>WBMW01003952.1:593310-607389 GCA_013396635.1 Penelope pileata
AAAAAAAAGGACAAGTGCTGTCTATCATACTACCATCCACAACAGCAGTAAGCAGGACTCATACTCCTGCATACTCCATTCATGATGTTGAATTACTACAACAGCAGCACTAACAACATCTAAAACAAATTTTACAGGAAGATCAGAAACTGCTTCCCAATTATCACACGTTGGTGTTTTTCTTCTGTGTATGTGTGAAAAGCGGCAGCTTCTCTCAGCCAGTGCATGGGAAGCAGAGGATATCCTTTGTTGGGAATAAGCCCAGTGTGTTATTTTTCAGTTTGAAAGTGTTTAGGTTAAAAGGAGGAAGTTCACATTTCTGTTTGTCAAGATAAACATTTTTTTCCTAAGCTTGTTAGTACTGTGAGATGGGTAATGGATCATCCAGCAGGCATTCTTTTTATATTGTTTGCATGATTTCACGTCTAAAGGATTAGAATGTTCTGAATGGAAAACAGTTCTAGGATAACAATACACTAAAGCTCAGAATCAGCTTAAAGACCAAAGATGCACTGAAATGTCTAAATATTAATGGAAAATTTTTTCAATTCAACACAGTCCCAAAACAGGACTGTAAAACGCAACTCCATAACATCCCTGCTTTCCAGTCATTTCACTGTTCCTGAAATAAGCAAAACTACAGTCACAGCAGACCAACATTTCCCATTCCATGTCATAACTGTTGCATTTTTGTTTTACAATGTTTTTTCCCAGGGAATGAAACATTGCCCCAGGATAGGAAAAAAAAAATCTCTTAGCTCAATCATGGTTGCTTTCCACCTTACCTAAAAGGTCTTGAGGTAACCGTTGCATTGACGTAGACAAACACTGCCTTCTAAAAATTCAGCCTCATCAAACCATCTTCAAGAAGACAGCTGAGGCATTAATTCAGGGTGCCCTGATACTGCCAATTGGAACACATTAAAAAATACTAAAAGAAATGAGAATCTCTCAGGCTTGTGCTAATCTGTTCTATTACTGTCAAAATGCCAGTCACAAATACAAAAAGAGCTGCATTATTTACTTCATAGCTTTTGCCACGCAGAAGACAGACACTGGGTTAGAAGGTAGGTCTTGTAACTCCAAACAGCATCCAAACCAGCCAAATGCTGGCTGACGATACACAACACCAGTCTTTGTACAACCTGTGGGGAGGAGTTTGTCTCAAATCATATCCCCACCACAGCAAGATCCAAGAGAGAAAGGACAACAGTTAGTAGACCCCAAAATGATGAAAGAACGAGAAAGAAAGCCTTAGGTTGATAAGAATTGATAGGACTGCTCAGAAAGGCTGTAACCATAGGGGTGAGTGTGGAACATGTCATACATGAGGAACCCCTGAAACCTTTTTTAAGTGAAAAACAACAGAATGTAAGGATAAATATCTGATGATCATAACTGCTCGTACAGAACTAGTCAATAGTTCTGTACTGTCACCAGGCTGACAGCAACTCTTCAGTCAATTTAGTTACAACTAAATTGAAAACCTACAATCCAACCAAAACATGTTCATCCTTAACTTACAACCCAGGACTGTCCCAAACTAGCATCAAGAAAGAAATAAAAAGGAGGAACTAAGGTATTAAATAAAACCACCTTCACTCCCTCAGTACAAATTCTGCCTACAGATTTGTTTCATCAAATATACAGAGCATTAAATGAAAACATATGACTTAGTAGAATGTTGTGCCTTAATCCATGAACCTGTGATTATGTTAATTCAGGTAACTACTGAATGGCTGATCACCTCATTTGATGAGGACGAAGGCCATAAACATTTCTAGCAATGAAAGATCCACACATCCAAAGAGGGTATTGTACTAGAAACCAGACCCACTATATTCTTGGAGAAACTGAATAATTGAGTAGGCAAGAAACACTTGCCCTTGAAACATTTCCACCTTATAACTGCAGCAGCCCTGAACTAGGAGAGCACTGGGATATCAAATGATTTTCCAAAACCACCTGAAGAGAAGCCAGAGACGCTCCAGGATTTATTTTTTCTTAAAGAGCTTAATATCTTCCCTACACCAAAAGTACATTGCTTCTAGCCTCAACAGGGAGTTTTTTGCCAAGACTGCAGGAAAGTAAAAAAAAACCATCCAGAACACAGAATATTATACTCAATTAATTGCACTCTTAATTGCTCTCTTCTTTAAACAGCCTAATGAACAGAGTGAGTTTCAGTTTCAATATGTATATGCAGCCCAAAGTTTCAAGTTCTATAAAGGAAACAAGACTGGTCTGAAATGTCTGCACTAAGATCAGACACGTTCATGTAAGCAGTGGTAAACATTCAGAATAAATAACGTACATGGCCCTTGCATTCTACCCAAAGCATCCAGAAGCTGTTATGTAGGATTTTCTCTGCACAACCTGAAAAGAGAATGTTATGTGTCATGGAAGTGGACAGCTTAGCTTAAATTTAAGAGGATCCAGCTCATTTCAGATCCCAGCCCAGTGAACCACCACGTGTCAGTGGGGCTTCTTCCTCCCTTCACTTCTTTGGGCAGAACCTCGCTGTGCTACTGACTCAACGTACATTTCTGAGTCAGTAGTCTGACAAGTATCCCAAGGCACACACAGCTTTCATTTCAGCCTTCCCGAGGCACACATCAAAGTGATGTACCAGGAAGCCAGCTGGCAACAAGCAGGTTCCAAATGTTTGCATAAACTGCAAGTTAACTATTAAAATATTGGCAAACAGCCCGATTCCAGACAGAGGCACTTGCCCTCATTAAAGCCCAACAAAATAAAACAAAAACAAAGTCTCTAAGCTAAGGCACTCAAGACGTTACCTATGTAAAACAAACATTTCATTTTAACAGTCAGATTCAGCTTGGCTTTTACCCACTCCCTGTACCACGTACAAGGCACCTTCTCGCCATTTAAAACCAAATCTGCCCATCCCCTCTAATAAACCCCAAAATCACTTTTTTCCCCCTCTACTAACAGTTTGCAGACAAAAGAAATGACTGCTGTGATTTTTTTTGTTTAAAGAAAAGCATAGTTGTCCCAGACATTCCAAGTCTCCAATGTCATACCTATCACGCTGCAAACCCTGCAGGAAGAGCTGAAGCACGCCATTTCATCTACAGGCAATATTATGATAGCTGCTGTCAACTCCTTCATAATCTTCAAGTTCAAGAGACAGTCATCTTTTAGGTTTGCAATGGAAATTGAGCTTTGGCATTAACAATGGAGAGAACGGGCACACGTAGACAGATAACTCATTCAGACATGAGCTCAGCCAGACCGTACTCCAAGCTAGCCAGACACAAGCCAGCTCCAGTTCAGAAGTCATACAGCTATGTCAGCGCAGCACGGTGCCCACACTAACAAAACCTGCTGAGAGGCCGGGTACAGGAGGCTGGCACAGTCCTATGCTGTCTGGCCAACTCCCATCAGGGCGAAGGATTCTGGGTCTGTCTGCACCCATCCATGGAGATGCACACTCCTGAGCTGCAAGACTTTTGTGCACCTCTTCTGAAATGATTTTTTCCTGTTTGGTAAACTGGGAGAGCTAGAGCTCAGCACTATACATTCAAGATTTTAAGTATCCGTAGTAATCCCTTGTAGTTACCTCAGTAAAGACTGGGGGGGGAAAAAAAAAAAAAGAGAAATAATCGCTAGCACTACAGGGCTGTAAGAGCTGGGGCAATCAAACGGATTCTGTTTAAACAAAAGTACTTCCAAGAGCCCTGAAACACAGCTGTCCTCCACAGCAGTAGCTTTTCCCTCAGGCATTTATTCTGCTGTGGAATTGAAGAATTATAATTTTGTTCTTGTCAACATCTCAAAAAGAGAGGACACGTCTTAAGTTCTATTCATGTCTATCTCAAGGTAAACAAACAAATAGAAATTTAAGCTATTCTCTGAAAAAACAGTGACTCCTAGTTCTTAGGAAAAGCCAGAAAACTTTCCTATGAAAGGAGATCAGGTAAAACAGCAAATCACTTTTTCATTCAAGTTTTGCTCCAAAGATGCACACATCTTTGTCTGTACAAAAGAAATTATTCCGTGTTCCACGTACAGGAAGAGAACGTGCCTTAATAATCTACTGACATACAAACCTAAGGACAGGTATGCATTGCTGAGCTCAAATAACAACCCAAAAGATCAAGGAACAAAAGCTTAGCATGAACACATTAATATCATCGAGTTTGCCTTAATAACAAATGCCCCGGAGCATCTTAAGGCTGACATGACTTCTCCATTTTACATTTTCTTCATTTAAAAAGGAGGTAAAACAAACAAAGAAACAAAAAAAAACAGCCAACAAAAACAGATTTTGTGAGCTACATGCTTGAATTTTAGGACATGTAGCAAGTAGCCCTTCGATTATACAATTCTGTTTGTGCCAGCCCTTTAATTCTTGCCTGCGAAAAGGCAGACAGCAAGTTAGCAGCCTGTCTGAAACTTCTGTCTCTATTTCAAAGTAACTTCTTCTAACTCTTCTATTGTCTAACATGAATATTACACATTTTATACCATCTGAACATATTCACTCGCAATGCAAGACTGTAAAACCAGAGCCTGTTGAATAGAACAATCATGCCAATACATAAGGTACCTTCAGCTGCTTTCAGATGGGAAGCCACCAACATGAACTGTAGAAGTTAAGCTCATCCAAAATGCAAATTTATCGTAGGTGGTAACCTTTGAATCAAATTTTATGTTTTCTTATGCACAACTGTATATTTTTAAAAAAAGAGAAAATACTTAACTACAGTTATGCTTTAGAATTCATCATTTGGGAACCAATCACAAGTTCACTTGTATGCTCGCGTCACTATGAACCTAAAAACCATAGAAAGTTATGATCCAAACAAGTTCATGTAGACTTAATCAGGGAATGCTGGAAAAAGAATATGGTTTAATGCTGATTTTCACTGGAACAGCCTGTACTCTGCAAAAACACCAGACAGCATTAGGTAGTATTGATGTTTGCAGTTAATGTCTGTTAAGTATAACCTTAGATCTAACACGGAGTGTTTATATTTCTTAGCAAAAAATACCGTATCTCATTTCAGAAACATAAATACAATATTCTCAGAGGATTCTACAAAAGTGAAATTTTTTGATTTACAGTATGTGCAAGAACACTCAAAATAATACTGGCTAGAACAAATTCTAACAACATTCATGGCTGGTGACAAATCAAGACAATGAAATACATTTTTGGCTAAGTGGCACTGTTGGATAAAGCGGCAAAGTTCATGTATCACACACACCTGCACAAAAAAAGTTCTCAATGCACCATTTTCAGAGAGAAGCTGAACCCTGAGCACTAGCCTTAGTGACAGAAAGAATGTGCTTTTTTTTTTAATCTGAATTATTTAAATTCAGTAACCAGTCTATTCAAGTTTTAAAAACTGAATAGACTGAAAATGCAGGAGTTTGTCTTCTCCAATCCACTAATTAAAGGGTACCTAGAGAAAGGCTTGGAGACCTACCCCTAAACCTTACAAAGGAGAAGATGAATAGAAACAGCGCGATCAGCCTCTAACTACAGGTAACACTTGGTCTTAAATACAAAAATATTTGCTGTCCCTCTGCTCCCTGTTATTTAAAGCATGAAAGAGCTCTACAATAAAAAGCAGTTAGAACTGAATTCAAGAAATAGACAACTTACATCCCCCAAAACAACCTGACATAACGACACACAAAAACTCTACATATAAAATTTTACATTTCTTCAGATACAAAAATCCGACAATGCAGCTCAATTTAACTGGACTACAGCATTGTTCAGAGGGGTGTACTATTGTGTTTAGGCATACAGACACAGTCTGTGTATAGCGTACATTTCATAACAAAATAAGTAAACTGATGAATCTATATCTTAAGTACAATCAACACCATGCAGGGCAGAAAAAAAAAGAAAATTAAAATTCATCTCTGAAGATGTATTAGCTATTTATACAGATTAAAATATTTTTCAGAATTAACAAGTTTTACAGGTTGTCCAGAATGTGAAGAAAGTAACTTACGAAGTGTACACAGTTTTTGAGTTCAGCATGCTCTTCTGCCTGGAACATTTGGCTATACATCCTAGTATTTATCTCCTACCAGGCCAAACCCCCCCCCAGTGGCTGTACTGCAGAATCAATGGCGTAACTAGAGCAAAATGCCTACCTATGTGACCTGCTCTAGGGAACCTGCTTTGGCAGGGGGTTGGACTCAATGATCTCTTGAGGTCCCTTCCAACCCCTGCAATTCTGTGATTCTGTGAAATGGGGGTGCAGTTTCTGTGCAGTTCCCTAACACCAGGTGGCCTGCTGTTACGTCTTCCTGAAGCCAACCCACAGGATGAAAATGTGTAGTTACCAGCGCAGCCTTTCAAGAGCAGAGCTTCTCAAGCAAAGAGCTCCACACCGGGCACTGAGCAGAAGCTACTGCTAAGAGCCATACCCGAAACATTTCCCTGTCATAACAGAGATAAATATTTACTGCCATGACTACATCACTATATACTACGAACTAAAGACACGAATGAAATATTTTTCAACAGAACAAAACTGTTACCTTAGAAGCAAGCTATACAGTCTCTAGCAATTCATTTCTGATTATCTACCAACACCGATCTCTTTTCACATCAAAGCTCTACCTCAATTTCCTACTGCCACGCACTGGTTTTGGAACTGGTAGGAAAAGACAAATTACAAGCTGTTTTGTTTGTTTTCTGTGGGTTTTCTGTTTGTTTTTAATTAATTCAATATACTATATGAAAAAGTTATGGTTAGCTTAAATATACTTTATCATGAGAAATCAGAGAATGCAGATGTGAATTTGCGGAAATCATTTTCCAACATGAAAGTTTCAATGGCACCAAACTACTGACAGTTCCACAAGAGCAACCATTTGTATTACTTACCGGCATGTAATAGATATTCATTTTAGGGGCTTCATTGGCAGTCAACAGCATTCCTAAAAAGAAATTTCCACGTTAAAAAACACTGGTCACAAGAGGATGGCATTACTTTTTAAAAACTCTCCCTCTCTCTCTCTCTCTGTGTCTATATATATATATATATATGTATCTACATACACACACTTGAAGTATTTAATTCACACGATGTCAATTTGTACACAGGACAGCACAATTGTACTGAGAGCAGCACAGTTAATGAAGCTTAATCTCCTATACATTCATGCCCTTTGTCCCCTATCTTAAACAGTGTTCGGCATCACTTAAGCAACACTGATCTCTAACAACTGCAGATTTCCAATTTTCTTAACAAAGTTAAATATTTCATCTCATAATACTGTTTAGAAGAAATCCAGTTAGTATGACAAATAAAATCAACTTTGGGCATAAACTGTATTTTTAACACAAGGGGGTTTTGGGGTTTTGTTTTGCTTTGCTTTTAAACACATACCTACAGACTAAACAAAGTCATAAATCATAACACGGTTTGCTGCTTTACTCATATTTCATCTTGGGAACTCAACAGTAGATTGTCAACACAAAATGAGAGACAGGATACTGTGGCTTCAAATAAAAGTGGTGGTAGGCAGGTGGGGCAAACAAGATTTGAAATACCTATGAATTTACCCATGGAATGCTGTGAATTAGGGCTGCAAATACTCTGAACAGAAAAAACAACCGTAAGAATATTAAAATCCATGAAAAATTTGCAACTGTCACATGACTTTGTGTACATTAAAAATGAGAAAGAACCCCAAATTCATTCTATGTAGGAGCTTAGTAAGGACATCTGGCATACACTTGTATGCTTACCTCAGTTTTGACTTTCCTACATAGCTGATCACCATGTAATACAAGGAGACAGAGCACGAAGAACAAAAGAGCAACCAAGTTAGATAACATGCTGATCTAAAAGTAACACATGCCATCGAGACGATGAATAATTGGGGCAGTTACCACACACCCGGAGGGGAGAAATATAATTTACACCCAACTAGAGGAACACAATTAACGTGGGTGGAGTACTCCTTCCTACCTAATCCTTTCATTAAAAATACACCATGCAGCTGGACTTCTAGTATCAGAAAAAAGGGGACCTGCAATCCTGGCAAAGCAAGAAATTTGTGAAAGCCTAGTCAGCAAAAAGGCTTAAAACCAATTTTGGAAATGGTGGCAGGCAATTTAAGGAACAAGTAAGAACTCACAGTATATTTTTCACAGATCATGTGCTCCCTGCACGTATCGGTACGCTACTACTACAGGAGACAAAGCATTCCTCCACTGCCTGACTATGAATCAACAGAGACAAAATGATAGAAATTAACTCTGCAGGTGCTTCAAAGATGACAGTAAAGGGAAAATCTCCCCTTTGAGAGTCTTCCACCAATAATTAAAGGCGGAAAAATTGTCTTCAGAACAGTACATGGGCGTATCCTACAGGGGAAATACAGAAACAAAAAAGAGGAACAATTCTGTGAAAGAAGTCTGGGCACACTTTCACCATTTCAACTTGTTAGTTGTAACCAATTTTTATGGGAAGAAAGACCACACCCTAGCAAGCTGCACAGCAGTCTAGTTTGATCGCTTTAAAAGTGAAATAAATGAGAGCTCTTTCACATAAGCAGTTTTTGTAAGATTGTCTTTAGAAAAAGATTGATAAGACAGTATCACTGACATAAAGGAATGAAAACATGAAGCAGTAGGAAATGGGAGAAGCAGTTCTAGGAAATGTTTTTACTTGTAAAAAACCGATTTAACAACAATTGAAACAAAGCACAGATTTCTATACACTGAAAAGGCTGTTAAGTTGCACAAGGGTTTGCTTCCCACAAAAGGCAGTAGTACTGAAAGTTGCTGGTAAAATCACTTCATCAGAAACAAAACAAAAAACAGAAACACAAAACTACTGAAAAAGATGAATTCACATTATACTGATTGACATTTTACCACAAATACTTCAGAATGCTTTATGTTACAAGGCAGTTCTGCTTTAACATTGTATTTTTAATTGTTTCCATAGTTTTAACACTATGTTGTCTCAATTATTTCATTACTGCACAGGCAGCAAACATTTGTAGGTTAAGAAGGGCTGCAAGTAATACAAAGTAGTAGCTACCTTTTGTGTTTTAAAATAAAACTTGAACATTGCCACTACTAGAATAAAATCGTAAAGACAAAAGTAAAACATCTAGACAAGGCAGGTATCAATTTTCCCAAAAGAAAAGCATTCTGAAAGTAGGTTTAATGAGTTCTGGCTCACGACATTTCTGATATTATTCTCTTCAAGTTTGAAACAAAACCTGCGTGGTTCTCGTAACACAAATTCTGAATTTTGACCCACATCAGCGAAATAAAATAGGAAAAAGTGGTTTGTTTCATGCAATGATGAACAGCAAAGCTTTTATAAGCGAATGAGAGAGCATAAGGGTTAGATTAAGACAGAGGTTTTCAGCCGGGCCCGTGCAATGCCAGCTCCTGAGGCGTGCCCTGGGAATGCTGGGGCCCCAGTGACAATACCACCCTATAGCCATACTGGCATTTAAACGTTATTGCTTTTTCTGACTTTCTACCACTGTAGCATTCATATTACTGACAGTATTTCCTTATATTGAAATGTTCTTCAAATTCTAAATATCCATGAGGTAGTGCCAGGTATCCTTAATTTTGATATCCTCTTGAAGGCTCAGAAAAACCCTGCCTAAGTGCTAAGCACTGGAACGTGCTAAGCACATTCTGTTTCAGAGGGGTGTAAACCTGAGCAGCACGGATGTGAGCTACTATTTTCGTTAGCAAGATCCTGCAGACCCTTACAGTGCTGTTAAAGGCAAAAATGTCTACCCTCTCAGCAGAGCTCAGTAGGCAAGTGCTCATCTAAAAAAAAAAAAAAAAAAAAAAGGAGAGAGGTTCTTAATTGAAGTTGGCAGAAAAGACGAGATAAGTTTTAACTCGTTAGAAATCTCGAACTCCCTTATCTACAATCTTGAAATTGAGCTGCTGGTATGAATCAAAATCCAAATCGCTCTGTCTTCACTGCTACCTTTCTAAAATTAAGATAATAGCAGAGTCTGCAACACAGGCATTCTCTCATCAAGAATTCTGTCCTCTGCCATCCGAGAGGCCATAATTTTTCTTTCACCTTTTTCAGTGTTGCCTTCTAAGCAGGAAGCAGGTGTCATACACTAGTTAAGAACTAAGCAACAAAGGGAAAAATTAAGGTCAGTTGTAATCTATCTAAAGTACATGGGCACATACAACCACCATTCTGTAAAATACTTCTTCCCCCATGCAGTAGGATCTGGAAACAGGTTGAAAGTGGCCCTCTTTTCTGACCTTGAAATACAATGTTATGAGACACACCAAATTTGAGAAGTCACAAAAAGCATACAAATCTATGAAGTTAGGGATCTACACTTAAAAACAAAAGTATTTCATCTTAAGTAGGGCAAAATAAGTACCATACCTAAAAACAGGAAAGATCAAACGGTTGTAAACACTTGTAAAAGCACATAAACTCCTAAAGAGTTTTTTTCCTAGCTCTAGAAAGTAAGCACTAAGGTATCTGGAACTTAGCTTAGACAAAAGGCCAAAATTCCTTCTCTTACCACATGCTTAAGATACTTGAAAGGGCTTGAGTGGTCAATCGCTCCATCAACAGCACAGCAGCTTCTAACTGCAAAGTCTTCAGTTTAATGCAGATGCAGAGGAAACAATAACACTAACTAGCAAGTGATCATTTTTTCCTAGCTGTGTGATAAGGAGGAAAGCAGATCTAATTTGCATCACCTAAATTAAAACAAAGGCTACAGCTTGGGTTAACAAACACTTTCCCCTGTGAACTTAATATGACAGTAATATATCTAACGTACCTGAATTTGGATAAAGACAGACATCATTGATGTCATATTCTGGCTCCATTGAAGTAAATATCTTCCCCTGTAATTGAAGGAAGATAACATATTATAAAGAATTCCAAACAATATAATTAAATTTTGTAAATCTAAACACTAAGAATAGCCATTATAGAAGCTAAGGATATGATGGAATAAAGATAGTACAGATTTTGCAGAACAATAAAATGTTATTGAAGTATTTGATCATAACACAGAAACTCAATATTGTATTCTGCCTCAGATCAGGTCTCTTATAAGGAAGTGTAGCCTACAGGTTATTGAGGACACAGGAACATACAGTGGCACTAATTTCTTGGTTCACACTTCTGTGTTGAAAACGTATGTTAGTTTCACTTCATTTTATTGTATGTTCAAGGAAGATGAGGTCCATAAGTTCCTGGCACATTGCCAGCATAACCCTAATTTTGTTCAAGTCTGAATGTGGTAGTTTTCAGTCACTGCATTTTTAAGTATATTAGCTGAAATTGGGAGTGTTTGGGAGTGGAATTTTACAATTTTATTCTGCAGCTTGGTACTTCCAGCCTGCTCATGTCTACACAAAATGAAATATGGCTTGGCACTTCATTTGTAAATTACAAACTCAGTATTAAAGAGGTCTAAACACAAAATATAATAATAATAATAATAAAAGCATCCACTGGTATGTATCTTAGATCAGTAATGAAGTTATAACGGTTATTTAAGAAAGTGGTAAAAGCAGGAAACAATATTTTCAAAAACTAAGAATTGGAATAAAGTCTGAAAAATCCAGACAAAATACAGGTGCTCTTATAAGCCAAGATGCAAGACAGCCAGTTGCAGAAGTGTGTCTAAGAACTGGGCCACAGAATCTGAAGCATGAGAGTACATGCCTTCACTGTTCTAAATGAGGGACAGGAACAGAGCAGATTTTCATCCCATTCCTCTTTTCTCTTTCCCTGCAGCAATCCCACCTACCTTTCTGGGCCCTTCCTTTCCCTCCCAGTTATATGCTAGTACCCCACCCATCTCTGGTCTCTCCCCGATGATTAATAAGAGTCCTCCCCCACCCCAGTCTTAGCAGACAAAAGCCTCACGCTCCCCACCCCAAGGCACGTCTCAGCATGGGGCTATTCTGGTATCAAAGCCATATGCTCTCCACCCCACAGTCTGCCTCTGCAGTTGGTTCCCAGCCAGAGATAGTCAGGAACCAACATCTGGGAGAGGTAGAGCCAGCTGGAACACACTCTAGGAAAGAGTCCAAAGCTGTCTTTGCCTTCCAGCGGTAAGAAACCCTCCCTTTTCCCACTGCAGAGGCCACCTGACGAACCTTACAGTGCTTAATTCTCAGTGAGGAAAGTATCTATACCTAGCAAAAATGGAGAGACGCCACCGCAGATGGTTTAAATAATAGCCAATAAATTATTTGCCTTTTTAAACAATAAAAAGTAACTGCAGAAGAGCTTAAAAAAACTGCTTCCAATCACAGGGAAAAAAAGGCTGTTGAAAGTTCGTGAAGAAATACAACAATAGAGAAATGACTGCCTGAAATAGTTAGAGAATATCTGTCTCTAAACTACTATAACTGCTCTTGATATGCTTCATTATAAAGCTAGAAAAGCATGGATACCGGAGCAGGTTTTTTAGAAGGAATGCAATGACTCAAGACAACCCCTTTGACCAAACCAAATTACAGTAGTATCAGAATCAATCTATAGGTTAACATCTTTTGTGCAAGCTGCATTGATGGAAAGACAAGAAAAAGAACAGCATAATGAAACGAAAGAAAGCCTTAAAAGCCTTAGAGTAATTAGATGGCAACTTTGCTTACAGGTGCAAAAGACAGGGATAAAGATGCCCTCTACTGCAACATAATCCATTAATACAGCATAATAAATATCGTTAATTGGATCTAGGCACACTACCTGCCTCAAAATCCAACCTAGTTTCTGTAAAAATAAGCAGCACTTCATATTAATACTTCATAATCTAACTGATCTTCCTTTGAAGCTAGCCCTCCTTCAAGCAAGAACTGGAATGATGAACTTTTCCCTGAAGTCAGAATTGGATGTTCTTAATTCCTCTTTGAAAAATACACAAACTGAGGCTATGGCTAAGATACTACTTTTTGTGTTTAAATCCTTCTACTGATAGAAGCATCTTGAGCAGACGTACACAAACAGTTAATAAAAACTGACTGTATCTTTATACCTGACAGGCTGTTGAATACCTTCCCAGATTTTGGCTTGCTAAGCCAGACAAGGCAAAATGCTATGTAAATCAGGACACATTAAAAACCCAACTTCCTATATTGAATTTCAGCTTTATTATTCAAGTTGCACATAAAAAAAAAAAAAAAAAGGAAAATATATGAATGCAGCAACAGCAAAACACTTACTGTATCTTTGTTCCACATTTTTATGATTCGAGAATCTGCAGAGATAATTAAATCCAACTGATGCTGAAACTCAACTGACTTAATTGGCAGGCCGTACTGGTGATCCTTGACTATTAATGGGTTGCTAGACCGGAGGTCATACAATAAAACCTTGAAGAATAGGAGACAGATTTAACTTACAATATTATAAGATTAAGAGGAAGTCACACTAGGTCTTCACTAATGATTTAACTCTGGGCAAATGACTAAGTAGGCCCGTTTTATTCTGGCAATATATTTTAACCACAAAATGTTTTAAGTCTTGAAAAATTAAATATGCATTCAAGAGCTCACCATCTTTCTCAAGTCTTTTTTATTTCTATTGAAATAAAAATTAAAAAAAAATGAACTGTTTTCAAGGCTCTTAGCATTTCTTAATATCTTGCTTTCAGACTCTTGTACTACTCTTACAAAAAGTTTAAATCCTTCAGATGCCCTTCTAGTATCCCTTTCATTCGGAAAAACAACAGAGAATGCAATTATTTTTAAGTGGTGAGTACAGGCTGTCTTCCATAAATCTGTGTTTTTATCAAAAAATTTACTCTGGAACCTGAGAAAAACCTTAAATTTTTCACATGCATGAATACTAATAATTTAGGGGAAAAATACTATCAGTTTGTTTAGATTATAAATATATCTCCAGTAAAGCTTGCCTGACACACAGCATTATTACAAACACAATTCTTACATATACATGACTCAGAAAAGCTACATTTCTAAACCCATGCCATGAAAGGACCACAAAAGGCAGAAAAAAAAACCCTCATACTCCACTTGACAACTAGGATGGTTACAATGAATAAATGAATTAAAATGATTCTTAAAAGGTTAAAAAAAAAAAA
>WBMW01003952.1:607412-624456 GCA_013396635.1 Penelope pileata
AAAAAAAAAGAACAAAGTAGTTGAAAGACTTCTGCTTGTTTAGCCACCACCAAAGTGAGGTGGAGCATACAGACTGCACTGGGACAGTACTGAGAGTCTCAAAAAACAGTAACTTCTTCACATAATTGACTCTTAAGAAAACCATGAAAGTTGAAGTTTTATAGTATGCAGGTCAGAGGCTGTGATGATAGTAAGGCAACCCTTAAAGTACTCTGAAGAAAAGGATCATTTGACAAAATCAATTTGCAGCTTAAGAACGACTATTACTGCTCTATACATGTAATTTATGGTCTCCGAAATACTTCTATTATTATATATTTATATTGCATTAAGTGCACTCAAAGAACAATAGACCTGGACTGGCAACTGCAAGGAAAGGATCTCCTAAGAACTGTTGTAGATGAAGTTTCAAGGCTACCTGCCCAGTAGATGTCCCAACAGCCATATTCAAAGCTCCATTAAATTTCAGTGCTGAAATAGATGGCAAACAATCTATCCTGCAAAGCACAATTTTTATAGTTAGACTTTCTCTCTCCAAATAATGCAAATACTTTAAAAACAGCTAAAATAATCAGTGTAAATTTAGATTTATCACTCAGAAATATTACTTGAAAAATTGTTTACATTTGTAACTCCTACAGAAAATTAGACATTACTCCTCAGATCAGTAACTAAGAGTTACTTTGTAACTAAGAAAACCTACTTATACTAGCAATGAGAAGGCAATGGGCAGGCCACTTTAATGCAAAGTGAGACTGTTTCTAGAAGCAAAACTTCTCTAAAAAATAAACCCAACAACAAAACAAACCAGAAGAATGCACTCTGAAAAGGTAAAAGGTAGCCTTCACTCACTCTGTGTCTGCTGTCACACTGCTTAAAGCACAATCCAGCAGCCCAACTCGATTTCTAGTTCTAGGATCCCAGCATTCCACTTTACCCTGAAGAGTTTAGAAAATACATTTTAAGCTCATGCAACAAACATTAGGTATTGTCAAAGTGTTTAAATAAAATTACGAATTACTTTATCTACGAATATTTAATCAAATTTCCTAGTTTGACATGAGTTGTACTAATAATGGCATACAAACTCCACACATTTCTTCTGTATTTCAAAAACGTGATCTGAATGAAAATGATTAACACTAAATTTCCCCAAGACTAACTGGGTGTACAGGCTAGCCAAATTCAACTGACAGTTATACTCTTAAGCAAGATAATGTTATTTTCTCTCATCAGCAAAATCTCAAGCATCTCAGCAAAGAAGATCGTTCAGAAATTGTATCTGCACAGTGCTCTAAAAAGTCTTCTTGTTTAACAAGTCTTCTTGTTTAACAGATCTATACTTACTGCAGCAAATGAGATCAAATTAATTACTTAGGTTCCTGTCGTGATTCCTTCTTATCCTCATGCAAACTAATACAAAAGAGAGACAAACACTGCTGCCCTTTTTATAAAAGGAATGCAAACATTTACCTCAGCTGTCCCCGTAGCAAACAAGTAGTGTACAGGATTTATGTCACAGACATTATTCTCTCTAGAACAGAAAAAGAAGTAAGTTTAATGACCTCGGAATAATGTAACTAAAAAGATCCCTGCAATTACGCACGCTATTGTTTAGCCTGGAAAAGCAAGAGTGGTGAGTGGGGGAAGGGTGTGTGAGTGGATGGCAACCTAATAGCAGCTTCCCAAGAATTTGGAGCTATCAGAGAAAATCAGACAGTGCTGATATCTTGAGATGGGTGAGGTTCCAACTGGATGTAAGGATAATATTTTTATGCCTTGAGGATACTTAATCATTGGAACAGGCTGCCAAAAAAAGCACTGGAATTTCTATCCTTGGAGCTTACAAGACCCCATGGTAAAACTCATCTGAATTCGGTGTTGGCCAAGCCCTGAGCAGGAGACTGGACTCAGGTTCTTTCCAACTCCAGTGATTCTATGATCTTCTGCTCATGCACTACCTACCATCAAGCTCTGCCATATTCCTCTGCTGCACTGTATTCTTAAACAACTCAATTACATCAAAAGGTCTTCTTGATTACATATATTCAGAAGCTTACATCTCCACTATATTCTGATATGTCTTCTGCCTGTCTTCTCTTCCCGCTTCCAAGTGCTCTGTTTCTCAACAGTTCAACACAGAGCAACGTACTTTCCCAACAATTCTTCCAAAATACAAAAATTTCTCTTTACATCCCTCATCCCAAAGCATTCCAACTTCTATTCTAAGACTTCCATCTATAATTCTATAACTCACCCAGTTCCCCTGCCTCACAATCTTTCCACATCTTCAAGCCTCATTTCCCTGATTCAGATTCGACGCAAGATTCTTAGCTCTAAAGCTCCAGGACTTCCCCCCCCCCCCCCCCCCCCTCNCCCCCCCCCCCCCCCCCTTTTTTTTTTTTTTGCTGCTACTAGGTCTGTGCCTGCCCAAATACTGCTACTTTCCTTAAGCTATCCTACCCACTGAGCACCAGCTGTTGCTCACCAAGTAGCCACTTCACCTGCTCAAGCCTGTTCATCTCCTCTGCCTCTCCCCACAAAAGAAGCCCAGCTCCTGCTACTGGTATGGTTTTCAAAAGAATCAAACACATGCTGGTCATATTTTAAAAAAAGGCACTCTTTGGGCTACTCCAAGAACAGAAGGACAAAAACATGTCTGGGAAAGTACATACCCTGTGGGTAGACCTCTATGTGATGTCTAAATTGAGTAGTAATGGCAAAGTTTAATGAAATGCTCTTAAGATCAAGTTACATAATACCTACTATAAGTCTATATTAAGAGGTTTTAAAAACTGGAACAAAGAATTACAGAACATAAAATGAGGTTCAGACTCAGCATATGTTGCTTTTCAGTTCTACTTCAGTATGTATTTGGACAGTATTCAGATGCAGTGCTGATGGTGAGCATATCAGTAGTTTGGTTCCACCTGGTGGAAAGAAGACAGACAGATGTTCATGCAACACAGACACTTACGAAGCATCAGTTTGCAGGGAATTCAGAAACCTTCCTTGTTCCAGATTTAGCCTGTATACTTCAGAACTACAAAGAAAAAAGTAAAAATAAAAATTACACCTTTCTCTTACAAACACTGAAAAAGGATAACGTATGTTATTACCAAAGATTCATATTACATTGCAGTAATAAATCATATCAACTACTCTAGTGCCAGGAAACAGATGAATTTCTTAACATCCTTAAATTTCCTACAATTTATGTTACATGTTGAATTGATAAAAAAAAAAAAATTGCTCAAAATTTGTTTCAGACCTTTAAGATCACATTTTTACTGCCTTCTCATAAATTCCATTCATTACTTTACATTATTTCTCTCCTATTTTATCATTAACAAAACATCGACCAACACAGAAAAAGCTATTTCATTTTCCTTACTTAGATGTTAATCACTTTTAAAACAAGAGTACACTGATTTGCAATTTTGACAACAAATTTGCAAGTACATGAATCAAAGAATAGTCTTAAAACAATGCAGGAAACTGAATTTATCTTAGACTTTCACATTTTTTACTTTTCATAAACAGTCTCCACTTGGACAGAATTCCTGCTTTTTCCAATATAATAACATTTTTAACTTTCCTGGTATTTTAACATTCATTTAGTTCTTGGAAAACGTTCCTAACAGAAGTGAAACAAAATAATCCATTCAATCACTACCTTGATCCTACAAAGTACAAGTCACATGATGGGTAGTGGTAAGAGAAGTCTCTACCAAATTTCGGTATTCTTGTCCTGTAGTAATGGCCATGTTGTGAATGAAACTCCACATATCTGTCACACTGCAAGAAGACAATCTGAAAATAAAACAGAAAGAACTGAAACATACAGAAGAGATGAGAGAAGCTCCTCAACTTGTCTCAGAATATAACCTCCAGTGATTTTTCTATGCTCACATAGGTTTACCACAACCTGCTTAAACAATTTCTACTAAAATGATAGAATTGACTAGTGCTTCTTTGCTCTCACTAGCCACAGAAAAAGCTTTGTTAATAAAGATTAAATGAACATGTGCAGTAACACCCTGAAAGCAACTCTGCAACCAGAAGCAGTTTGGTTCCTCTCTTCTATCCTGTACCAAAATTAACAGCTATACTTATTTCAGACATCAGAGCTGCAAATTTCTCCCCAGTACAACATCATGCAGACACCAGCTTGCTCATAGGTACTAAGCATACTTATTATATACTCTAATACAAGGCAGTGTTACAATAAAAACAAAGACCTTTACGCATTTTGGTTGTTGTTTGCCAACTGAATAAGCACACAGCATTTTTTACGTAACTTAGACAAACAGCTTGGTCCTCAGAGCCTGCAGTAAGGCATTACTAGAAAGCTACACCTATACTAGTAAATAAGATGGCACAACTCACATCCATAGGGATGAATTCTTCCCATTCCCAATTCCTCCCATTCCCAACATCCATCCTACCCATCACACATTGCCCAGACACTATGAGATGGATTAAACCATCATTCTGGCCCAAAATCACTCCATGACACAGCTAAAAAAATTAAGTGATAAGGACAATCACAGCTCAACAATTGACTTTGAGGCTCAACCCTCTTCAGCTTAGACTAGAATATATGTAGTCCATGTATCTTCACATAGTAGTAAATAATGAAGATCTTAAATTTTCCCCTATTGGACTACCTTGCTAGCTATACTAATAGCGAAAAGCTCGGTACAATTGTTGTTTTGAGTCTGTCATCTCTATTTATACGTTTTCCCCTTATATGGGATATGCACAAAGTACTGACCTGGGCTACTACTTCATGCTTACTTACCATCGAGTCCCCTCTTTTAAAACACTAGGGTTTCTGATATCAGAAAATTTAACTTCTATTTATGGGCTCACTCTTCTGAGATCCAAGATGAAGTGGAGTACCATGTTTCAAAAGCGCAATTGCTATTTCATACAAGATTACAGATGCAGCTCAGTTGATCTTATACAATGATGTTTTTTCACATACAGCTCTTTGTGTGCCTAATGTGTTTATGTTTTTAACTGGAGGTTTACAAGTAAAACTCTTTACTTTATTGTATCAAACAATAACCAGATCAAATCTTTTCTGATTTTGCAATGACAATAGAGAAATATCTGTATCTCTGTAAAGAAGCTAAAGAAATTGTGAGAAGAACACAAAATTAGATTGCATTTAATTGAAAAATATCAGCAACACATGGTTTGTTCAGTACCAGTAAGTCATTAAAAACCTGTTATCTGGAATAGAGAAGATGTAGTTTGCTTTCAATGAGAAATGTGAGTTTTCTTCTAAACTACTACCTTCAAAAAGATTTCGGAGTATTTTCTAGTACTAGACAAACACAATCAGATGTTCTGCTAACAACTATGTTACCTTTAGTAATTCTATGCTTTAAGTTAAAAGTGTAGAACTTGAAAATAATTATGTCCTCTTGTATTATCAGTGGATACAACTCACAGCCCTCCAGTACCTGAAGGAGGCCTACAGGAAAGCTGGAGAGGGACATTTTACATGGGCATGTAGCGATAGGACGAGGGGTAATGGCTATAAATGGGAAGAGGGTGGATTTAGACTAGATATAGGGAGGAAATTCTTCCCTGTGAGGGTGGTGAGACACAGGAACAGGTTGCCCAGAGAAGCTGTGGATGACCCCTCCCTGGAAGTGTTCAAGGCCAGGCTGGATGGGGCTTTGGGCAACCTGGTCTAGTGGGTTCACAGCAAGAGGGTGGGAACAAGACGATCTCTAAGGTCCCTTCCAACCTGAACCATTCTATCAATGTATGAAATCATGTTCGTTTTTCCTTCATAAAAAATTAATTCTGGTCATTACCAGAAAACTACAGGTTTGGGGTAGCAAGAAGTATAGCCACTGGTGCATGACAGAAGTGCTAAGTGGAAACACGTGCCTTTTGGACAAGACTGTGGTAAAAGAGATATCACTCTCTCCTAAGTCTAAAACCTAGTCCAAGTCTAAAACTTGGGAGAGCATGGAAACATAACTGACCTCACATACATGAACATGAACAGTATGCTCGGTGAAAATGCTGAAGAGCCTCAAAACAATACCTGATGAGGTTAGTGGGAATGTACTGGGGAGGACATATTTTCATTTTTCTGCACAGTGCTCGTGAGGCACTGTGCCTAGTGTTGGGCCTCTCAATTCAAGAGAGATGTTCAGAACATCAACAAACCCAAGTCAGACAAGGGGTGGAATACAAGTCCTACAAGAAAAGTCCAGAAGAACCTTAGCTTGTTAGGTAGGCAAAGAGGACACTATGGAACCATCTAGTGGCAGCCTACAACTGAAGTGCAGTTACAAAAACAACAGTCAAACTCGTTACAGTAGCAACAGTGAAAATTTCAGGATTTTGTTGGTCTTACTGGACAGTATGGAAAAATTCTTTAGGAGGAGTTCACATAACATTACATCAATTTACTCAGCTTGTGGGACCTCTGTGCTTGGAGTTTTTAACAGTATTGGCAAGAGTCTTGCTTCAAGCAGGAACTGAACTCTAGATGCCCCCTTCCAATGAATATTTTTATGACTCTAACAGTTTCATGTATAATTTCTCGAATACTGTTCCCTCTTTTGGTCATACTTAAAATATTAGAACAGTTACCTGAAATCAGTTCTCTTTTTAACAATTTAGTAACTTTTTGGAAAATAAAGTTGAAGATAAGGTTGTCAAGGTGGGGCTTCAGTCTGGAATACAGTACCAATTTCAGTTCAAAACACACACAAACACTCATTGTTTCCTTGACCAGTCAAAAGATGGGTGCACACATGGAGAATACATTCCTCAGTTCACAAATAATTGTTTGGTCTTGGAAACGGTGGCAGGAGTCTACTTTATTATATCAGTCACCTCCTTCCACCTGAGTTTACGCATTCTTAGAAAACTCACAGGGGAAAACTTTGAAAAGACTAGAGCTAGAAGGTTAGATAATGCCTCTGATCAAATGAAAATATTTATTAAGACAAACCCATACCAGTAATGACAAGATATCTGAGGAAAAAGATTCCAGTAAAAAATTAACTATTAAAACATGTCGTGTTCTAATGAAATCAGCTAAATTATGTGCTTAAATTACCATATTTAATTTTTCACTTAACACCTTGATGAATCAGCAGAGCAGAGTTTATAGGAACAGGTAACATTTTTTATTATATCACCTACCACAGCTCGAAAAAACACACAAGATTGTGAGCACATAAACATTTTTGGGGAGGTCCTCACAGAGTTAGGAGTGATGATTGTACTGGGCCCAAAAAAGGCTCATAGATCTAAGAACTCAACTGTTCCCTTCAGGTACTGGAGTTCAGAAAGCACACACATTACTTCTCTCCACAATTTTTGCTTCATTCATATGCTTAATTGCTATTGCTACAGCAAATCAGTCTGTAATTCAGCTGCAGCTATCCCATCTCTCAAAAATGGTGTATGTGGGCTACTGTCACAGGCAATTATAACTAAATGTTATCCTAGCAAGAACAACTAATTATGTTTTTCACGTTAGTTTGATCATAGGATAGATGACTATCTGAGGCTCTTCTCTACTGCAGACAAAAGATTTTACAACTAGTAAGGCAAATTATAATACAAAGAGGCAAAGAAAACAAACAATGTTTAAAGGGTACAAAAAAAATGTTTATCCTGTTCGCTTTTATTTAAAAAAATCTGTTCCAAAAGGTGTTGATTTACTATATATGAAAACGTATTTTAATATATGTATTACACAGCTTTCTCATTTATACATTGAAGACATTAAACGTACCTTTGAGTAATCATCTGATAAAATCTCAAATGTAACCACTAGAGGAGAGAGCAAGAGAGAGTTAACTAAGTAAGCAAATTTATTTGCAAACATTGGCATAAATCCTGAAAATATTTACTCTTATGCTAACCTTTAGTCATAGAAGTATTCCCCACAGGTGTCAACGTATAATGCAGATATCATGATAAAATATATCTTTAATTGCAAAATAATAAGTAGCTTTATAAAGCTTTAGAAAGATACGAAGCATCTTGATATTTTTATTGTTCTTGTACACTTGACACACTCCTCAACACAATGCTCAACCATATATTTATTGGCTCAGGGAAGGTCTTGGTCTAATCAAATGGTTTTCAGTGAGTGTGTGGTCCACAGGTCTTTGGTGAACCACCAAAGATGATAAAAATAACATGGGAACACAGATACTACACTACACATACTTTAGACGTGACCTTTCTAAAGTGTCAGCTTCCACAGAAAAAGCTTTAAGAGGCCAATAATCACAGATTTAAAAGCTGCTGTCTCTTTTGAATACTGCAACATATTGAACTTTGCCTAGCTTTAAATAAGGTCACACGGGAACACTAGGGAGTAGCTGCTTCATCTAAACTGTTTCCATTTAAATGAGGTAGTTCATTTAATGTTACCTGAAGCGACTCTATGCTACAATTCAAGTTAAATATACTTTTAAAGTCAACTAATAAGCCAGTTCAAAAAAATTAACTTTGAGCTCTAATTACAGCAAGCATTTATTATTACAATGACTCACGCTCTCTCAAAGTTGGTCTCTCTCATGCCACACCTTCCTCTCCCCTTCCTTCTGACTGCCCCTCCTCATACTACTTTCTAGCACTGTCCCTTTACCATACAAGATTCCCTGTGCTACTAAGGAACCATGTAAGAAAACACTACCATGCTCCACTCCTGTCTTCCTGACCCAATTCAGTAGTTGCCAACTTCTATTTTTTTTACATCACATATCAGAGTTAGACCAATTCCATTCCTCAGTAATGATTCAGGTCTTCTGCGACTCTATGCTCAACCTCTCAGTTTTGTTCACCTCTGTATCAGTCTTCTTCCATTAGATTTCTGAGAGAGAAAAAAACAAACCTTCCCCAACTCTATACACCCTAAAACTCAGTTGCAGCAGCTCTGACCTCCTCCCTTAAATTCCAGTGGATCCTCCCTTTCTCACAGTCTAGATGGCTCCCCTGCTTTCATCACCACAGTTGCTCTCTCTCCAAAATATTAGCAAACAAGGTGAAATTAGGGTCTTTTCTGTGCTACCATCTATGTTTAAAAATAATAATAAAATAAAAAATAAATCAGGGAATTCTCTTTGCTCTGTCGTACTGAGTTTGGGCTCCAGTGGGAAAACACAAGAATTCTTTTCAGTAACAATGGTGCAACCACAGTGCACTCTCCTACCTTACTGCTTCACAGAGAGAAAAGAAGGGAGAACTGCCTGCTACCATACACGCACAGCACTCTCCAAACAGAACAGCAGCCTTCAGGCACATCACTCCCTGAGCCCCACACTTACTGGCTCAGGGCAGATCTTACTGTCTTCGTACAGCTCCAAGAGAGGAAAGAACTTTATAGGAAAAGGAGAAGGCAAAATACAGAGGTAAAGACTAGGTTAGATTTTACTCAAGATTCTGGTTTTCCCCCAAAATATAATCTGTCTCCTCAGGACAGGGAGAGAAATTTCTATTTGAGTCCAACTTGAATTGTATATGAATGATTTCTTCTACTAACCGCCATAGTTTATACTAACCTTCAGAATCTAAGCATCTTTCAAATTTCTGGGATAACTGATAGGTATCGTAACAGCGGACCCTTGGTTTGTAAGTTCCTGAAAGAGCAATTCAACCTTTAATAAAAGAACTAAACAAAAAAAAAAACACTAACAGATGTATTTTTAAAAAATACGTTTTATGTATACATTCTTTACTGTACTTCAACTATAAATACTCTCATCCTAACGAAGTCTCTGTGACTGGAAAAATAGGCCTCTTAATATAAACATAACCCCAGGGACTGTTTTTTATCTTCGGTGTCTGGAAGTACACGGTATAATCTCCTGATTACAGGATACACCATACAGAATTTAATAATACCTTTCAGTAAGTCTGAAAGACCAAGCCTCCTTGTGCTATTAAGTCTAACTAAAGTATTCATGTCGGGATCTTGCTTTGACAGTTACAAAATATAGCATTATCCTCCATCCTTTAAAGCCATACTCAATGCAATTCAGAAGTTATTTAAAGCTACTCTATGAACACACAACAAAAACAAGTAAGAACTTGTTTTTAGAATACAGATATTTTTCTAATATAGTTGAAAATTGTTTCACAACTTCAGTACCAAGCCATTTATTCTATCACATCTTAAGAATAGGCTTCCAAAATTATATTCAACGCTCCATTAAGAAAAAAAAAAAAACCCTCTAGAATTCTACCTAACATATTAAAGTTACTCTGTGATATAAAATTTCTAGTAGTTTTGGCCTCTGCTACAGAAGGACCCTTAGGTAACTCACCAACTGCCATAATATACTGTCCATCTCTTGATACCCTAATCTTTGTGCTAACTGTGGGCATTTCGAAGTCTTGAATAAGTTCGATTCTTCTACGGATATCTATAAAGGAAAAAAAAAGACAAAATTATTTTTAAAGCCGGTAAAATTGTTTCAGTCCAAAAAAATCATAATGATTTCTTATGGAAGTATGCTGAGTTCATTGAATAAACAGAATATCTTTTGAGATCTTTTTGATTACACTTGAAATATCTTTGCCTTTAACACATGCTAGAAGGAGAGTAACACAGTTTGCTAACACTGAGAAGTAGAGTATCACTATGCAAAATAGCTATCTATTCTGAGGTGCTAACTGTGACAAATTACATGATGCGTTCACAAATACATCACACATTTTAAACCACAAAGATGCACAATATATTCCACCACACTGTCACCTCTATGCATTTTTTTCAGTTGGTTGCTTTATACAGTGCTCGTGATGGTATGCAAATAGCTTTATTTTCTTTTGTAGGATAAATTAAGACCAAAATCACACAGCTGCACTCTTCAGCTGAGCTTAATACACATAAAGGAGTCTATAGCTGGGCTTAAAGTATATGCTGAATGCATCTGTTGCACCTGTGTACAGTCTTCCACCTCCCGATGCCTAATGCAGAAAACTGAAAACAACATCGGTGACGTTCCATCCACACGGCACTACCCAGGAAGCTAAAGAACGGCCTTCTAACGTTACCTACAGCTTTAAATTTGTAGTCATTAAAATAAGTTGTGCATAACTTCCTGGTATCAGTCAGCAAATCGTCTTCTGGACTTGTGTATCGTGTGTGCACAACCTCGTACTACTGAGAGCGGTGATGGGAAAACTCACCCACATCTTTCTTCTGTAAAGCCCTTTTCTTCCTGTCCGAGAGCCACTGCACAGAAACACACAAATCAGCGTTAAATTTATGGCATGCAAACGGAATCAGGAAATTGTTGAAGTCTCTCGGATCTGAAAACGCAGGTCACTTCGGATCTGCCTGGAACACCAATTCTTTTTTCTTCATTATATTAAACATTCCAGCAGTGAGTTTAGCCACTCCACCTTTCAGTATTTAAGAGGAGCTTGTAAACAACATGGAGACTGACCACTTACACAGTCTGACAGGGACAGGACAAGAGGAAATGGTTTTAAACTAAAATCAGGGATGTTTAGGTTAGACGTCAGGAGGAGATTCTTCACTCAGAGGCAGTGAGGCCCTGGCACAGCTGCCAGAGAGCTGTGGGTGCCCCATCTCTGGAGGCTTTCCGGGCCGGGTTGGGTGGGCCCTGGGCAGCTGAGCTGGGGGGGGGCAGCCCTGCCGCGGTCTCGCCCCGAGCTCCGCGCAGACCCCACCACACGCTCCACGAGCAGCGCCGGCACCGCGCAGCAGCGGCCGGGAGCGGCGGGACCCAGCGGACACCTCCCGCACCTCCCGGCCCCCCGCCCGGGATGCCCCTCGCCCACCTCCGGGAGGCTCCTGCCGGCGCTGAGGCTGTAGATCTTCACCTCGTTGAGGCTGGAGACCTGCATGGCGGCCGCGTGCACGCCTCTTCCCGGCCGCGGGGGAAGCGGAAGGCGGGCTCCTTCCGGGCCGCCGCGTAACCCGGCAGCAGTGCGCTGTGGGGCGGGGGGAGCTCTGGCTGTGCTCCGCCGCTGCGTTCCGCCCCGAACGTGGGGAGGTTCCCGAGCCGCCCTCAGGCGTTCCCGTTGTCACTGGGCCGGGGAATTGGGGCGGAGTGGTTGGGCACAATCCCGTTCTGTAGCCTCAGAGCAGGAATGCTGCTGTGGGCACCGTGCTGCCGTTGCGGGCAGCGCTCGGGTCCGGTCCCCGCGGCCGGGGCAGCTGCCCCATCGGGCCCGGCCGCGGAGGTGCGACTGCGTGATTCCGTGCTCTGCAGCAAGCCCTGGAGAGCGATCCGACCGGAGTCGGGTTGAGCAGCGGCTTTCCAGAAATCATGGAAAGTAGGACACGTTTTGTAGTGTCACTTCAAACAAGAATGACCATGCAGGAGTCAGACCGTTCCTACTTTAACTTACAAGAGCAACAGCTAATAAATAATATTTATCCAATCTGTGTCTGTTTCTGAGAAACAATGAAAGTCATAGAATAGAATCACAGAATCATTAGGGTTCATGCAGATGTTTCTTCAACCTCCAGGGACAGTGACCCCACCACGTCCCTGGGCAGCCCGTTCCAGTGCCCGACCACTCGTAGAGAAGAAGTGTTTCCTCATATCCAACCTGAACCTCCCCTGGCATAACATGAGGCCATTCCCTCTCGTCCTATCGTTGTTACCCAGGAGAAGAGGCTGACCCCCCCTCACCACAACCTCCTTTCAGGGAGATGCAGAGAGCGGCAAGGTCTCCCCTGAGCCTCCTCCAGACTAAATGATCCCATCGCAACTGAATTGCTGTCACAGCAACACACAGCTGGTGTAAGGTGCTAACTGCGGCTGTGTCACGTAAGCCTTATGCACACCATTCCCTGGATGATGCATTTCAACAGAGACGATACCAATATCACAACTTCCTGCTCGTGTTAGAGGTGCTACAGCTGAGATTTGTGCAAGATCAGCACACCTAAATGTGGGTGCCTACGTGGGTGCTAGGTGTCTGAGCTCCTGTTTCAGAGAGCTCACTCGCTAAAACGTCGGTTGTCTGCTGGCATCTGAGATGCCTCGAGGTATCCAGGACACCTGGGTGGGGCTGACACAGGACCTGTGGAAAACCCGTGCCCTTCTGCAGCTGGAGGCCAGGCAGGAGGCGTGAGGACATCTCAAATGGCTCCGGGAGCTCAGGCTGCTGAATCGCATCCCTTGTAAATGCGGTTAATGAAGGCTGAGGAGCAATGTGGTATATCAGCCACCAGGTGTCTACTTCAGGGTAAGCTCCATCTTTTTCTAGGTCCTGCTGTCTGATTCCCAGCGCCGTACCAGCCGTTAACAGACTCTTAAAGCTGAAGCCATTTGTCCACGTATGGGTGCCTCTTGCAGTTCGGGTTGCCTCGAGGAGTCCCTGACATCCCTACGAGGTTGGTTGGCGTGACACAAGCCTCCAAAGGTTGAAGACAGGGTCAGGAGAACTGAAGCGTTGAAAGGTTTCCTGAAGTTTAAAACCCTGGCGTACTTTCTGACATACTGAGGAGCTATGTGACTTTTGATGAGACTGCCCAAAGATTCCTGATCCTTTCCTCAGCACTCCAGATGCATTTCAATGACCATAACACAGACAAAGAGGGATAGAATCCCTCTGGCTGCACAGCGAGGAATAAAGTTTTATTTCAAGTTTCTTTATTACTATTATTATTATTATTTACACATTCAGTTCTCAAGCAAAGCTGATAAATCCAAGCCTGGCCAGTCATACATTTAAGGCTTTTTAGAAAATGTATAGGGAAAATATCAACTAGAACGTGTGCTATTAAAGTTTCAGTGCAGATAACTTTGGAGAAGCCAGATATACTTGTTACGCGTACTACAGATAAGTTAAAAAAATCTGAAAAAAAGCTTTTTGCTTCATGTGTACACTGAATATTTGTTGCACGCAGTAATAACACGCTTAGACTTTCAGTTCAAATGCATACGGGTAGGCTAGGTGTGCTGACTGCAGATGAGCATGATACAGGATGCTTTCAACAGGGAGCAAATAACTGCCTGCTTTTTCTCTCTTTTTCTAGTATCAGAATCTGCTATGGGCATTACCTTGTGACATACATGATACAGTGTTTTGAGACAATGTAGTGAAAAGCAAACTGAAAGTCATCTTTACTGATTGTAATGGTAACTAGACAGTGTCCATTAAGCATACACAGACAGACAGCTAAGGAATTATAACGGATGAGTAGCTTGCATGCCAAACTTACATGCTTAAGGCTCACTTAAAAGTACACAGAAAACGTTTTCAAGTAAACAACAATATTTTATAGAATCATAGAATGGCTTGGGTTGGAAGGGACCTTAAAGACCATCATTCTTAGCTATATCCAGTCATATTAGAAGTTCCTTCACTGAGATGTTTAGACTTATGAATACATTACTGCCCTAACACACTCACAGGACTAGGAAGTGGGATTTAAAAAAATTCTTTTGAAGCAGAGGGGGGAAAAAACACACAGAACTGGCAGACTAAGCAGGTAATGTGTGTGGAAGCTGTATAAATTGTTTTATAGATAACTTAGATAACTACAGCTCTGTGGTTGCTGTGTTGCAAGCTAATACTCAAAACAAGCTTTGCCATTAATATCAACATCCTAAATTCTCTAGGTAATTAACTTTATTTGTTAGTGAAGTTTGTCTCAGGACATGCTTCAAACAGAGTGCTAATGCTTTCAGTGACTGTTCGGAGGCTGTGTTTTGCACGAGTGTGACATTTGGAGAGGCACAGACAGAGAGAAAGGCAAAGTCACAGCAAGCTTCCTTGCAATGAGTGATCAAAGGGAGCAGGGAGACATGTGGTGCTCACAAGGGAATTAAGCAGCTTGGAGATCACATGGCACAGCACTCAGCACCAGCTGGGGAAGCGGTGGGGCACAGGAGCTGCCACCGCGGAGCTACCAGCAGCGAGCAGCACGCTCGCTGTATCCCATGGCAGGAGCTGTGCTGCTGCAGAAGCCTCCCCTGCTCCACCCTGGCCTGAAAATGTATAATGGGGGAAAAGAGATAAAAAAAAGTCAGAGTAAAACCAGAAAACACAATAATAGGAAACATTCAATAGGACTTTGCTTAGACATTAATGTCACGTTTCCTTGATAATTTTCTATTCAAATAATAAATTAAATAGTATAATAATTTTCACTATAATGAAAGGAACCAAGGCAAATTATATCTTATGAAAAAATAAGAAACAATAAAAGAAAAGTAAAATAAAATTGCTACAATAAAAACATTTAGGAAGGAAATGGCTTTTTGTAGTGCAATCCAGAAATGTGACAAGCCTCCAGCCTGGATTTTGCCTTATCACTGTAACACCCATGTGTACAGCAGCATCCCCAGCAGCTAGCAGTACTGCACCAAGTAACATTTCCCAGTTGACACTGGTGTTATCAGGTGACATAATTCTACATTTAAAGAGCTTGTGAGAACGTAATTTTGGTAAAATTAATCATGTGAAGCATTTGCATGTCTCGAGGCTGCAGCGAGGACCCATTGCCAGCTCTGCGCGTGGTTGCAGTGGGCGAGCTCTGCCTCCCCTAGGGGACGAGGTCTGCTGCACCTTTCAGCCCACAAGTCTCTACGTTGAAATATATGATGTACGTACCTGAACTAATCATGTTTTCAGTATTAAAATCATATATAACCTAAAGGGAAAAAAAGTAAGATTGAACAATGAACACCATTTCTGTGAATGCCACCAGGCACCTCACTAGGTTTTTTGTGTAACTTCACTGAAGTCCTTCTGCTGTGCCCATGGGGACACCATGGCAGAAAGGAACCAGGATAATCACAGTTATGAACACTGGCTTCTTGATTAGCCTAGGAAGTAAAAGAATAAACCAAAACAAGCCAGCAGGCAAACTGAACCAGTGGTTATTTCAACTACAAGTGTTTCTGGAGAGCTTTGAGCTTTGAGAGACTCTCCTCTACACAAGTATTTAATGTTATGTATCACAAAAAAATGTTAAGGGGAAGCAAAGGAAGATGAGTCCTGGTGGTAGATCTTGCCTGATCTAAAGAGCTTGTGAATTTAGAGTCTGAGACCGTAACCTTTTGGTTAGCTACCTGAAGCAGGATTGAGGTGGAACAGAGTCCAGGATTATGGCTGAGGACATCTCCCATCAGCTGCTTCTGCCGAGATACTGAAACCCTGTGCGGGACCTCGCTTAAGGTGCTTGGGAGGGTCTAGAGGTCTGTGTTTGAGCATGACCAGAGCTGCTTGGCCCAAGCAGTTTAAACCCTCTGTTTAGGACTGTTGTGGAGGAAAAAGAGCATTGTCTTTAATTTCTTCATTTATGTTGGTACAGGGAAACGTGAGTAGGTCCAGAGGAAAATGCACCACCTTCTAAATCAAAGACAATGGAGAATTGCCCACGTGGTAGCACAGCGAGCAGAGCACTCCACAGGACAAGGAGGTGCGGATGCAGCCCGTGCTGTCTGAGGGGCTCTGCTACGGCAGCAGGGATGCCACCCAGAGGCAGGGACTCGGGTGCTTAAACACTTGTGTCCTTTTGGTCATGTCTGGTTTAGAAGCGTCTGCAAAGCATTTGCAGAGCTACACAACACTCCCAACCTCTTACACAAACTTGAGGCAATTTAGGGCAAAACGAAGACTGAGGGCCAAAAACTCTCTTCTGCCAGTGATGAAGCACCCACCACCTTCCTGCATCCTGCACTGCATGAGTATCTGCTGAATGAACCACCCAGCAAAGCCCCAGAAACAGAACCACAGAATGGTTTGGGTTGGAAGGGACCTTAGAGATCATCTTGTTCCACCCCTGCCTGCTACGGGCAAGAACACCTCCCACCAGACCAGGATGCTCACGGCCTGGCCTTGAGCACTTCCTCCGAACTTCTTTAATTATTCCCAAACCTTCAGACCTGTCACAGTCAGTTTTTCATGAAAAGGAGTGATAGCTGCACTATTTCTGTGAGTATAAAACTAGGAGCAAAGAGACGAGAAGCCGCACGTGGGGCCTTTCACCAAATTCCCGGGGCTTCTCCCACCGAGCGCAGTATCCCCGCACTCCCACAGGCGGCCCTACCGC
>WBMW01003953.1:26964-38750 GCA_013396635.1 Penelope pileata
CTGCAGCTCTGCCCCGCGGCCGAAGGCTGCAGCCCCCGCCCCGGGCCTGCAGCCCCGCGCTCAGTGACTGCAGCCCCTGCCCTAAGACTGAAGCTCTGTGCTCCAAATGTGCAACCGTGTACTCAGTGCCTGCAGCCCCTGCTCTGTGCTCGCAGCCCGGTGCCCAATACCTGCAGCCCCCACCCCGTGTTTGCAGCCCCAACACCGCGCCTGCAGACCCTGCCCCGAGGCTGCAGCCCAGTGCCCGATGGCTGCAACCCCTGCCTCGTGCCGGCAGCTCTGTTCTCCAGGTTTGCAGCCCCGTGCCCAATGATTGCAACCCCTGTCTGATGCTCACAGCCCCGTGCCCGATGCCTGCAGCCCCACACCCCAAGTTTGCAGCCCCTGTCCGATGCTCACAGCCCCGCTGCTCTTTGCACACACACTCTCCCTGCACCCCACATCCCCCAGGGCCATGGGGCTGTGCTCCATACCCCCCATGGGGCTGCCCCAGGCCATCCCTGCTGTGCAGCGCAGCTCCAGGCTCAGCCACCCCAGCCCCGCTCCCTGCTCGGTCCCCCCAGCCCCACTGCTGCTCGGAGCTCTCCTGGGGACGGAGTGCAGCCAGGAGGGAGCAGCCACGGCAGCAGGGAAACCCATTCCCCCCCACGGAACCCCCACAGGCGGAGGTCACCCGAGCACCCGGAGCACCCTGAGGGGTGCAGTTGGGAATAGGAGAGTGGGGACACTGCGGGCGCAGAGCCCCAGCAGAAGGCACAGATGAACATGGGGTCACCCCCAGCCCCAGCTCCTCCACACTGTTCTGCGGCCCCTCGAGGGAAAAAACACCTTAATAAGAAATAAATAGCTCCCCTTTCCTTATAATGCTTCTAAATGTCACTCCACTATCATGTTTTAGTCAATGCAGAGATATTAAAGACCAGCTCGGCTCTCTAAGAGCCTCCTTTATGCTTTCAGAAGCAGTGAGAGCAGCATGCAGAACACGTAGGCACGAAGGCAGCTCCCAGCAATGCCTGCACGGTGCCAGGAGGTGCTCGGACACAGCGGCCCCACACCCACCACCCGCTCCCACTGCCCTTGGGGCTCAGCACTGGGTGCTCACATGGGGATTGGAGAGTTGGGTGGAGAGGAACCCGATGGGGTTCAACAAGGGCACGGTCCTACACCTGGGGAGGAAGAACTGCACAGATCATTTGAGATTGGGACTGAACTGCTGGAAAGGAGCTCAGCAGAGAAGGACCTAGGGGTCCTGGTGGCCAATGGTTGGCCAGTGGTTGGCCAGTGGTTGGCCAGTGGTTGGCCAGTGGTTGAGCACAGGCTGACCATGAGCCAGCAGTGTGCCCTCATGGCCAAGAAGGTCAATGATGTCCTGGTTGGCCAACAGTTGGCCAACAGTTGACCAGTGGTTGACCAATGGTTGGCCATGAGCCTGGCCATGAGCCAGCAGTGGCCAACAGGTGACCAGTGGGTGACCAATGGTTGGCCATGAGCCTGGCCATGAGCCAGCAGTGTGCCCCGGAGGCCAGGAAGGCCCATGGGACCCTGGGGGGCACTGCCCAGAGGGGGCTGCAGGGCCAGGGAGGGGCTCCCCCCTCTGCTCTGCCCTGGGGAGGCCCCACCTGGAGCCCTGGGCCCAGCGCTGGGTCCCCAGCTCCAGGCAGATGGGAGCTGCTGGAGATCCCCAACCCCCCTGGACGCGTTCCTGTGCCCCCTGCTTTGGGGGGATGGACTGGGGGAGCTCCAGAGGTCCCTTCCAGCCCCCACGGTTCAGGGATTCTGTGACCCCACTCCTCCCCATCACCTCCCCAGCTCTCAGCACGCAGCAGCACTGCCCGTTTGGAAGCACCACAGACCAAGGGCGGCTGTGGCACAGACACCGTGGGATCGGAACGACAGCCCCAATTCCCCGTGACGCCCCTTCAGCAGCCGCACTGAGGAAGCATTAATTACGTGGTTTGCAATCCAGTTCATATCTGCCATATTGATTTTGCAGCACACTCATTTTTTTAATCGTTAAGGAGTTATTAAGTCAAAATGTCTCCGAAGCCTCCATCTATTACAGCGGAGGTACATTTATAACAAGTTTTGTAATAATTTCAAAGAGCGCTACCATTTTTGTTTGGTCTATTTTTCAGCAGGCTCAATTTCAATTAAGGGATGTTAATTAGTTTAATCATATTTCATGTTAATGCCTGCTTGATGGAGACCTGTGTCAGCCCCGCAGCTGCTCCAGGTTCAGGCTGCACTCCAGGCCCATTTCCACCCATGTTCCCAACCGGGAAATGCCAGCGGAGCCGCCCGGCTCTGCGTCGCCTCCCATCACCCCTCGCCGTGCTCCTGCTCCGTGGCCACGGGGCATCGCGGGGCCCCCCGGAGATGGCACGGAGATGGCTCTTCCCTCGCTCTGCCCAGTGACACTGCAGCCCCTCGCCGCTGGATCCCTCTGGATCGTTCTGAATGGGAGCTGGGTCACCTCGTGTGCTATGGATAAAGCCAGCAGCACCACGGCAGTGCTCACTGGGCAGCCACAGAGCTCCTCAGTGTCCCCAGTGTAGAACGGTGACTCCACCATGCACAGCGTCCATGTCCTCCTCCCTGGGGCACAGAGGATGCTGCCACCTAAGTGCTGGCTGCTCCCCATGGGGCTGCGGTGCGGGGCAGCTCGGGTTGAGTGTGGGCACTGGAGGGAGAGGCTGTGCCTTCCTGCCCCATGCAAGGGTCCTGCCCTATACACGGGTCCTGTCCTATGCAGGGGTCCTGCCCCATACATGGATCCTGCCCCAACACGTGTCCTGCCCCACACAGGGGCCCTGCCCCACTGCAGGGTTTCTCTGCAGTTCCTCCCCGCAGCTGCCAGCCGGGTTTCACAGCACTGCCGGAGACCAACGCTGGTGACTGACAGCGGCGAAGCCGGCACCGCTCAGCTGGAGCCGCTGACGAGGGGCTGCGATGCGCTGCACAGCCAGCGGAGGACTCCTCCTCCTGATGGCATTTGCTGTCCTGCTGCCAGCAACCTCCTCTGGAAGCCAGCGAGCTGCAGCCAGGTTTGCTTTGCTCATTTCCCCATGAGCGGGACCGCAGCGGTCCTTACCCCGCCCGCAGCCAGGGGGCTCGGCTTTGCCTCTCCCGCAGAGCAGCGGGCGCTCGGGATGCGCTGCTCTACGGCCGTGCACCAGCGAGGAAACCCGGCAGCACTCCTTCGTCCGCAGCACCTGAGCTCTGCTCGTGCTCTGCCCACCGAAATCCTCTCTCAGGCTCTCAGCCCCGAGACGCGTTCAGACTCAGCAGCGCCTGCACACGGTGACGCAGCCCTGGGCATCCTCGTGCCTCCGTCAGGGACAGACACCACAATAACTCCAAATTCATGAGCGCTGGGACGGGAGGGGATGGCCTCCTGCTGCCAGGGGAGGGTCAGCCTGGGGACAGGGGACATTTCTCCTGCCCAGAGCGGTCAGGCACTGGCCCAGCTGCCCAGGGGTTGGGGAGTGCCCGTCCCTGGGGGTGTTGAGAGCCGTGGGGATGTGGCCCTGGGGCCATGGCTGAGTGGGTATGGGGGGATGGGCTGGGGTTGGGTTGGGGGTCTTCTCCATCCTTCACGATTCCATGACTCCATGGAATACGTGGAGCATTCCGAGTACCAAGGACAGCTGCTTCACTCCCCTGGCGCTCCCAAGGGGCGGATTAGCAGCGAATCGCTTGGTCAGGGAAGTTCTGGCTGAGGGATTCTCCTTTAGGTTTCAGCGATGCTCCCTCCCCCTCTTCCACGCAGGATGGAGGTGGGAGCACAGCCACGGGGTCCGCAGCACCGTGGGAGCCAATGGGACCGGGGACGGGGCAGGGCCACGCGAGGAGGCTGAGCCAGGGCTCCGGGAATACCGTGTGCTTTCTCTTGCCACATTTCTGCGTACCTCCTGGAGGCAATACCAAGGAACCCTGAACATTATCCTCAAAGCATGCTGAATTCCTTTCCCCCCGAGAGCTGAAAATCAGAGGGTTTTTTGTTGCTTCAGGATACAGAAAGGTTTGTGCATGGGGGAACTTCCTACTCTTTCTAAACGCGCTACAAAATGAACCCTGCAGGAACGAAATGCGTTTGGCAGCTCTGCAGTTAATCTGCTAGCCCTTCCTCGTAACCGTACGATTGTTAATTTTCGTTCTTATTGTGGTGAGTTGTCTCTGGCACTGCAGCTGCCTTTCACTTCAGGCATGAAAGAAAGAATTTGTAAACGACTCCTGTTGCTCTGAACCATAGAAATCACAGAATCACAGACCTGTTTAGGTTGGAAAAGACCCACGAGACCACCAGGTCCAGCCATCACCGAATGCTCCCAATGCCACCACTCAACCCCGTCCCTCAGTGCTGTCCCTTAAACGCCTCCGGGGGTGGCAACCCCGCTGCTGCCCTGCGCAGCCCGGAGCGATGCCTGCCCACCCCATCCATGAGGAATTTCTTCCTGATGCCCAATTTAAACCTCCCCAGCACAACCTGAGGCCATTTCCTCCCATCCCATCATTTGTCACCTGAGAAAAGAGGCCGACCCCTCTTTGCTGCAGCCTCCTTGCAGGGAGCTGTAGAGAGCGACGAGGTCTCCCCTGAGCCCCCTCTTCTCCAGACTGAGCCCCCGGGATCCCCCCAGCACTGCTCACACACCCTGCGTTCTGATCCCATCACAGCTTCTTTGCCCTCCTCTGCCCACGCTCGAGCAGCTCCGTGTCCTCCTGGCAGCGAGGAGCCCAAAGCTGAGCGCAGCACTCGGGGTGCGGGCTCCCCAGCCCCAAACACAGAGGGACGATCCCTGCCTGCTGCTGCTGCCCGCACGATTTCTGATGCAGGCCAGGGGCCATTGGCCTTCTTGGCCAGCTGGGCACACTGCTGGCTCATGGCCGACCACTGGTCAACCACTGGCCAACCGTTGACCAACGAGGACATCGCTGACTTCCTTGGCCACCTGGGCACACTGCTGGCCCGTGTTCAGCCACTGCCACCAGCACCCCCAGGGCCTTTTCCTCAGGCACCTTTCTGGCCACTCGGCCCCGAGCCAGGGCCACCCTGAGGACATCGGTGTGCTGTCACACACGCAGCTCAGCACCACGAGGGCACCTGGAGACAATTTCCCTGTACAACCTTTCTGGAACCATCTACAGCCGCAGCTGTGGTGGGAGGCAGCCCGCAGTGGCAGAGCTGTGCCATGGGTCCCTCAGCTCTGCCCGTGATGAGAGCTGTAGGGACCTCCCCTGTGAGCTGCACTCTTTGGAGTCTGGCTTAAAGGCAGATTTCCCATCACACAAGCAGCACCTGAAAGCCCAGGTCCTTAAAACCTGGGACTTTGCACAGCATCTGAGCAATGAGACCAAGCACTCTTTCTTGATTACGGCACTTGCTGTCTGTCCTGTGGAAGAAAAGCTTGTGCTGATTTGGAGTTCCACGTCGTTACTATGAGCGTGGCTGACAGACACTGAAACAGACGGGTGCTGATGGGAAGGATTTCATCTCTAGCCAGGAAACAGCAGCTTCATCGCTTCTAAAGCCCGGGGCTGGATCTGCAGCCCTGCAGAGCGGGGCCTGACGGTGGGCACGGGGCTCACGCAGCACCGCTTCCAGATGTGCCAGGAACGGCTGCCAGCATGGAAATGAGCACCTGGGTCCCCAGCACAGGGTCAGGGCAGGGCACCGACCCAACGGCCCAAGCTGGCCAGGGTGCACTGAGGTACTTTAGCAGGGAAATGCACAGGGAGCCATGACTTGTCATCTGGGGCTCCCTTTATTCCACTCAGTACCTATTTTCCCCCAAGAGATCTCACAGAGGAGCCAACTTTGGACAATGATGATGTCCACTAGGGTTTGGGTATCACAAAATCCAGTCACCCCCCCGGTCAGCAAGCTGCTCTCGCCTGCCCTGACGTCTGCAGCACACAAACAGCTCTCTGGGCAGGATCTGGTCGCGATTCTGGAGATGGTTCCAGCTCCCAGGACCATCGTGTAAGCCCTAGTGGTTTATCACAAGCAAAATCAAGGAGCTTTAGAGCAGATTAACAATTAATCTGCCCTACTTGCAGCTCAGGGGGCTCTCTGGAAAGGAGAGAGAGGAGCCTGAAGCCATCTGCAGGCAGCGAGCCCCACGCTGCCATACCCCATCCTGCATCGCCTGGGTGCACACGCTCACACCAAGGGACCGCGGGAGGGCACACGGCTTTTCTCCCCATTCTGGGGTAGGCTAAGACGCTTCCACAGAACCACAGAACACCCCAAGTTGGGAGGGATCCACGAGGATCACTGAGGGAAACTCACTTTCAGGGCTCATCTGTCCTTGAAGGAGTGGGAAGGTTCTGGGGGGACCGCTTTTTCCTTCTGCAGCACCCCAAGGTGACAATTAATGATGAAAGCCTTCCCCAGAAGACCTCAGCCTGCAGATGGGACCGCAGAGTCTGGGGATGAGGCCGTCTCAGAGAGAGGTGCCATGTGTATATAGGGTGATCGGATCCACATTTCGGTCACAGACTGTTTGAGGTTGGCAGGGACCTCCAGGCGGGTTTGGAGATCTCCACGGAGGAGACCCCACAGCCTCTCTGGTCCCTGTGCCCCATCCCCTGCACAGCACAGAGGTGTTTGCTCTGGTCAGAGGGAACCTCCTGTGCCCAGTTTGTGCCCAGTGCCTCTTGTCCTGCCCTGAGCACCACTGCAAGGAGCCCGGCTTCATCCTCTCACACCTCCCTCCCTGTGTTCATGGACACGGGTGGGATCCCCCCAGCATCTAATGGTGGTCAAGGGGAACTTCCCTTGGCTGATTGCTCTCTGGGGAGCAATCCTGAATTCAGAAATGGGAGAGATCTCCAGAGACACTGCCCAGGGTATCACCTGGGTCCTCCCCAACACAATGACTGAAAGATGGAGGTTCTGCCCAAAATTCAGGAGGCAGCTTCCTACATGGAGAGCTCTGTGCCTCCTCACCGGGGCTTCCTCCAGGCAGGGAAGCAGGGCAGGGCCCACATCCACCCCACACCTGGCAGCCAGGCCGACTCCTGGCCGACACTCTGGGGCCGGCTGCCGATGCTCTCACACAAAACGTTTTTGCTCCCTTCGGTTCCCGGAGCACTGCTCATTTAGCTCACTGCTCGGCCTGCTGCAAAACTTCTGGTCTTAGATCATCTCTGCACTACGAAACGAGAGGAACATAATCACCCGCTAAGCAGAGCCAATTAGCGGCAGGTTCACACCGGCTGGGGAGAGGCGGGCAGTGGGAGAGCAGGAGCCGCTCGCTCCCTGCTGCTGCTCAGACGGCTGCGAGCCCAGCGCTGCGCTAATTAGCACAGAGCCCGAGCGGCTATTTAAAGTGGGAGCTGAGGAGGCCTCGGGTCAGAGCCCAGCAGGTGCCAGGAGCTCAGCGGGTGCTGCCTCCTCCTGCAGCCGTGGCATCGCTCCTCCTGCAGCCGTGGCATCGCTCCTCCTGCAGCAGAGGCATCTGGATGGTGCACGGTGCTGCACCGCACGAGGCAGCACAGGGTGAGGCGGCACAAGAGACATCCAAGCACGGGAACCCTCAGAAGAGGAGCGCTGGGAACCACGACCTACAGGGTCCGAAACCCAAGCTGAGAATGCTGCTGAGGACACATGGAAAAAGGCTGCCAGAGCTCGACAAACACGTCCAGAGAGGATAGAGCAGAACTGGAAACCCCAGAGAGACAATTAATTAAAAGGTTTTGTCTCCCCTCATATAATCACAGATATTGATTCTCTCTTTAAAACACTCCGTGTGCATCCCAGCCAGTAAAACATCCACTTGGTGCCTGGATTCGTGCCTCTCCACCCTGACAGCCAAAGTGTTTTATGTTACTGGGTTGCTCCATCAGATCTTAAAGAGCACTATCGGAGAGACAAAATATAGGTTTATCAGTCGACAGAGAGGATAAGGGGATTTCTGAAAATTATGCCTCTAATCCTGCCTATCCTGCAAGATCACAGTCCTCAGGAATGCGGACAACCTGTCTGATAAGTCGGGCAAATGCAGGAGCAGACAACTGCAGCGCATTAGCATGCACCTCACTCCGGCAGATCCTCCTCACAAAGGTGGGAGAAAGCCTCGTGCTGCTAAGGATGCACGACCAGCTTACAGAGAGCTGCCGAGGATTACCAAGCCCTGCACCTCGCGGGAGGCTGGAGGCAAGGATTCAGGTGGATGCTCACAATCTGCTGCCGGTCAGGACAAATGCTGCAAACATTTCGCTCTGTTAAGAAAAAGATGAATCATTTCAGCAGTGTCTGCTGGTCAGTGCCACCCAGGAGGGAAAGGCGATGACTAAGGGGTCCCTCCTGACTTTAGATGCGATGAGTTCATCAGCCGCCGCAGGGCTGTGGCTCTGTGACTCCTAGAGGTGGAGGAACCCATGCCATGCACAAGGCAGGGGCTGCTTCGTAAAGAAGGAATTCATTTGCAAAGCTTGTAACTAAGAAACCTTTAACATTTTGGCTGCTGAGTCCTCATGTGTGTCCCAGTCAAAATCCATTGTCTTGAATGTGGCATCTGGCATCCACAAAGGGTTCTTGGATGTGATTTCAGTTCCTCATGATCATACGTTCACATCCCCACCTCCCTGCACGTGGCCAGACACCGAGCACACCACTGCAGGGTCCAGAAGCACATTTCCTAGAGGGCCTTCCCAGGTGTCACAGCAGCCCCAGGACATCACGGCACCGTGCCACAGACCTGGCTGCTCCAGAGCAACTGGCAGGCAGCTGCTGGCTCTGCAGCTCGCGGCTTTGACTTCACCAAAAGTACCTTGGGAGAATGGGTACAGGTGGTACAGGCACCCGGAGCAAGAACCATGAGGAGCAGGAGTGGGAGCCTGGGCAGCATCCCACCAGGATGCTCTCCATGAGCCTAAGAAAGGGAACTTGCACAGACCATATCCCACATGGCCAACATGTAGCTCAGAGCATCACCAGAGGGAGGAAAGCAGCAGTCACCACTCAGCAGAGCGCAAGGCGGGTGCACAGCAGCTGCATGTCCCAACCCAAACTTCAGGGAACCCTTTGGTGCAAGAGGCCACGGGAATGTCTCAGCTCAAAGCAACTTTGCACAACATTCCCATCGCCTTGGCAGCAAACTGCGTGGAGTCTTTGCTCTTGGCTGGTCTGCACCACTCATTTCGGCGACATGGAAACCAGATCCTGGGAGCCTCAGCCTGAGACGGTCCCAGAGCCCTTCCAGCATGGCTGCAGCCATCTTCCTGCGGTCATGTATCACTCAGGTCCAGATCGAGGACTAGAGGGAATGGCCTCAAGTTGCACCAGGGGAGGTTCAGGTTGGATGTTAGGAAAAACTTCTCCGAAAGAGTGGCCAGGCACTGCCACAGGCTGCACAGAGCGGTGGTGGAGTCACCATCCCTGGAGGTGTTCCAGAAACATCTTGATGTGACACTAAGGGACATGGTTTAGTGGGCAATACTGGTGGTAGGTGGATGGCTGGACTGGATGATCTTAGAGGCCTTTTCCAGCCTTAATGATTCTGTGATCTTCTGTTTCACTAAGACTGTTGTTGCCCAAAGACAACGCAAAGGGAAGAGATTTCTTCTCGAAGGACCATCAGGTTGGGAATATCTGTCTGTTCTCTGCTATAACACTGTCAGACGCTCTCTCCTGAAGCATTTTGACCTGAAGCTCTGGTGCCATGGGTGCTTCTCCCTGGCACACTGCACCCCAGCGAGGAGGGCTGGAGCTGGCAGGGACACAGCCCCTTGGGCAGGGGCACCAGGAGGCTGCCAGGGCCTCTGAGACGGCGGCTGCAGCTGCTGGGAGCCACCAGTGCACATCTCTGGGAAGTAAAACGGTAAACAGAAACAACTTGCTTGTGATAAGGAAACCAACTTTCTTCCTTTTCCTTATTTTATCTTCCATATTCTTGTTTGGATAAAGCAAAATAGTTCTTAGAGGGGATGTCCTCAGCTGGATGGGAACACACCTCCCTGCGCCTGAGCCCCAGGCAGGGGTTTGGGCGTTTTGCCGCGTGCCACGTTACAAACAGATCTGTTTCACACAGCCTCAGGACACAGAGAGCCGTTCTGTCCCTGGTGTCTGGACACGCTGTCCCCGATGCCCGGACACCACTCCCACACCTCGCCCCATCCCCATCGCTGCCTCTGCCTGAGAGACGCAGCAACGGGGCAAAGCTTGCAACGATCACCCAGCCCCAGGGCGCGGGTCCTTCGTCAGATCAGCCAGATCAGCCCTTCTGCTTTGTCCTCAGACATGCACACACAGGGATGTTGCTGCACATAACATTTGGGACTGGTGTGTCTGAGCACCGAGGAGGGAAGCCACGCTGCAGGGGCCGCTGCTCAGATCAGCAGAGGCTGCAAGGCATTAGGGTGGAGCAGGTCTGTCCCCCGGCACAAAGGGGACGGGGCAGCAGCAGCTCTGCACACCAGGACCGGCCCAGTGGGGCCCTGGGCTGCCCGGGAGGATCCCTGGCACCGGGGCTGCACGGACCCACACGCGCACGATGTGGTCCAGGAGTCGCTGCTGAGGAGGAGAACGGAAGTTTCCCTGGAACTCAAATTAATTTTCAATTCTCTTCCCTTGGAAGGAAGGATGTGTCTGTGTCAGATGCCAAATCAAGGGGATTCTTTGTGTAGGAAGTGTAATTGATTCCCATTTATTCCGCATCTGTATTTCTCAAAAAAGGGAGCGCGCGTGAGTCATGCGCCCGGGCAGACGAGCTTGTTGTGCCGCCTCTAGCAGACAGCACCTGGGAAGGGGCACATTGCCTTCCCTGCTGCCAGCAACATTTTGCAACCACCCAGTTTAATTCAGGATCCGGGCCGTGCAAGCAGACACAGCTCTCGCAGAGGGGGTGGCGTTGGGCAGGAGGCATCGGCCATAGGGTGACCTTCACAGGGGAGCCCACTTCAGCCTGGGCCAATGTGGTTGCCTCCTGCTCCAAACGCTTTCAGGATCAGGAGCTTTGTCTCCAGCTTCCAGCAAGATGATGCAAGACATTTGGCTGTGAGGCTGCAGCCCTGCTCAGCCCGCGTCTCGGTGCCACCCAGGTGTATTTTCCCGTTTCTTGCTCATTTCAAACACCTTTGGGGCCAGAGGAAGCTTTCTTTTTCCTCATTTCACCAGCCTCAGGAGAACCAAAGCTCCTGAGACATCTTCAAAAGCCACTGGGACGTGGTCCTGGGCACCCTGCTCTGGGTGTCCCTGCTCTGGGGTTGGACAAGACATCCTCCAAAGGTCCTTGCCAACCTCAGCCACTCTGTGACTGTGTGAATGAACCACATACAGTGAAGTCCCCCAGGGTCATTTTCACTCTGCAATCGTCCTTATGGTCTACAGAAATTGTGATCCTTTTGCTAATAAATTTAATACTTGCAGTTTTTTTTCCTTAATATTTAATCTCACTAGACATCTGTCCAGGGGAATAATAGAACCACATCTGCTTTGCTTTATGCTACAGTTGCTTTAATTTACTCAAAGGTAACTCTGCATAGGGCATATGCTGTACATGACTGTCCTTAGCACCCGAACAGCTACGGCACACTGAAGGCATTGCAAGTCCGTACCGCAATCACTCATCTGAGTAATTTCCCAGTCCTTAGAACAGCTGCTTCCTTGAATAGAAACTACTGCTTAAGCAGGTGGCAAGTCTGTCCCATCACCTTAAAGTGTTCCACTAAAACCTGGAAGATGAGCCAGGCCAGGCAGCCCCAGGCAGCAGCAGGATGGGTGCAGAACAGTAGGGTGGGTGCAAAGCAGTAGGATGGGTGCAGAGCAGTAGGGTGGGTGCAGA
>WBMW01003953.1:38813-64073 GCA_013396635.1 Penelope pileata
TGGGTGCAGAGCAGTAGGACGGGTGCAGAGCAGTAGGATGGGTGCAGAGCAGTAGGATGGGTGCAGAGCAGTAGGATGGGTGCAGAGCAGTAGGGGCCATCAGTCCTACACACTGCTTGGGGCCACCGGCTCTGAGGGGACCACCCGGGACCTGGACAGGACATGGGGCTGAGACCCCCTCGGTCAGTCCCACTGACAGACAGTGGGCAGAGCCCACTGACAGTGCCCGGGAAATACAACACCTATAAGTTGTGCAGTCATTAACCTAGCAGTGAAAACAGTTCCAGCAAGAAGAAATCAAGCCTTCAGCATCGCGGTTACTGCGTTCTGCCAATGGCCAGAAGCTCCGCAGCACAGAGCTCAGGGGAGAAGGCAGGGACCTGTTAGGAAGGCAAAGTACAAGGTCCTGCTTAGGGCAGGTGCTTGGACGTGAGACATCAGCTGAGCTGGACGACAGAATGAGACCATCTCAGGCACTTCCTCAGCTCGGGTGACTCTGGGTGTGCAGCTCGAGCAGTGGCACAGAGCACAACGTTTCTCTCCTGGGAGGCAGATGGCATGGCCTGGATGCACTCAGGTCACTTTGAGAGGACATTGCAAGGGCATGGGCCAAGAGAAGATGGAAGAATGTACTCAGGAAGGATCTAACTCCATTGGGAACGGGTTTTCCTTGCCAGAAGGTACCAAAAGGCCTTGTGGGAGCCACATCAGCATAGGAAGATTCACAAAACTGATGCTATGCTTTGACAAGACATGTCCAAAACAGACCTCAGTGGGGACACGATCCTTTCCTTCATCCCCACACTTTCTCCTCCACAAATCTGCGTTACCCCATGCATGTGCTCCTGCCTCACCTGGGACATGTGCCATCTTCATCCCCACCAAACCATGTCCCCAGGTGCCACATCACCATGGTTCTTGAATCTCTTTTTAACTTGTTTCCACATCAGCTCCCTGCTGGGAGCTTTAGGAGCCCGGTGCCATGTGCACAAACTGAAGACAATTACATTTTTCAAAGTAACTATGGACAATGTTATACGCTGTGCCGTGTACCCTACCAGCACTTGCACACAGAGTTCCAACAGCACTACACACTCAAAAGTCACCCATGAACACTGGAAGGCAAACACCTTCACAAAATCACAGAATCACTAAGGCTGGAAAGACCACTGAGAGCATCCAGCCCAACCACCAACCCTCCACCATCACACCACGACACCCAGTGTGACAGCCACCCTGCTCTCAAACACCTCCAGGGACGGTGACCCCACCACCTCCCTGGGCAGCCGTTCCAATACCTCTGGGAAGACATTTTTCCTAACACCCAACCTGAACCTCCCTTGGCACAATTTGAGGCCATTCCCTCTTGTCCTACCTTCAAGGCAGAACAAGGCACGCGAAGCACAACGCTTTGCTCACTGAAGCAACCGCAGCTGTTTCCAACTTTGCAACAAAGACCCTCCAAGGTTCTGTCTGTGCAGAGTTACCGTGAGGGTAAATACGAACCGTGGAGCACCCCTCCCCACGCGGACGGCTGCCAGGCAGACGAGGTGTCAGCAGCCCTACGCAGCTCTTGAAGAAGAGCATCCGCACAGGGTGCTTCTGTGCAGCAAATTCACTCCTCAGCTTATTTAGCACCAACTTCGTCTCGCAGCCGAGCCGCTTGATTCGAGCTGTTCGAGTCGCACGGAGCGAGTTGGTTAGGGAGCACCGTACAACTGCTCTTAATATCTGCGAGCCCAGAATGTCTAACCCCAAAGCCTGTGCCATAAGGATGACTGACAACACGCTGTGCACGTGATTCGTAGCTTTGCACGGAGGTGTGAAAGGCACTGAATACAAACATGTAAGCCTGCAAAACGCAAAGACGACGTGACAGCCGAAAAAAGTGAAACCCTACGGAGATCATCCAAAATACTGAGTGAGCAGCAAAAGCCGATCAGGAAGAGGATCAGGGGAAGGTGGAGGCCCTGCCATGGCTATAGGATCATAGAACAGGATCACAGAACACCCTGAGTTGGGAGGGACCCATATAGACCACTGAGCACAACCCTGGCCCCACACAGCATCNCGCCATGATGGGGCTGTAGGGCCGCCATGACGGGGCTGTAGGCCTCAGGCTGCTGTGAGGGGGCTGCAGGCCCCGAGGGGGCCATGGGCTGCCATGAGGGAGCTGCAGGCCACCATGAAGGAGATGCAGGCCCTGAGGGGGCTGCAGGCCACCAGGAGCGGGGTGTAGGCTGCCATGAGGCCTCCCCTCAGGCTTCTCCAAGCTAAAGGGAGATGAGCTGATGTCCCACTGAACGGAGCCCTTTCCCTTCTGATTTCAGCGTTGGTGCTGCTGAAGTGGGGGGAGGTCTCACGGTAGGAAAGGACAAAGCTTGAGAAGGGGAACATGCCCCCAGATGACACAAGTTACAGAGCGTTTGATCTGATTACCAGGCACCACGATTAACAGGTCTGTGAAACACAAGCAGACCTCACAGTGACCAATGTCAGGTTTGTTAAGATGGCAACCCTCAGGCGATGTCTGGACAGACCCTTCAAAATGCTGGGGAGGGTCTCACGTTCGAGATCCATGGGGCAGTGACATGGGAGGAGCGGGTGAGGGCTGGAGGCAGCTTCCTGGGAGCTGGAGACCAAGACCTGCACGTCAGTGCTCTCAGAAATACCCCCAGCACCGGGCAGAGGAGCAGGGAGGTAAAATCCAACTGCATGGCTGAGAACACGGTGCGGTCAAGAAGGATGTGCACCAGTGAGAATTTGGGGAAAATGCAGGAAATAGGGCACCCGTGCAGGAGAGGCACAGTGCTGCCAAACCCTGGTGGAAGCGGCTGCTGGGATTTAACAGAACAAGGTCACAGGAGAGCCTCTAGCTAAAGGGAGAAGAGTGGCAGATGCAGAAAAGCACCTGCCGGGGGATGAGTCACGCTGTAGGGGTGACACCAGGAAGAGATAGGACAGGAGCTGGCAGAAGTCAGATATAAAACTGCAAAGAGCAGCTGCACAAAAACTAGGAAATAGAAACCCCAAAGTAACGCATACGTTCCTCTGCACAGGAGCTGGCAGTCAGAGAAATGAGATAAGAGAATGAGAATGCTGAGTTTTAATAAAACCATCAATACAATGGGCCCTGGGAACTCGGAGAAAGAGAGACACAGTGGGAAAGCGTAACAAACCATTCAGGAGGGGCAGAGCAGGCACCGGCAGGGGAGGAGGTGCTGCCCTGCAAAGATGGCTCAGAGCTAAATCAGACCGAGGAGGGGACTCCAGCACGTGGGGAGCGGAATGCCTCCAGGCAGAACGGGGACGCTGACCCAGCCTGCCAAAGGACACCAGAAGGGTCAGCAAACTCCAGAGGAAGGCGATGCGCTGGTTAATTCTGCATGATCTGAGCAAACACCGTGTCTGGGCATGACAGCAAGGGTACACCTTTAGGCATGGCCAGCGGAGCAGCCAGGCAGGGAATCCACCCCAGGAAATGCACTGCTGGCCTCGCACTGAGCAGCAAGCACATCCTAGCTCATCATCTTATCAATTAGGAGACGTTATTTAAGTGGCCCTAGCGTGGCCAGGTTCATAATCCCGCAGAAGAAATGGAAGCCAATAAATCAACCACCAACCATTGAGGTTGGTTTCAAACATCGAGACTTCGTAATTCATAGAAAATAAATTTGGTAATAAGAAACTAAAATGGACAGTTAAAAGTAAAGCCTTTGCTGTTGTCCTGGAAATTACTCCAGGACAGCCTAAGGGATGTTCAGACACACGCTGCCTGTCGGGAAGGGCTTTGGAAAGACCTACAGGAAGCCAGCAGGACGAACACGGTTACGTAAGTACAAAATGCCAGTCAAAAAGACAAAGTTGTATTTAAATGAGGAAAAAAACAGAAACAAAACAGAACAGAACCAAACCATGCAGTCTTTAAAGTTACATGAAAAAGAAGCCATAAAAGCAAAACAAACAAAAACCAAACCAAAACAAAAAGAACACCCACGAAAACTGAGTTGGAAGAGCGACGTGCAGAAAGCCCAAAAACGAGTAAGTCAGTTTTCAGAAGCATCCAGAACAGAAAACTTGCCAGGAGCTTACAAGGGCGACAGGGAACTGAGGTATAAAAGAAGTGCTCAGACAGAATAAACCAGAGAGGAAAAACAACATGAAAATTGCCATCTATGTTTTCTGGAGATTGGCCGGGGATGGGTGCTGTCCCCGTGCCGGGTCTCCTCCAGGCCGGTGGTGCTGGGAGCATCTGCCCCGCCAGCAGCCGACGGGGAAACAAATCAGCAAAGGACAGCAGGAAATCACCGGGAACTTCAGCACGGAGCGGCTAACAGCGGTGTGTAACCTTCTGCTCCAATCTGCTTTTAGCATCAGAAGGTGGCAAATAGGCCAGCAATTTTTTAAAAAGGTTCCAGGGGAGGAATAACACACCATTAAGCCTGTTATCTCCACTTGCCAAACGGAGAGACTCTTTAAAGTTGAGGAGCACTGAGCACATGGACAAACACGGATCGCTGGGAAGTCGCCCACCCGTGTGAGCGCTCCGTGCAGACCCAGGGTCCTGCCCCGAAGTTCTGCTGCAGGTCTGGAAGGGGCTGAGGTGCAAAGGTCTCCAACAGCTTCTGCACAAGGAGCAGCCAAAGCATCCCCAGCCTGGGAGGAGCAAAGTGGGGGATGTGGCACAGCTCTGCGGCACCGGGGAGGGACCGAGGTCGATAGGGATCTGCTGCTCACCGAGCCCCCGCTGCAGGAACTGCAGCACGAAACGGAGCAGGGGGAGGTGCAGCCTGCAAGAGCCACAGAGGCACTTTGCTTACGGAAAAGGAAGCTGCAAAACTCCCCTGCCTGGTGTTGTGGAAGTTTACATATGCTTGAAAATCAACAGACAAAACTCAAGGGAAAAACCTCTCCACTGAGAGCCATTAAATACAAAGATAGTAAGGCTGACTCAAGGAGGCCTTGAGCCATATACAGGCAGAAAAAAGAGGATTTTGTAGAATTAGAGGTCCCTGTTCTTATTTTTCAAGGCATAAGCCATTAGCCAGAAGATGTTGGGTTAAATGGATCTTTAATCTGACCCTGCTCAGCCCTCTTTATGCAGCTACATCAGCTAATGGCAATGCTCAAATAGACACTGCTTCATCTCCTTTCTTTTCAAGTGCTGCTCAGCACTCTCAAATCCAGCCCCACTGTTCCACCGACAAATCGCTTCCTGGCAGGCATGCTTCATCCAGTGCAACATTTCATGTTGGAAAAGAAACAAACTTTGGGAATTATGAAAAATCTTTCAATTGTTCTGAGATGCAAAATAAAAATTGGAATATGTCAAATGTCCTCAAGGAAGCGTCTGGAACATCTCCCACAAACAAGTTGCTCGGGAAACAAAACAAAACCAGGAACATCGGAGGTATCACCGCAAACCAACCTCAGCTTTAGCAGGTAACCATAAGATCACTGACAAACTTACTATTCTCTACTTGAAAACTATTTAGATTGCTTGTCCTCAGTGCTCTTACTGCAAGAACTCCCCTTGCAGCTCCGAGGGTCACTTCTTCCTTCCCAGATCCATACGGAACAGTTATGCCAACTCACTCCTGTGCCAACGTTCATTACCTCTCCCAGAACGTTGGGGTGGGAAGGTCTCTCTGGTCCCCCCCTGCTCCAGCAGGGACACCCCGAGCAGTGCCCAGCCCCACACCCAGCTGGGGTTGGCGATCCCCAGGGAGGAGACCCCACAGCCTCTGGTCCCTGTGCCAGGGCTCAGCACATCGCTGCTTCCTGACGGCCAGAGGGAACCCCCTGGGCTCCAGTCTGTGGCCAGTGCTGCTGGTTCTGACACCAACAAGAGCCTGGCTCCGTGCTCTCTGCACCTCCCTTCAGGTGTTTATAGTCTCATTTCCATTAATTTCGGCTCAATCCCATCACTGTCTCCCTTTGGCAGGATACACAAGCCCATTTTCCAGTGCCTTTGCAATCGTTAACCTTGCAGCAGGGACACAGGCTTTAACAGAAGGAAAAGCCATCTCTTCCAGCTATGGGCCGAGTGTCATGGGATGCTATGAATGCCAACAGCAGAGACAACTTCAGAAAAGGATTAGAGAAACCCATGGAGGACAACCCACTGCTGGCTGATGACAACGCTAATCCCCAGGCAGCCCTTTCCCAGGGAGCCCACTGCTGCTGACCGCCATGCAGGGGTCAATGTACCATAGGATTCACTCCTGGGCACCTGCTGTTCTGTGACGTCTTCCTGCACGTGCACTACATGGTGTCACTGGGGCCAGGATCCAGGGTGTGAGGAGGCCTGGTCCCCGCACGGCCATCCCACGTCTCATGGCCCTACCTGCAGCTCTCCTCTGTTCTGGCTGCAGGTCTTCTTCTCCTGAGCACTTCTGACTAGGAGCAGGTAGCAGGGCTGGAAGGCACATCCCGTGGGGAGGGGCTGAGGACTCCCGGGGTGTCTGGCATGGAGAAACAGAGGCCAAGAGGGGACCTCGTTGCTCTGCAGCTTCCTGAGCAGAGGAACTGCAGAGGAAGGTGCCATCTCCTCCCCCTTGTAACTGATGAGGATGTGCAGGAATGGCACAAGGCTGCTCCGGGGGAGGCTCAGACTGAACATCAGGAAAAGTCTCTACCGTGAGGTGGGCAAACGCTGGAAGCGGCTTCCCAGAGCGGTGGTTGATGCCTCACGCCTGCCCGTGTCCAACAGGCATTTGGATAATGCCCTCGGCAATGTGCCTCAATGTTTGGTGAGCCCTGAAGGGGTTGAGCAGCTGGGAGCAGATGCTCTTTGTGGGTCCCTCCCAGCTGAACTCTTCTATTCTATACATTATTTTAAGTGGGCTTTACAGGATGTCGGACAATGGTAATCGGACACTTGCCCTTGCATCACAATTGACTCTGGCTGTCATCTTCTGATTAAAATTCCCAAACATTTTCCTCTATTGTTTCCAACTGATAGGGCAACTACGAACTCATTATAAATTGTTGTTATCTTCTAAATACATCTTGCTTACTTTTTAAATCTTATTTGTAGCTTTAAATTCTTTAAACACTTTACATTCTTCCTAACATTCCAGTCCTCCTAAGCACGGACTTTATACCATCAGTGAAGTTCAAGGACACTGGGGACAACACTGAAGGCCATTCACAAGACCAACAATTGGTGATTTTTCCTACTAACCTCGTTCCATCCTGGCAGCTCCCTTCCAGCAACCCACGGCTCCTGCACGTTTAGACCAAAGCTTATTTACATTGCAGCTCTGCATTAATGCCATGTTCTCCAGGAGAACCATCTGTTTAACACGGGGCACTACATCAGATGTCCTCTGTTGTCCAGACAGATTAGATCTACTGTGTTCACCTTTCCTGGGGAACTGCACTTGTAGCAAGTGTAAATCTAGGAGGGCTCGATTTAGTGATGATAAAAAAAGATGCACAAGCTCCTTGAAACCTGAATCATGGATCGTGGAGATAAAGAGCAAGCTACAATAAACCATTCCGATAGATAGATAGATAAAATGCAAATATATGGGATATGTAAAGGATATGCATATATAAATGTGTGTACATGCATCTCCACAGCACTATAAAACACGGATTCAGCTTCCAAGTACACTGGCAAGGCAGGAAGAGGCCCCGTCTGTTCTCAGCACCTGTGTGACTGAGGGCTGATTCCTGCTGCGCTTTGCATGACTGCAATCTGCAATGGGATGAGCCTGCACCGCCCAGAGGCTCCAGCTGCAGAGAGCAATGGGAAACAGCACAGTGCTGCGAGGAGAGGCCCCCCTCCCTGCTGTCCTGCCCAGCTCAGGCAGCACCAGGCGGCGCTGGGGGCAGCTGAGGCAGCCCAGGGGAGGCTGCTGGAAATCCCAGGCTCCCCAAATTAATGTCATTCCCCACAGGCACATGTTCCCAAAGCACTTCTCCATGGGGTGCAGCAATTCCTCTCACTGCCTCAACCTTTGTGGAGTCGATTCCCAAAGCTCCAACACAACTGAGGCATGCTTTCTTCTGCCATCAGGCAGGGCAGCATCCCATCCNCCTGCACGTGACGGGCCACCTCTGTGGCAGAGCCTTCCTCCCCACAGCTCCTGCTGCTCTCAGCACCTTCCACTCAATCCCTGGGAGCTCTTTATCTGCTTTCACACCTCCCCTGAAACCACCGTCTCCCCTCTGCCTTCCACACACCATCACTGTCCTCTCAAACACAAACGCTGCTATCCACAGCCTCCTGCATTGTCCTCAGGAACGGAGTGCAGCACCCTCAGGGCAGAGGCAGGGTGTGCTGATCTCTCTGCAGAATGGAGTTCTATGGTATTGCCTTGACAGCAGCTCCCATGCGAGGGTCATCTCCACCACCACCACCACCACGCACCTCCCCTACTCCATGTCTGCTGCGGCTTCCGTGTTTGTCATTCCCTCCCACCAACGGCAAATTGCAAAAAGACAAAAGGAAGCACAGAAACCTCAAGTCTACTTGCCACCCTCCCCACCTCCCAGCAGCAGATGGCACCTGGGACCACCTCTCGGCTGCCCACCCACCGAGCCACAGCTGTGGGAAGGTGCCATGGACCTGCGGCACAACCCCTGGTGCCTCAGCTGAAGAGCAAATCAGACCTTCCTCTCTATAGAGTCATAGAATTCAATCACAGACTCATTAAGGCCGGAAAAGCCCTCTGAGATCCCCAACCCAACCCCAGCCCAACCCCACCATGCCCACTGAGCCATGTTCCCAGGTGCCACATCCCCACGGTTCTGGAACACCCCCAGGGATGGGGACTTCCCCACTGCCCTGGACAGTCTGTTCCAATGCTACATGGACAGCAAACGATAGAACACACTGAACTCCATCCAGTGCGGCCCCACCACCCGCCTGGTGCCAGCTGCCAGCACCCCAGGCCAGGGGCTGAGCTCTCTGCACGCAGCAATGCAGACAGATGTGTCACCCCAAAGATTCCTGGGGCACATTGGTCAAGAAAGGGAAAGCCACAGCTCACAGAGCAACATGGCCCTCATTGTGACCCTGACACAACACAGCAGTCCCCATCCCAATGTTCCAACACTTTGTGTGAGGCCTGCACAGGCCCAGGCCCAGGCCTAGGCCCAAGCACAGGCCCAGGCCCCATGGTGAGCCCCCAAGCAGCAGCTGCTGCAGTTCTGCACCCCATGGTGACCTGCACTCCATCACACAGAGCTCTCATGTCCTCTGCAGCCACAGTGGGGTTTCACGTTCGGGTAAAGGTGGAGGGACAACGATTTTGCTCATCAAGGAAATTGCAGCACGCCGGGCTGAGCCACAGGCGCTGGTTAGCGGGGCACAGCGACGCTACAAATCAGCTCAACGTGGGAAGTGAGGCAGAATGCCACCCTCAATTGAAAGAACACAGGGAATTTAGATAAGCAGATTATAAATAAACAAACTGGAACTTAACTGAGGGGAAGACGCTGCTTATCAGCGACAGCAATTCTACCGGCAGATTGTCGCCATAGCATCTCCCCTCTGTCTTTGAGCCTTCAGATCCACGCTGATAAAGCCCTCCTGCAGCAGGGCCGGCCAGGGCTGTTTCCCCATCCGAACGCTGGGGACTACCAGCACGCAGCCCCAGCCATCCTCCAGGCCTCCCCCCCCCAGCAGCCCCCCACCATGTTGGGAAGACGGGCACAGACCGTGCCGGCACCTCAGCACTCAAAGCTGCAGCCGCCACAGGTGCAGCAAGTTATCTGCCAGCACGATTGCTATCGTCTGCGTTACGGCTGTGCCCTGGCAGGCAAATCAGCCCGTAGCAAAATAACTGGATCTAAAGATGTCACAAGGCATCATTTCTCTGAGTTGTCTTAGCAGAAACGCGTGTCAGATCTTTCTCCCTGCGTGGACAGGAATGGAAGAGCACGCGGAGCTCCGCCGGCTCGGCCGTCTGCTCTGCAGGGCACACGGGTACCCAGCTCTGAGGGGTGGGAAACTGCAACTGCGCCTTTAAGAAATGCAAAGGAAACAACTTAATCTAATATATTCCAATAATAAAAACTCTGCTGGAGTATATTAGGCAACGGGAATGGGGCTCTGATTGAATTTTAGAAACCGTTCTTGAATACGTGAATCGCATTCAGAGGAAGAGCTGATGGAAAGGTACTCAGCGAGCACGAGGACCCCGACAGCATGTAAATACCTGATGTGAAGCACAAGGAGGGAAACAAAGGGGACTTGTGGCTTTTCTATTTCATTTTCCTCCTTGTGAAGCAACCCCAAACAACTCCCAGATGACCATAAAGGTACGTTCCTCCTGTAAGAGGGACGGAGCTGCACCATTGCTGGAGCAGCGCGGGAGCAGGCTGTTCGGGGGGATGGAGGAAGCCACAACGCCCAGAGGACACGAGGAGCTGTTCACATGGAGCTCCAGCAGTGCCTGCATGGGGCTGGAGCCATCCTGAAGGCCGTGCTGGTGCAGGGGCTGCGAGCGAGGGGCACAGCAGCCGTTGTAGAGATGGCCTTTGGACTGTACATCAAACACAGCTCTCGGGCCCTCAACACAATCTGAGCAACATCACAAGAGCTCTACAGGACAAACTCAGCCTGCAAACCTCAGCTTGCATGGAGGAATCTGTCCTTAGTGCTGCTGGGCTTCAGGACAGCTCCATCCTGTTGGAGATGGGTTAGGAAAGGGCTGTCCAGCACCGATCCTTCCAATCCCTGCCCTTGTCAGGCTCCAGCTGCTGCAGAAATAGAACTTGCTGGGAGCTGGGGAAATGGGCAGGCTGGGTGGCACAGCCCTGTGTGACACTCACCAAGCTTCAGCTTTCCCATCGCCCAAAGACCCCGGATCCTGCCAGCTTCCCGGGGTCCAGACCTCAGCCGGCCTCAGACAACTCATCCCCTCTACACACTGAGACCAAAGAGCCAGAGCCAGCGCAACAGGAGTGCCCAAGTGCTCCAGGAATGGGGTCTGTGTCAGAACCTGGGCAGCCTGTTCAGAGCTCATCCCCCTCTTTAAGGCATCCTCGGAGCTGTCACGACTGAGACAAGAGAGAGGAAGCAGGGATGTGGTTTGAGAAGCTCCACTTAACCAAAGCTGCAGATTGAGACCCAGCAAAGAGCAGCAGCTCTGTCAGCACATCCAGAGCATCGATGGGCGCATTGCCCCAGGCACGGTTCTCACATGCAGAAAAACGACAGCAACACTGGAGTAAAGCTCTGTCAGCTCTAATACCAAGGGAGATACGGCCCGAGGATGGAAATCATACCTAACCTAAACAGACCTTACAAATGGCACATCTAATGCAGTCAGACGTGTGTGCTGCCTGCAACTTCCAGCAGACACCAGAAGCCAAAAGCTTTCCATCACGCTTTGAGCACCTAGGGTGGGAACTCAGAGACTCCGCAAACTTCAGGCCAATGAAGCACAACACAACAACAGCAGAAGTCTCACTCTGAGGTAATTAACAAATAAAATGTATGGAATACTTCACAGGACCAGGTTAATGGTCTGTTAGCACAGTTTTCTGTCTCTGGCAGCAGTGCTAGAAGATGCTGTTAAGCAGAGCACACCTGCCCAGCCATTCCCTTGTGCCTTCCAGCATCCATCACCACCTCTCCAGGGACATCAGCAGCAGTGATGGGCACAGCCCTGTCAGTATCTGTGCACGGCGCTGCCCTCCCAGTGTTCATCTCACCTTTCTGACCCTCCAAGGACTGCCCACCTCCACGGCCTCCCATGCCATGCCCCTGGGAGACCAGAGCCTGCTGCAGAAAGAAGGCTTGCTTTTGTCTGTACCCAATCTGCAACCAGCTTCACGGCCAGCCCCCTCCTAACCTGCAGGGTCTGGTGAACAGCAGTTCTGCAGTTACCATATCCACTGCCTGGGGCGATTTTGTTGCATCTTCTGGATGCCCACAAAACTTTACCTCATCCACAGACTTGAAGGTTTCACTGCACGCTGCACAGCTCATTGATGAGAACAGGGAACGAAGCCGTTCCAGCAGCACCGCCAGGCACCCGCAGCTGACTGCCTGCCGTCCTGAAAAGCGACGCTGGAGTCTCACCCACTGCTCCCTCCATTTACAAGCCTTCAAGCCACAGGGAAATACTTTGTCCAATTCTTAGTTCCATCAGCAGCCTTAATATGGAATCTCATCTAAAGCTTTTCAGAAAATCAAGCTGTATTTTGTTCACCCAACCACCTCCGCCCACGGCTGGCAGTGCATTGTGCAGCTCCTCCAGCAGCTCAGCAAGGGACGTCCTGCTCCGCAAGAGCCACTCATTCCTTCCAAACAGGCTGTGCTACTCCACACACTTGGTAACCTCAGCCTTCATTACCTGCAGCCGCTGCATCACCCAAAGGATTCCCACAGCTCCCCGGAGGACCTCTGCAGCCCCTCTGGGGGAAGGGCATCCTGTTGGCACCCAGTCCTCTGGCACAGCAGCGGTTTGCAGTGACAGATTTCACACCACATTTAAACTCCTTCAGGCTTTCCTGTAAATTCTGGCTGAAATACTCCTCTGTGACTTGTTAGATCTCAGTACCAGCAGGCTGACTCCATCCCTCCTGCCCCTGGTGGCCCCCCACATTCCCCCCATGCCCAAATCCCCCTCTCTGCGATACGCACACCACGCACCAGACCTGCCCTTGGCCCCTTGCATGCGCAGGCAGCACGGCCAGAACGTCCCCACTGATGTCCTGGGCACCATCATTTCACCCAGAGTAACGCTGGCTTGAAGCTCACGGGCAGCACCATCCTTCTGTGACACTACAGAAACAGCAGAGGCCCTGCAGAGCCACCCCCACACGCTCCTCTGCTGGAGGACACCTCCCCCAGCTGCTTTCAGCGCAGATGCCCACCACCTTGCTAGCAAAGGATGAAGCTGTCTGTCAGGACACCTTGGAGAACGACAAGCAAAGACCGTACCTGAGAGAAGCCTGACAAAACTGAGCAGAGAATGGCGAGCTTTGGTGGTGACCCAGAAGAGAAGACAGGATGCAGGCCTACGGGCAAGAGAAACCCAGGCCCACGCTTAATTATCCCCACCTGAAAAACCGAGACCCAAGGTACTGCAATCTCTCATCTGAATCTCTGAATCCAACTCACAGTCAACGTCTTTTGTGGCTGTTGCCAAATTCACAAACTTTCCACCTTTCAAAGGCATCTCTCCACGGTGATACTCACAGGTGTCTAAGCCACCTTTCAGATTTCTGCTGGAGGTTTCAGGTGCCTTGAGCAGCTCTCTCAGGTCCCTTCCCATGGGACTCAAAACTCCTTTTGAAAACACGGGCAGTGCATCAGGACACAAAAGCCAGCGGTGCTCAGCTGGGTGCAGAAGCCGTGCAGCTTGTGCTTGCCGTTCCCTTGCAAGGCACGCTTGGACTTTGCAGGCCTGGGTTATGGTCAGGGCCGGTGCTGGGCTTTGCTCTGGATGCTGTGAACGATGACAGCTCCGCTCCTGAACCATGCAGCCAGGGCAGCCTTCTCCCCACACCGCTGCTGCCAGCCCTGAGCTCCGTGCCACCACCCCTCTGCCAGCTGTGCCAACACAGCGGCCGTCCCTGCCCACCCAGATGGAAACCCAGGGGATCCCCTGAGAGCCAGGAGTCTGAAGGGCCACCAGCTTCGAGCCTTCCTTCTCATTCAGGAGACCATCAGAGCCATCCTCACTCTCAGCACACGACTCAAGCAATATTTCTCTATGTAAAGTCTTTCCACGGCCCACTCAGCTGCTCAGAGAAGCACAAACTCCCTGTGCCAACAGCCCTTCAAGTCCTGACCGTGACCGGTACCAGCACTGCTTCCTGCAGGAAGGCAGAGCGTGTCAGCCACGAGGGAAGCTCCTTCCCAACGTCACGCAGGCAGCGGTTGGTCTGGGCCCAGAGAAGGCACTGACGGGATGTGCTCACCTGCAGAGCCCTTCTCCCTGGGTGCCTCCAGGCTGAGCAGCTCAGCGTGCCCACGCACGGGACCGCTGCTGGGAGGGGAGGTCCATGCCCTCCGCTCAATGGAGGCAACACGTTGGCAGCAGGAGGGTCCAGAAAGGAGCAGCTGAAATTCTGGAGAGGCTCCTGTGTGAGCAGGCAGTGAAAGGAGAGGGACCGTGTAACCACAGCACTCAGTCCAAGGCAAACCTTGCCAAAGAAATTAAAGCAAAGGAGGGAAAGCTCTTCAGGCACAGGAAAAGGAACGCAGAGCAATGTGGCACGGTGCCACGTGGGGAGGTCAAGAAAGACACATTTTCCTAAATTTTGTTTAATGAATCTGCTTCCATCCTGAAGCTTCATGTGCTTAAAGTGAGTTTCTCATCTGTGGCATCCAGTTATCAGCATCCAGCTCATTCCATAGAACCACAGAACATCCCAGATCGGAAGGGACCCGCAGGGATCACTGAGTCCAACCTCTGCCCAGGGGGTGGGGGAGTGCCCGTCCCTGGGGGTGTTCAGAGCTATGGGGACACGGCACTGGGGGACACGGCTCAGTGGGCACTGGGAGATGGGATGGGGTTGGGTTGGAGGATCTCAGAGGGCTTTTCCAGCCTCCATGATTCTATGATTCTGTGATTCCATGCACCCAGCAAGGGACACCCGAGCTCCTGCAGTGCTCAGCAAACGCCTCCCAGCCCCTGTGCCCCCCCTGCACACCCACAGACACGGCTGTGCTGGCAGGAGAGCGGTGAGCTGCAGGAACGGGCTCCCCACCCTGCGCTACAGGGCAGGATTTCCTGGCCTGGGAATTTCAGGGTCTGTTTCAGGATGCTGAGCGAGAAGAGTCACCCCGCTGCTGAGTGAGGTCAGAGGCACAAACGTACATCACCGCCCCGCGTCACCTCTGGCACACGAGGACCCGCAGCTGCCTTCTGTCTGCACACTGCCAGGGTCCCGAGCCGTTTGGTTGGAGCACGGGTCAGCAAGAGAGCAAAGGAGAGGGGCAGGGACAGCAGGGCAGATCTCCCTGTAGAGCCGTGACCAAGACCACAGCATTTCTGGGACCCCGATTCAGTACACTGCCATCTACAAAGATATACACCAGCACAAAACCTGATTTTTCCAGTCCCCAGCATCACGCAAAATCAGAATTTCCTCTGAAGCACCAACTCACGTATTTGCTTTGCTGCTAACACCCGTATCAAACACCAGCTTTCTGCCACGCTGGGGTTTTTTACAAGCATCACGTCTACTCAAAGAATATATTGCAACCATTTTCCCTCCACCTTTCCTCGTTTCAAAAATTCAGGCCCATTTTAACTGAAACTGAGCCAGAAGCAATGAAGAACCTGGGAAATTTCAGACTGGAAGATATTTCAACAGAAAGATTAAAGCCAGCTACAAAAATCCTTCACTAGGAGCAGCCGAGCTCAGTAAATGCCACTGGCGAGACTTGGACCCACCGCCAAGTAACGGCTCCATAAACAGGAAACAAAGCTGCTTTACAGCAGCTGAGATTGCTGCCCAGTGTCAGCGACGCTGAGTTCCAGGCAATATTTGCAATTTGATGCCAAGCCATAAAGCGTGGTCTCATTTGGGGTGCAGACACCATAACTAGGGAGCCCTATAAAGATGTGTAATGAATATCCCACCACTGAAACGGCGACGATAACCCATTAATTGCTTCAGCCCAGGGTCACCCCATATGGCTCGCAGCAGAACGCTCTGGGGGTCCTCGATGCCTTTGGCAGCCGTACAGGGAGACTTGTGCACACTGGTTATGGGCTGCATAAACATTAAACCAGACACAAAACCCTTTAAATATCAGATACTTTGGGCTGGAGCCCAGCCCGTAGCTGGGCTGAGCTCCGCACCGCACGCGAGCGCGGGGCTGCAATGAGCCCACAAAGACGGAGGAGTTCGGGTGTGCTGGGACACCTGCGTGGGGGAAGTAGGTGACCACTGGGATCATGGACCACCCTTCCGGACTCAGCATGTGTTTCTAGGTTGGCCAGCTTCAGAAAAATCAAAAGCTGTCCTGGGCCCCCAGTCCCCACTGCACGGGTGCCATGAGCACCCATGAGCTCCCTCCTGTCCCGGCCTCGTGCCCATGTGCACGGCATGCAGGGAGCTCACACCCGGGGTACCCAGGGCCTGGATTATTGCAGCTCCTGAAATTCCAGCACTCGTTTCTGGTTTGAGACTTTGGCGATGAGGACAGCTGTGCTGAAGGTGAGCACCACTCCTGCAACGTTGGATGAGGCGAAGCACCAGCAGCGTGCGTGCAGGCACTTGGTGAGCTGTGATGCAAGACACTCAGCAGAGGTTAAGCACACCAGACCTATCTAGAATCATGGACTCATTAAGGCTGGAGAAGCCCTGTGAGACCCAAAACCCANGACGCGCTCCGGGGCCTCAATGTCTGCACTGGGACGAGGGGCCCAGAGCTGAGCACAGCCCTGAGGTGCAGCCGCACAGCGCAGTGCAGGGGACGATCACCCCCTGCTCTGCTGCTGGCACTGCTGCTGACCTCCACCTGCCCCATGATCCCAGCCCCATTACCCCACCCCACAGCGGGCCGTGCTCACAGCAGCAGCAGCAGCAGCAGCAGCAGCAGCAGCAGCAGCAGCAGCAGCAGCAGCAGCAGAGCCGGGTGTTGGCTGTGGGCAGAGGGGCTGAAGGTCTCGCAGTGCTGCTCAGCGCTGGGGCTCTGACCGTGCAGGTGCTCACCCCGCCCCACTCCAGCGTGACAGCAGCAACGTAGGAACCAGGTGTCCCTGCATGGCCATTAGTCCTGCTAGAAACACCGACAGCTCCTGCTGCAAGAAAAGATCCTCAGCCAAAACTCCAGCAGCATCGCTCAGGCCCTGGCCAGAAGCATCCTCCCTTGCCAGCAGCAGGGAGTGCCACGGGTTCGTCACCTGATGAGCAATAACGAACTCCTGTCCCGTTTGCCGTTTCACCACTTGGCCTTGCTTCTTTTTGCCATGAGTCAGCCCTGCAGCCAGCGTCAGTTACAAACACTCTGGGCTGACAAAGCTGAAACCACCTCGGATGCCCCGCACAGCGTCCCCGCGCCTCGGGCAGCGGCTCTGCGAGCTGGGAGCGCTCCCAGCCGCAGCACCTGGGGCTGCTCCGCCTGCCCTGAGCACACGCAGCTGCCGGGAGCAGGAGCAGCGGTGCTGCGAGAGGTGTGAGCCGTGCTGGGGAGGGCACGACCGCAGCCGGGTCCCTGCACCCCGCTCACATCACGCTGCCGCTTCCACGGCTCCTCCAAACTGACCGTGATGTGAACTCACTCCTCCTTGTTGAGTTCTGCTTGTTTGCAATTTCTTTCCAACCATTTCCTTCTTCCCAGCATCCCTGCACACACAGGGCTCACCTCCAGCCCGGGCCCTGCCTTCAGCCTGCACGGCTCTGCTCGCAGCAGTGCCTCTGGCAACGTGCACAGAACTGCTGCTGACGGACGAGGCACTGCGATGTCTTCTCGCTGCTTGCTGCTCTGCCCCGGACGCTGCCCAACGGCCGCTTTGGGCTCTGCTGGGGTCTGCACAGCGGGCAGAGCCCCCCGAGCTGCCTGCAGCCACGTCCAGGCCGCTGCCCTGCACCAAGGCGAGCGCGTGGGCAGCGGGTGCAGCACGGCTCCATGCTGGGGGCTGGGCAGGAGGGGAGGGCATGGAGCGGGCAGCAGGAGGCCGAAAAGAGGGGGATAAGTCCCAGCAGCATGGCCGAGGGGCTTCGCCCCCAGCTGAGGCTGCGAGGCTCCCAGAGACGGAGCAAAGCACCGCGGTTCTGCAGCTCCTGGAGTCACGAGCATTAACTCCCCCCCCCCCCGCCGTGGGAAGCACATGGAGATCACACGTTGGTGATGCTGTAAAAAATCATCGCACTACCGTGTTTGGGAACAGCCGCTAGATGCACCAGAACATGTAAATAGCCCCGAGCTGTGAGACGTGACACTCCGCCATCCAGCAAACACGGCGCTGGAGCCAGCCCAGCATGCGCCAGGGCACCGCACCAGAACGGCAACCGCGCTGCGCAGCCGCCTCCTGCCACAGCAGCCTCGGTGCTGGCAAAGCCCTCACTTGGGACAGCACCAACCACCTGCTCCAAGCGCTCTGCATTTCTGTCTGCTCTCCAGGAGGGGACGGGCGGGCTGCTCGCGCCCGCAGAGCCTTGCGGGGCTCATTGGCATTCAGGCCGCGCTGCTCCGGGCCTGCAGCTCCGAGCCATACGGCATCCCGCCAGGAGAGCGCTCCGACGCCAGAACGGCCCTGGGTCTTCCGAGGACACCCCCTCCCCAAACCGCCTGGGCACAGGGGCAGGGCCAGCCCCACGGTTGCGGTGCGAGGAGGGCGGCAGGGCTGTGCCATGGGGTGGGCATCTCCGTGCTGGAGGATGGAAAGCGTCATTACTGAGCACAGCCCTGCCAGAAGGACCTGGGGGTGCTGGGGGGTGGCACTGCCGGGAGCCAGCACCGGGCTCCCCCAGCCCCCAGAGCCAACCGTGCCCTGGGCTGCACCCCCAGCAGCGTGGGCAGCAGGGAGGGGGGATCTGCCCCTCTGCTCTGTGCTAGGAGACCTCCCCCAGAGCACTGCATCCAGAGCTGGAGCCCTCAGCGCAGGAGGGACACGGAGCTGGGGGAGCGGGGCCGCAGGAGGGCACAGAAATGGCCCCAGGGGTGGAACCTCCCCCCCAGGACAGCTGAGAGCTGGGGCTGTGCAGCCCGGGGGGGAGAGGGCTCCGGAGAGCTGCGAGCGGCCCCCAGTGCCTCCAGGGGGACAGGAAAGGAGGGGACAGACCCTGTGCAGGGGCTGGGTGCCAGGACAGGGGGAAAGGGCTTCCCCGGCCAGAGGGCAGAGTGAGGCTGGGCAGAAGGAAAAGCTCTTGGTGCTGAGGGCGGTGCAGCACCGCACAGTGCCCAGAGAGGGGGGGGTGCCCATCCCTGGGGACACTCAGGGTCAGGGGGGGCTCTGAGCAACGTGATGGGGCTGGGGGTGTCCCGGTGCACTGCAGGGAGTGGGGGCAGAGGGCCTCTGGGGGTCCAACTTACAACTCTAAGGATTCCGTGATCCTAGGATTAATCACAATAAAGCACAAATTGTGAGAAACCAAGCCAAGGGAGCTGTGTGGCCTAACTGAACGCAAAGGAGAGCGAGTTTCCCCCTGGTACCATCAATGTCACCGCCCTGTCTGTGACACGTCCCCTCTGCAGGACAGCCCGGTCCCCCCCAGCTGCCCATGGCACGTCGCTGCCCTTCGCTGGGTTGGAGAGCATCGCTCTGCCGAGCACCGCAGCCGCATGCTTTGCTGTCTCGTTTCGCACATCCTGATGCTTTGTTCTGTATTCTAATGAGTGACTCCTCATTTAAGAGCAGAGATTTTTCATGGCGGCGCTGACAAGGAAGCCTGTGGGACTGCAGTTAATTTAAAACCCAGTAAAACGTAGAGGCTGTCTGCGTTTCTTCCTTGCAGCGCGTATCGCCCGTGTTCATCAACAAACTCCATCAGACTTTGAAGCCTCCCAGTTTCCCCCAGTACAAAAAAGCCACCGGGGATCATCGATGCAGAGAAGCCAAGCAAGCTGTGAAGCCCCGCTGACGTCTGCCATCACATCCTCACACTGCTCAAGGTTGCTCTTCCCAAGCTTCCATCTTCCTGCCAGCTCAGGATCGAGAGGCCAGGAAAGAAGTTCACCCCCTGGACACGTCTCGTGCTGCCTGGTGCCCCAGGACCCTCACTGAGGAACAGAACCCAGGCAGTCTGCTTTTGGAAGACAGCTTCACCTTGCTCCTGCGGTCACGCTGCCTTCCCCAAACCCAGCTTCCCATTCCCAGTGGTCCCTGTTCCCCCAGATATTGCCCTGGACCTACTGCAGGCAGCTACCGTGCCCCATGGACGAGCTCCTCCCTCGCGCAGCTCCGCTTGGAGAGCTCCAGCACTCCCATACCGCCCATCAGGATGTCACTGCTTCAGATTTTTCAGTCCTTTCTGACGAATTTCTGTCATCTTTCTGAAATTCTCCTTCAGAAGTTGGCACGGCAAGTGTTGTCAGTGCCTCTCCTTCCTCGAGATGCTGAGCCTAGTAAAACTGTTGTCATTCACTATCCCACAGATTCTGGAACGCGGTTATTTCTGAAACTCAGCGCGCGGGTGCCACGTGCCACCTTCTGCTCTGGAGGTGGTGGCTGGGGGGGGTCAGCAGCCAGCCCCCAGCTCTTACAGAAACACAGAATGGTTGGGCTGGAAGGGACCCCCCAGCCCCTCCCCTGCCATGGGCTGGGTGCCCCCCAGCTCAGCTGCCCAGGGCCCATCCATGGCCTTGGGCACCTCCAGGGATGGGCACCCACAGCTCCAGGCACTGAGGCCGCAGTGAGGTCTCCTGAGGCTTCTCCTCCCCAGGCTGAGCCCCCCCAGCTCCCTCAGCCTTTCCCCAGAGCAGCGGGGCTGCAGCCCCTGAGCACCCCATGCGCCCCCCGGCCCCGCTCCCACAGCCCACGTCTCTCTGTGCTGGGGGCCCAGGGCTGGGGCCCTGCTCCCAGCACTGAGCTTTTGGCTCACCCCACACCAGGCCTGGCCCCACTGAGGGGTCACCCCTGGGTGCCCCCACATCCCCTGGCTTTGGGGTCTGTTCTTCCCACCTGCACTGCTGCAGCCCCTCAGGCCATGAATAATCATCTCAGACCACATCAGCCATCTCGGACCACATCAGCCATCTCGAACCACATCAGCCATCCCAGCCCCACCACCACGGCCCACACAAAAATGCCATGTTTTAACCCACAGAACACACAGTAGCCTATGGAAATGCTCTGCTATCCAGGCAGTGAGCTGTACCCACAGAGAGCTCTGCACATGAGTTCTGTGAGCAGGGCAGGGACAGAGGTGGGGGCAATTTGTGAGCATGGCAAGGACACAGGTGGGGGCAATTTGTGAGCATGGCAGGGACAGAGGTGGGGGCAATCAGTGAGCATGGCAGGGACCGAGGTGGGGGCAATTTGTGAGCANGGGGCAATCTGTGAGCATGGCAGGGACAGAGGTGGGGGCAATTTGTGAGCATGGCAGGGACAGAGGTGGGGGCAATTGCTGCAGAGTGCAGCACTCCAGGGCCGCTCAGCTCCTCGCACTCAGCCCCATTTTAATTTTACCCAACTGCAATAAATATTCCTGAAGCTCCACCGGTGCACCAAACTGACAGCGCGTATCCTTGGGGGAACTCTGAGGCAAACAGAAAAAGCTATTACGGAGACAAACACGCCCGGCACGGAGGTAATCTCACTTGACTGTTGCTTGGGTTCTCTTTAGATTCATCAGAACTTCAAAGGCATTTGCCCCACTTCCTTCAGCTGTGCTGCACTCCAAGGCGGGGGCAGGTCCTGGCCACTCCATAGTGCAGGTAGTTGCACGTGAGTAATAACTGGAAGGTTCTGCAGGGCTGCAGTTCTTCTGCAAGCCCCACACTTCCTGCATAAGATGCCCCACAAGACAGCTGGGGGAGCGTGGTCCTCCTGCCCACATTGGAGGGTGCAGAGCCCTGGGACAGTGCCCAGAGATGTGGGGGGGTCTCCTTCCAGAGACACCCAAACCCCCTGGATGTGTTCCTGTACCCCCTGCTCTGGGGAACTGCTCTGGGGGGGCTGGGCTGGGAGGGGTCCTGAGGTGCCTTCCAGGCCCCCTGGCTCTGGGATTCTGTGTGATTCTGTTTCACCAAGGAGCACTCTCCGTACAGCTATTTACTGGCCCTCCAGCCCCGAACAAGGACTTATCTCAGACTACGGCACATACCAGGAGTAAGAGATACCCCAACTTTGCTCTTCAGTGTCCCATCCCAAAATAAAACCTCATACCCAAAGTGCCAGCGCAGCCCCAGAATTGCTGTGCTGCTTGGTGCTGCTTGGTGCTGCTCAACGCTGCTCAGTGCTGCTCAATGCTGCTCAATGCTGCTCAATGCTGCTCAGTGCTGCTCAACGCTGCTCAACACTGCTCAGTGCTGCTCAACGCTGCTCAAACACAGCCCAGTGCTGCTTGGTGCTGCTCCATGCTGCTCAGCACTGCTCAGTGCTGCTCAATGCTGCTCGGTGCTGCTCAGCGCTGCTGAGCACTGCCCAGAGCTGCAAACAGCACAGAGGGGCCTGCAGCAGCCCAGAGCCCCCGCAGCAGCCCAGAAGCAGCCTTTGCACCGCAGCCCTTCAGGTTCCCCAGAACCCCAGGAAATGATTTTTGCTGCCAGAGGGACGCTGAGGCCGCAGCTGAGTTGCAGAAGGGACTCAGGTTAACAGCTGGAGAACTGCAGCACAGAAGAGAGAATGAAACAAATCGTGGCCATTTCTCCTCCAATCCCTGACATGAGCAGGAGAAATCAGAGGGCTCAGAGCCTTTCAGAAGCCAGGACGGTAAAACGAAGCCTCTGAGGCATGTAATAAATAAATAAACAAAGCAGCCAGTCAGCACCTGGGGCAAAGATCTCATTCACACTGCTGAGGGGAAAGGGGCTTGGGAACAGTGAATCAGTGCACACAGTTAAAAGTAATAATATGAAAAAAGAGATTGGGACACGGCCTTTATTGCATTAAACCCCCCCAAGGAGAGGTCAAGAATATTAGAAATCAAACCCCCAGGTTGCAGTTGATGCGATAACTGCAGTTTTAGCAATTTCAGAAGGAGGATATTTGTTCAGGGTGGCAAAGCGCCAGGAATCTTCAGGGGAGGTGCCAGGAGCTGGGGCTCTCTGCATTGCTTTGCAGCCGAGGAGCAGCAGCTCCCTCCGTGCTGCGCTCTGCCCAGGGCTCTCTGGCCACGCTCACACGTTGGCAGCTCACATCTCCTTCTGCAGAGATGCACACGGATGGGAGCAAAGCAGAAAGCAGCTCAGGGAGCAGGTAGGGCCATCCTGGCTTTCTCGGCACGTCTTCTGCTCCCTGAGCACGTGCCATGCACGGGGCTTGGCAGACATCCACTCTAATCCTGCATGGAGCCCTGTGCCGTGCCAGAGCACCCAGGGGACGTGGGGATAACGGGAGATGGCACTTATCTGGGGATCTGATGGCCAAGGAGTGTGACACGGACTGTCCTGCAAGCTCTTGGGTGATAGCGGCAACTTCTTTTACAGAGAGGTGCAGAAAACAGACATAGGAGCTCTTCAACTGCTCTGATTCCAAGAAGATGAAAACATGAAGGCAATGCTGGCAAGAAGGATCATGAAATGGGAAATGTTCATGCAAGGGAGGGAAGGATGGAGGAAGGAAGTAAGGATGGAAGAAAAGAATGGAGGAAGGAAGGATGGAGGGAAGACTTCAAATACTACAGAAACTGGAAAACAGGAGGGATTACTATGGGCAGATGTAAAGGCAAACAAACAAAAAACAGGAAGAAAAATCCAGAAGGCAAAAGCATGAGAAGTGCCACTACGGAGAGAAGCAATGCAGACAAGAAAGCATTCTGTAAATACACTGACAGCAAAGAAAAAGATCCCAGAAATTGCTGGAAATCGTTGGTGCTCTTTTGGGTAACTGCAGAGAGGGAAAGCTTCCAATGGATGAAACTAAGAAAACCAACGGTAACATTTGCTCAGCTTTCCATCAGCCTTTAATGCAACGATCGGCTGTGAGATGTGCAGCTTCCCAGGACAGAGGGGTAAGATCCCCCCTGGAAGAAGCAGGAGCTCAGTAAGTGTCGGGGAGAGCCCGACTGCTCGGCGAGTCGGCAGCTGAAGGACAGACTGAAGCTCTCCAAGAACACTTAAGCTCATCTTTGAAGGCTTGTGGTACATGGGATGTCCCAAAAGCATGGAAAATAGCAAATGGCCAAAAAGGGGAAAGAAGCAGAGCTACAGAATGACTGTGATTTCAGTTCTTGGAAAGAAACAAAGTGGGGACGATCCTTACCCAACCTACAGGCAGCACAAAGGGGCTGCAAGGAACTCGGTGGGCAGGAAAGGACGGGGTGGGTTTAACCAGAGCCTGAGGAGCTGAAGTACTCAGCCTGTGCAGGAGCCACCAACTGCAGCAGCATCCAGATGGGGATGCTTATCTGCTCGTTATGCAGTAGGATTTGAGGGAGGAAGAAAAGTGGAGGCTATCACACGCTGCGTGAGTCACCCGTGGCAGCACGGCACGGCACGCAGCACTGCCAGCCGCCGAACCGCAGCCTGCAAACACGCAGCATCACGCGCCCTCCTCACAGCAGGAGACACTGGGCAGCGGGAGGGAGCTGCTCCGCACCTGCACCGTGGCACCGTGGCACCGTGAGCGAGAGGAAGGACCCAGCACCAGGAGCCTTCCAGTGGTGAGGACAGAGGGACACGTCCATCACCGCTCCCATGGCCGGGATGGGCGGTCACAGGGGATGCGTGGGACCCCCCCAGCAGTGCTCCCCACCCCAAGGATGCACCAAGACTGGAGGTCACAGCCACCTGCAGCAGTTCCCACAGGGTGTGCTCCCAGCATGGCTCAGGGCACAGCCAAAAGGTGTTGGGGACGCGCCGAGCGGGGCCATCCCATGCCATGTGGGGTGCATCAACCCCCAGCACCCCCTGGCTCTGCCCCACGCACACACAGCATCCTGCAGGGCCTCCCACGGAGCTCCCACAGCATTCCCATGGAGCTCAGAGCCACAGAGCACAGCAGAACTCTGCTCCAAAGCCCTCGGCATGGTCAGAGCCCAGAGAGCAGCGGGGTCAGCTCCGGCCCCAGCACCGTGAGCACCAGCGCTGAGGCTGCCAAAGGCACCCGAGGTGCTGGAAAACGTGGAACGCTGCAGCTAACGCTGCCCTCGCTTACATCACGTTTGCCATCCTGAATGTATTTGCAAAACAATCAGGATTTTGCTGGCAGCTTCCTCCCTCAGAATACAGAATTTCGGGGCACGCGTTGCAGGTGTTGAGTTCTCTTCGTATTTACTCTGATAAACATCTGACCCAGAACCAAGTTTAAGGGGAGATTTTTCAGCAAGAGGACCCTGTGTGCTCACGGACTCCTTGTCACTGGCACCAAGCTGAAGCTTCTTGGAACAGAGAACTGAGCATCGGGATGAGATAGGGATCACTGCTCCCCAGCCCTGGAGTAACCAAACGCTCCATTGCAGCGGGTGCACCGGGCACTGCTGGGAGAGGGACACGGGGCCGAGCAAAATGCAGCTGCTAATTAACTGCTCCAAGCACTCGTTAGCGTGCTGCTTCCTGCCGGACGGCAGCAGTGCACGCATACATCTCTGCTGTTTAAAATAACACCAGGCCATAGGAATCGGATGCACGCCGTGCTGCTGACACCGTGCCCAGCACTTGGGATGGGGGTGGGGGGGTGCTGGAGCCCCCCAGTGCTGCCCACTGTGGGCACCCCCAGCCCCATGCAGGGA
>WBMW01003953.1:64085-85963 GCA_013396635.1 Penelope pileata
CATCCCCCCCACCAAAGCAGTTCCCCAGAGCAGGGGCACAGGAACACGTCCAGGGGGTTTGGGGATCTCCATGTAGGGACTCCCCAGGGCTCTGCCCCCTCCCAGCACTGCAGTTCTCCCCCACGCTCAGGGCACTCCCTGGGCTCCAGGCTGTGCCCGCTGCCCCTGTCCTGGCACTGGGTGCTGCCACACAGACCCGGCCCCATCCTCCTGCCCCTGCCCTGCAGAGATGGACCAGCACCGCTCAGATCCCCTCAGCCTTCTCCTCTCCACGTGCACAGCCCCGGGGCTCCCAGCTTTAAATGCTGCCCTTTTTGCCCCTGCATTCCCCACACCACCAGGAAGGGCTCTGCACAGTCCCGGCAGCGCTGACCTCACCAGCACAGTGCGGCACCGAGCACACAGGGGGCACGTGTGCGAGTTCCACTGGCCCCAGGCTCAGTGCTACGAACCTCTGAACACTCCTATCCCGACAAAGATACACAAGCATCAAAAAATAAAATAAAATAAAATAAAAACCAGAATAAAATGTATTTTTATATGCATGTCACAAAACGCACGTGGCCAGGACTAATCGGTCACTGCCAGCTCTCCCCCGTGCAGTCGCACAAGCAGGAGGCAGAGGACAGAGCAGAGCTGCTCCCATGCTGTCCCCAGGGGCTCCAGGCAGTTCCAGGTCTATCTCCAAAGGGTCGTTGATTACAAAAGCCCACAGCACGATTTCACCCAGTCCGACCTCCAAATGCTCTTAGGACCACACCGTGCCCCTGCCCTGCAAGCTCCAAGGCAGCGAATGCCAGAGCTGACTGCAGGGTGGGGAAAAGCACTGCCCCATCCTGGCTCTGTCTTTGCACTGCCCCATCCTGGCTCTGTCTTTGCACTGCCCCATTTCTTTGCACACTCCTTTTTCCCAGATCCTGGCTCTGTCTTTGCACTGCTCCATCCTGGCTCTGTCTTTGCACTGCTCCATCCTGGCTCTGTCTTTGCACTGCTCCATCCTGGTTCTGCATTTACTCGCCGTTATTTCTTTGCACACTCCTTTTTCCCAGTGCCATGAAACAACCAGAAGTTCCCCCTTTCCCTCTTGCAAGCCATTCAGTATTTTCAATATTTTTAACATATTTCTTCCTATTCGTGTCGTTTCTAAGGTAACAATCCTGCTCTTCTGAATCTCTCTGCAAAGCCGAGATTTTTTTCATTCCTGTGAAATTCCTGATGATGACTTTTACTGCATCCCCGAAGCCCTTCAGCTCGGTCTGTTCTCGCTCACTGTGGTGCCCGTTCTGCTGGGTGGCACCTGGAGGTGCCAGCACAGGTTCTGGCCATGGCATTGGGCTGTACCAGGCTCTAACAAGTTATGTTAGGCTGCATGAGGCTGCAATAGGTTATGTTAGGCTGCATGAGGCTGCAGTAGGTTATATTAGGCTGCATGAGGCTATTTCCCATCCCAGTCTCCATCACGCTCCCGAGGTGACCCAGTGTCACCGTGCTTTGTTCCAGAGCTGCACGCTGAGCAGCTTTCCAACAAAATGCAGAGAAAACAACCTGCAACTTCTCTCAAGTTCAACTGTTAACTGCGAATCCTACCAGGCACCTGAGTACTTCAGTTCTTCTTCCCTCCAGCAGCTGTCCTGCACTTATTTTCACTATTTTTTATTCATTGACACGTTTCTTTTTCTAGTCTCTTTAGATCACTTTGAAGGCCCCCAAAGCCAATACATCACAGTGTTCATGTACATAACAGCCACCTGCAGACCGGTTCCTCCCTGCCCAAACCATTCCCTGGTCATCAGCACAGCCGCAGCCCAGACCTGGTGCCCACTCCTGCAGCTCCCGCTCTGCCACGCGGTGTCGGAGCTCCTCAGCCACCCCTGTGAGCAGACGTCGCTTTCCACCCAGCACGGCTATGGTTTGCCTCGCCTCACTCACAGAGGACAGGAGAAAGCAAAGCCCGAGCCCAGCTCTCACCAAAGGGACCCTCATCAACCCCAGCTCTGCAGCAGCACTTTGCCAGGGAGGGCTTTGCTGCCCTCTGTCAGGGCACCCGTGCCTCGGCTTCCACCCACAGGTGGGGCCGGAGCGGGGTCAGAGCTGGAGCTCGCGCTGCACGTGGCCACGGAGCGCAGAGGGAGCAGCAGGAGAGCCGAGGTCACTCCACTGCCATCCCCACAGGACAGCACCTTCCTGTGCCCACCAACGGGAGCGTGCCCGCTCCCACCAACAGGAGCGTTCCTGTGCCCACCAATGGGAGCGTGTCCATGCCCACCAACGGGAGCGTGCCCACTCCCACCACCAGCATCATTCCTTTGCCTGCCAACAGGAGCGTGTCCATGCCCACCAACAGGAGCGTGCCCGTGCCCACTGGAAGCTGCCATGCCCCAGTGGGTTCAACAGAGCAGGTAGGCAGGAGGCAGCGATAACCAGAAACCCATTCGGATGCAGGTGTTGGCTTTTCCACAATCTGCCACCTTGAAGTATTCGTTTTCAAGATGCATTCTCATCGTCATAGCAACAACAAGCACAACGCGGAGTCGATGTACTCACCATTCTTCTGAGGTGCAAAATCAGAGCGAGGGCTGGGGAGAACACCGGGGAAGGCAGCTCCCATGGCACCCGCACCAAGCCCCAGCCATCCCCGCTCCCTGCAGCGCTGGGACGGGGCAGTGCAGAACCACGCCAGACTGCGCTCCCCATGTCCCAGCCTGGGTCCCACAGGTGCTCCCATGAGTCCCGATGCACACGACGGCCATAGCATGGGTCAGCCCCGCTGTGCCCCCCCAGCCCCTCACCTGGCCTTGCCGCGGCTGCTCCTCCGCAGCGTGGGCAGGTCGACCTCCTTCTCCTCCTGCACGCGCTGCAGGGACGGGGAGCGGCTGTGGGCGCTGCGGGAGCTGGCCAGGCTGCCGTCCCCGCCACCGGCCCCCACTGCAGCCTCCTGCATCTGCACCAGCAGCTGGGGGGGCAAGCTGCGCAGCGAGGGCACCGGCGAGTAGGAGGCCCGGCTCTCTGCCTTCAGGTTGTTGTCGCTGGCCGAGCGCTGCAGCATGCGCGGGGAGGAGAGGCCGCCGGCGCCGAGGATCCGTCTGCGCTTGGTGTAGCTGGGCGTCTCCCTGAAAGGCACTGCAAAAGAGGCAGGAGAGAGGCATCAGGGTGGGGTGCACAGGGCAGAGCTGGGGTCACGCTGGGGCAGGAAGATGGTGGCAGAGAAGGAGCATGGAGTTGGGGCGGGAGCCATCACAGAATGGCTTGGGGTGGAAGGGACCCCAAAGATCGCCCGGTTCCAGCTCTGGTTGGGAGAGTTGGATTAGGAGGGTTTGGAGGCAGCATCTGGGGAGGCACCATGGAGCCCTGTGCAGGGACACAGCCATGGCGAGGGTCAGGGCCACCAGTGGGACCCCTGCGGCCCCCTGGCAGCCCCCAGCCTGGTTCAGAGGTGGGCACCTGCACAGGACGTGGTCACTGACCAAGATCTTGGCCATCAGTTACTCCTCTGTTCTGGATGTAGGACTGAATCGATCGTTTTAGGCGTGGGCCATGGGCCTCAAAAACAATGTACAGAGCCAAACACCAGCTACCACCTGCCCTTCCTGCCCCCTCACCCAGCCCTCAGCAGCGTCTGGAAGAAGCAGACTGCACAAAGCCACCCGGGGTGCCAGCTCCTGCCTCTGCCAGCAGCTCTGCAGAGGGAGGGGGACAGGAAACAGAGAACCTTGCAGAGATGCAGAGGGACGAGCGCTCTGCAGCCATGGCATGCACACACCATGGAGCCGGAGTGTTGCAGAGCTCAGGTCAAGAAAGATACATTTTTCTAAATTTTGTTTAATGAATCTGTTTGTTTAATGAATCTGTTCATCCTGAAGCTTCACGTGCCTAAAGTGAGTTTCACATCATAGAATCAGAGAATGGTTCAGGTTGGAAGGGACCTTAGAGATCATCTTGTTCCAACCCCACTGCCATGGGCAAGGACACATCTGTGGCACCTTCAGCAGGGAACCCACAGTTATCAGCATCCAGCTCACTTCACAGAACCATAGGACATCCCAGATTGGAAGGGACCCGCAGGGATCATCGAGTCCACCCTCTGCCCAGGGGGTGGGGGAGTGCCTGTCCCTGGGGCTGTTCCAGAACCGTGGGGATGTGGCACTGGGGATGGGGCTCAGTGGGCACTGGGAGATGGCCTGGGGTTGGGCTTGGACATCTCAGAGGGATTTTCCAGCCGTAACGATTCTGTGACTCTATGATTCCACAGAGGAGTGCCCAAAATCCAGACCCTGTGTCTGAGAGACGTGTCCAAATGCTCCTGGAGCTCCAGCAGCCTGGTGCTGTGACCACTAAGCCCGGGGCAAACTCAGTGACAAGAGCAAGGGGACACAGAACGGCCCCGAGGCACTGCGATGTCTCTGCGCTCCTGCCCAAAGGCGCACTCGGGAGCGGTGCCATCCTGCTCCAGGGGTGCTGCTCCCACGGAGCCAGGCGTGCAGCAAGGTGCTGAGCCCCGAGCACGGCCCAGTGACCGCAGCCAGGCTCCAGCAGGACACGGGCTGACACGGAGCGAGGTCTTGCACCCCGCTCCAGCCCGGTCTGAGCACCATGGCAGCACCTCCCAGCTGTGCTGCGCAGCCACGCTCGGGATATTTTTCTGAGCAATATTTTAGGTTCGAAGTACAAGAATTTCAGGCGCCCGTAAATCTTCCCGTTGTCATAGCAACTGGAAGCATTTGTTCCCTGATGTTTCCCAGCCACATGGTGGGGGGATTTCTGCTGGCAGTGCCCGTGCCCCCCGCGGTGGCCCCAGCCACCATCAGAGCATGGCAGCACCGTGAGCGCCTCACACCCGGGGCATCCCATGGGACAAATGGGACAAAACGGGGACCCAGGCACGATGAGAGATGGCCAAGGGAAAGAGGCATGGTCTGGGTCACGTAAATGTGCTGTGGGGCTCAGGTGCATGGGAGCCTGCAGGACGGCAGCAAACAGGAGTCGAACGCCATCCCGTCACCACAACGCACTCGAGCCAAAGTCAGAGCCCTCAAAGGCAACGCTCAGCGCGTCCCGTTGACAAGGACGGCCACCAGGATTCGTGTGTCACCCAGACGCGACAGATCTCCGGGAGACATTTAATTTTGTACTACATTACCTCTCGTAGAAAAACACCGAAGAAGTCAGAGAAGCAAATATTAAATAGGCGCGTGTCACAATAACTGACACATTTAAAAATGATCAGAAATTGGAAATCGTCACTGGAAACACAAGGACGTTCCCTGCCAGTCTCAAAGGCCTGCTTTCCAACCAAAGCAATCCACGTACTTGAAGCAGTTGTTGAAAACAAGGCACAGAGTTACTTTCAGTGGAAGTGCTGAACGCCGAGCAGTGATGAAAGCGCATCAGCCATGGCCCGAATACCTTCCCAAACCAGAAGCCAGGGCAAACAGCAAGGAGCACCTCCAGGGTGCGCTTCCAGGGACCCAAAGCTCAGGTGGAACCCAGCGACCATGGGACCGTAAGCTGAACGGCTGCGAGCCCACAGCAGCTGTGAACCAAGCGTGAGCTCAGGGCAGCCCCAGCAGGAGCGGCCAGCAGGAGCCATAGGGCCGAGCTGGGGAGCTGCAGGGCCCAGGGAGGAGCCTCAGCAGTGCTCTGCCAGGAAGCGCTGCCACAGAGAAGGCCTGGTTGGGACCCCCATCGTATTAAAAATACTCCTCAAGGAAAAATTCAAGATCTAGGAGAACATGCCTGGCCCATTTTTCATCCATCCCAGACACAGCCAGGGGCAGCAGCTGGCCCTTCGCAGATGGCTGGGGCTCTGCACCCACACTGTGCTCCCCCTGCACACACACAGCCCCATCCCCTGCACACGCACAACCCCATCCCCTCCTGGGAGGCTAAAACGGCCACCAGGAGCTCCAGGGCTGCAGCCACGGCCCCATGGAGGCATCGGGCAGTCACTGCCCTTCCATGCTCAGCATCGCTGGGGTTGGCACCAAGGCCAGAGAGAAGGAGGGAGGAGAGCAAGAGCGCAGAACGCTGTCCTTCAGACAACACGAGTGGGCCTGGTTTGAGGGCACTTTGTAAATTAACATTTCCTTTCTTGATATTATCTGCTTAGAACAAACACCACTGGGGTATGTTGAAGGATCACGCCCAAGCTCACTGTGAGTCCTGCTGGCAAGCTGCTCGTACTCAGCTGAACACCTGGCACAACGTGGCCAGTCAGGCAGTGGGCACAGGCAATGAAGGAAAAAAAAAAAAGCACAACATTATGGGGATAGCATGGAAAAATCTGGAAAACAGGAAAACACTGTTAGTATTCAATATAAGAGAAAAAAAAAAAAGGAAGCAGTGACTCATCTTGCAAAGGAAGAAAGCAGCACACCTGGCAGGAGATCCTCATGGCCCGTGGGGGATCTCCTCTGATCCCAGCGGCCCCAGCTTAACCGAGGGGCAGGAAGGCTGCCCCGTCCCCGCTGCCCTCCATGAGGGCACTGGCAGCGCTCCGGGAGCCATGGAGCAGGCACCGACCTCATCACAGGCAGTGAGCACCCACTGCTGGGCAATTGGACACCAACAGGATGCTGCAGGACTCCCTGGCGAAGGGGAAGGCACTGCATAATTTCTGACAGAGGTCAGGGTAAGTGCTTTAATTTGCCCTATGAAGTTCGTCACCCGGTCACCCATTTCCATGCTCTGCACTACAGCAGTCAGCACCTTACATATTCAGATGGCTCACTCCCAACACCAAACTTATTGCAGCCATTCTAAAAACAAAGCAAAACACAACCTGCCTCTCAGGTTCACGCAGAGAGGAAGAGCAGCAGGGCTGCAGAAAACAGCTCAGGACCACTCCACTACTCACAAACCCATTGAGCAGAACATCAGGCACGAGTGTCCCTGAAGCACAACATAACACAGCATTGACAGCAGCAAACGAGAAGGCTTCCAGGCCACATAAAGGCTGCACAGCCAAAGCTTCCTGAGCATTTAACTGCAGAAGCACGTTAAGAGATGGCCTTACAGCTGCAGCCTCTTGGAATACAGGAGGCCACCTGCAGTGTCTGAGTGATTTTAATTTGGCCCCCAGCGCACGGTAACCGCGTGCAAGGTGAGACTGAGACAGCTCACTTCGTTTGCCAAAGTGCAATTTAGGGGAAAGGGAGTCATGAGTCCAAAAACTGAGCAGAAAAAATTGTGTTTGCTACCACAGAAGCAGAGACTCTCAGATGAAGGATGTGCAGGCTGGGCAGATCCTAATCCTATGCCTGCCCCAGCACAGAGAGGAGAGCTCAGGGGACCCAGCCAGGCCCTGAGGACCCTCAGCACAGGGCTCTGCTGGCAGACACCTCGCCTGCCCCAGCTTTGGTGCTCAGCTCTGGAGCCCAGCGTGCTGCAGGGCCCGTCTCAGCATCGCTGTGCAGCTGGGAAGGCACCAAGACCAGATGCTGCGACAGAGAAGTCAGTGACCCAGGGACGATGACACCTGCCAGGAAAGCCTGGCTTATAGCTGAGAACGCAGACGAACAGACGTCCAGGCAGCTTCACAGCAGGAGAGCAATCAAAGGAACGCAGGTATTGCTTGTATGAGCGATATAGGGCCTTTCTCCCCAGATGCTCCAGAGCTTCTACAAAGCCCTCATCGAAACACGGACATGCATCCAGCCAGCCTGGATGCTCTGCCATGCAGGAACAGTGCAAGCCCGGGTCTGCTCTCACAACAGAAATCGGATATATTCAGGGAGATACAAAAAGATGCTCAACTGTGCTGTGCAACAAGACAGAGAAGCAAGGGAGACGAAATCTGTTGCATGTGGCAGAACTGTGAAAGAGAAGATTTCCTTGGCCCAGATGGCAGAAAGGACAGAAGAGAGAACCACATTGCATGGCAGTGGGGGCTGGGGCAAATCCAAGAAACAGACCTCAAAATAGAGAGCAAATGGTGGAGGCAGTCTGGTGTCGAGGGGTGCTATGAGCACACTTGTTTGCACAGCAAGTCCAGCAGAAAATCAGCACTTGGCAGAGGCACAGTCACGATGACACCAAAGGCACCAGGAAGGCGTCAGGGGCCGCAGCAGACAGCAGACGGAGGGCACTGCGTGCACGGGGCAGTGACACAGGACAGCGGTGCAGCACTGTGCAGAGCCTGGCTCAGCGCTGGGAGCTCTCCAGGTGCCCTTTGCTGCTGTTGCTTTCCCAGGAGCAGCCATAACTTCTCATAATTTGCTGTTTACTTCTCTCCCTGGTGGAGCACTGCATATTCAAAAGCAAAAAATCTGGGGAAACCCTGCACTGCTCCGTGGGAGATGAGAGAAAGGAGAGAACTTCTCACCAGGGCTGAAAATGTTCAATGAACTCTAACTGTGCTCTGAGCAGCACGATTCAGAGGCTCTGGCTACCCAACAGGGGAGAACGCAGTCACTGGAGCACAACAGCCAAACTCCATGGGTAACGACATCCATGGCTTCAGAACAGCGATCCCAGCCCCATTTAATGTCCTAAAAGCAGGAGAGGAGACATCATCCAGGCTGCCCTGAGGGCACGCAGGGGCTCAGCTCCCACGTGGGTTCCACTGGGGATGCTGAGGTCCTGCCTGCTCCATTGGCTCTAACCCCTGGGGCAGCCCCATCCAGCACCACAGCACGGCCTCATTCAACTGAAAAATCAGCTCCCCCTCAGCGTTACGGAGACCAGAAGTGCAATGAGCAAGGTCTCCATCGCGCTGCTTTCCCCACTGTGTCCCCTGCATGAGCCCCAGCTCGCTGCCGAGATGCAACTGCCCCATCCTCTGCAGGCCATGGTCGCATCAGTGTGACGAAAGCTGAAGTCACACTCCTCCCCAGAAAGAAACTGGCTGGGAGGACGCTGCTGGAGGACACCGGAGGTGTGTCCACGAGGGCCGGTGCTGATCTGACCCCGTCCTACACCGGAGGGCCCTGGTGCTCCAGGCCGTGCTGCGCTGCAGGCCGTGCACCAGGCCGCGCTCCAGGCTGCTCCCAGCGCTCCCAACATCAGCACCCAGAGGCCAGGCCAACCCGGCAGCACCACAGACAGCACACAGAAAACACAGCTGGGGCAGCTCTATCCTGGGTCAGTGTAAATCAGAGCCGTGCAAAAGTGAGGGGCAGGAAGACACCATGGCACGTGGGTCAGACAGGAGCCCTTCTTAGGCCATGAGCGGAGGCCAGCACAGCCCCTGGTACAACCAATTCCCCTGTGCTTGGCACTGTGAGGCTGCACCTCAGGGCTGTGCTCAGCTCTGGGCCCCTCACTGCCAGGGAGACATCGAGGAGCACATCCAGGGGGGGAACGGAGCTGTGGGGTCTGAGCTCAGCGCTGGGGGAGCACTGAGGGAGCTGCGATGGGGCAGCGTGGGGCAGAGGGGGCAGGGAGACCTCATGGCTCCATGCAACGCCCTGAGAGGAGGGAAGGGGGCAGGGGGGTCCTCTGCTGCCAGGAACAGCGCTGGGACGGGAGGGGATGGCCTCCCGCTGCCCAGGGGAGGGTCAGCCTGGGGACAGGGGACATTTCTCCTCCCCAGAGCGGTCAGGCACTGGCCCAGCTGCCCAGGGGTGGGGGAGTGCCCGTCCCTGGGGGTGCTGAGAGCCGTGGGGATGTGGCCCTGGGGCCATGGCTGAGTGGGCATGGGGGGATGGGCTGGGGTTGGGTTGGGGGTCTCAGAGGGCTTCTCCAGCCTTAATGAGTCCATGAATCTGTAACGAGAAGAGCAGCTTTGCCTTAGTTTGCCAGGTGAAGCTCCAAGGAAGGCTCCCTGCCCCCAGCCCCCAAACCTGCGCCCCAGTGGGGAAGAGAGGGAAGCGAGAGCAATAAAGAGAAAACTTTGCGCAGTTCGTACAATCAGCTTTGAAGATTCTTTTCTCTACCTTCTCAAGAGTTTAATCAAAGTGTGTTTACTGGGTTTCTCGCAGCAAAATGAATCACTTCAGTTACCATGACAGCGCTGCTCAAAGAAGTACAACCGTGCTCCAGCCAGCCTGGTTAATCTGACGCTTCCGTGTTTGCTTTTACCCTCCAGAAGGAGGAACGCAAAGCTCTTGGGTTGGAAATGCCTCTCCCTGCTCCGGTGCTGGGGGAGTGGGGTGCAGCGGGGGCTCCCCGAGGAGCTCCGGGCCCCGAGGGGCTGTGCTGGCACCTGGGCGGCACCTGGGCCGCGCTCCGAGCAGCCCCGAGCTGCAGCCTAATGAACCACGATGTAATCAACGCTCCGAGGTTATTTAGAGATTTACTGGCTCGATGTTAAATATTCATGTAAAAGAGCAAAAGCGCACGAAGTGCAAATGTCTCCGCAGTTCCAAGCGGAGAGGCCACATTTACATTTTAATAGTGGAAAATTACAAAGCAGAACGGAGGAGGCACATGGCATCTCCCCTCCCGCGGCACGCTGATGCCCGGGCTTCTCCCCCGTGCCGGAGAGCAGGCTGCTCCCAGAGAGCTTCCAGCTCTATTTTCCAGGAATGAAAACTAAAGGAAAAGGACAAGAGGATCGGGCAGACCAGAGCCGCCTCGGCTCCAAGGAGGTGGCAGCTCATTTACCTCGGTCCTGAGAAGTAGTCCACTGGCAGGAATTAGAGCCTCATTACGGCTTGCTTTTTTTAAATTAAAAAAATGAAATCATCCTCCAACCATTCCTCCAGTCATCTCCATTTGGCTCTCAATTACCCAGGCTCACAGCTGATGCTGCATCCCTGGCCGCAGAGCTACCCCTCCTCTCTCCCCACCTCCGTGCGGGTCCCGCTGCTCGGTGCCAGCCCTGCCTGGCTGGGAGCAGGCTCCGCTCCGTATTTGTACGGCGTAAATTGAGGCTGCTAAAAATACATGTTAATTAAACTTGCTAGTTTTCCCCTACAAGCTATCCTCAGATGTACTGCTCACAGGTGAATTGGCAGCACATGATAGGAGATTTTCAGCCTCTCCCTTCAGAGAAAATCTATCAGCCTGATGCATCTCAGCGCTGGAAATTTTTCCTTGCAAGAGTCTGGGGTTCCTCCTTGCTCTGCTTCACCTCGGTGCACTCAGCACGCTGAGAGCCCTGCTCGAACCACCAGGCCACTGCTCAAATCCCCCCAGCAGAAATCCTGACACAATGAAATTCATAGAAAATCAGAAAATCAGTAATACTCGTGATGCTTCTGATCTATATTTGAAAATAATTCCTATGCATACCTCTCCATCATCAAAAAGGCACCCAGAAAGAGAATTTCAAACTTCCTCCCACAACTCCAAGGATAGCAGTAAAGGACGTCTATTCAGTTATGTGCATTCAAATTAGCAAGCTAAAAGCTTCTGCAGCAAAGTTCAAAAGAATTTGTAATACAGCTGACTGAATTGCTGGCCTGTATCTGCAATGCTCCTTCCAACGTGCCAGAGGATAAGGAGGCAGCTCTGAAGGGTCACTGGGATGATTCAGATAACCGAGCTGCTATCACTTCGAGGAAAAGAGCCTGGGAAAACTGAAGCAGCACACTTATCAATTGGATTAAAAAGAAAAAAAAGCAGGAGAATTTAATTTGTATCAGCCGACACGGCTTTGAGAGCTCAAATCTCCCTGACAGGAGTAACTGTTGACACAGTCAGCCGGGGTGAGACTGTTGGCTTCGCTGTAATGATATTCTGAGCACATGCTGCCATGGGACAAGACATCAGGGCAGGTTTTAACAGACAAAGAGACCATAATGAATCATTAACGGAGAATAATTGGGGATATTTCCAGTATTACTCTGCAAGCTGGTTCTCGGTACAGCAACACGAGTATTTTTATCTTTACCAATGACCTACGCTCACACACACGGATGGTTGGCAAAAAAAGGGCAGGTGATGCCCCAGCTGGTGCAAGGACGTCCAAGCAGCCGGCCTTAGGTGAAAGAGCCAGGGAGCAGGAAGGCACCCAGCCAGGTGAAGACAGCGGAGACCAGCACGAGGTGCAGGCCTCCCTCCTCTCCAGGGAGGAGAAACCGCAGTGCGAGGGGCTGCTCTTCCCAGCTCCATGACTGACACATGGATACACACTAAGATTTGAGTTCTCCTGGTCTGTATTTCAATGCCATTTCCAAACAAGCACCGACAGCTAATGCTGCTCAGCTCAACCTTCCCAGCTAGGAGTGACCTTCTGCAGAATGACCACACATGGACTTCTGCTGTAGAACATCTCTAGTCCGAACCACTGAAATTGGTGTGTCAAGAAGAGCACCAGACCCGCCTCTACCTTGCTGTAACTCATAGAAGCGTTTGGGTTGGGTTGGAAGGGACCTTCGAAGAGCATCCAGTTCAGCTGAAGGTCACCAACTTCTAGCACGACCCAGGAGCTGCCCCCCCATAGTTCACTGCATTTTATTTATTTATCCAACAGGTAACTACATCCTTTCTTAGGAACTGAGGGACTGGCCAGACCAAGGCTTCATGTACCTTAATACCCTGTTCGACAACAGTGAGCAAAAAGGTCTTTGTAGACAGCACAAGAAAGGACACACAGAAAGTGACCATTTCTAACTTCTCTCTTCATCACCGCCAGCTTACAGACTTCCAATTACCCTTACAGATAGAATAAGCTCAGCAAAAACATCCACATTTACTACACATTCTGTGAAATTTTACACAATTAGGCAAAAAGAAATAAAGCTTACGACTGTACAAGTACTAATTTATGGTTTCCATACAAAGTTTTTCAACATCTACCTCATTTAGACTTTCCAAAAATTTCTTTGAGAAGGGATCAAGGGAAAAGGTTAGAAAGGAAGAAGAAATACGTGTCATAAGCTCTGCTTCTGCTGATCTCCCACGTTGACCTGAGTTGCTGTGTGCCACTCCACGGCGTAGCTCCACGAAAAGTTATCTCAGAGCTCGGCAGCAGTTAGAAACACTACTCACACACGAGAGACCATCACCCAAATCTCAGAAGCAAAGCAGACATCTCCGTGTCACTGGAGAAATCCCCCACCTCAACAAATGCTGAGTAGAGCCAGATGAGGTTCAGACCAAGGCAACAGGGATGGTGGTCAAAGATCTGAAATGGCATCACGCTTCCTTCATGAAAGGAAAAATTTTTCACCAAAAGTGCATAGTATGAATGCAATACTGGACCTTAGCAACGAGCGATATGAAGCCATGGCACCCTAAGGAAGCAAAATGCTCCTTTAAATGGATCCTTCAAATCCTCATCTCCTCACAGGGGAAGACTGGGAGAATCAGTGCAGTTGGAAGAAGTCAGATTCTTCCACTCTCTGGGTAACCCCAGGCTGAGCTCACAAACACAGCTTCCGACACTCAGATTCACAGCTCACGGGGGTACCTGGAACAGGTGTTGGATGAGGACGGCACCAGAAGGAGACACTGATCTTAGGCTGGCTCCATGATACTCTCATCAATGAGAAATAACTATTTTTTTTTTTCTGTTAGAAGTGCCCAAGGCCATGGATGGGCCCTGGGCAGCCTGAGCTGGTGGGCACCCAGCCCACGGCAGCGGTGGGGCTGGGGGGGCTCTGAGGGCCCTTCCAACCCAACTGTTCTGGGATTCTATGATTTGGTTGGAGCTATGAAACATCAAAGCCAGGATTTTTTTGGCAACAACTGATAAATTCAACACTCGAAGGCTCACGTAATCTTCCTAACTTGCCATGGTCTAAATGAATGCCCTGGTGTCAATTCACACTGAGAATACACACACATGAGGATTGCCATCCAGAGGGACCTGGACAGGCTGGAGAGGTGGGCCCATGCCAACCTCATCAAGTCCAACAAAGCCAAGTGCAAGGTCCTGCACCTGGCTNAGCCTTCCAGGACCTGAAGGGGCCTACAGGAAAGCTGGGGAGGGGCTTTTTACAAGGATAGATAATGACAGGACAAGGGGTAACAGTTGTAAACTGAAAGAGGGTGGATTTAGAGTAGATATAAGGAAGAAATTCTTCCCTGTGAGGGTGGTGAGACACTGGAACAGGCTGCCCAGAGCAGTTGTGGATGCCCCCAACCTGGAGGTGTCCAAGGCCAGGCTGGATGGGGCTTTGGGCAACCTGGTCTAGTGGGAGGGGTCCTTGCCCATGGCAGGGGGGTTGGAACAAGATGATCTCTAAGGTCCCTTCCAACCTGAACCATTCTACGGTTCTACATGCACTGCTCATCTTCTCTCCACAGGGGATGGACACTTAATGAGGAATTAGGTGACCAGGTCATTCTCTGACCCTCGCTAGGCCCAATCTGTGTCTTCATATGCCTAAACACCTTGAAAAAAAAATCTGCCCCAAGGTAGCAGGAGAGAGGGAGGCTCCGTGCCAGCAGTGCTCCCACACAGAGCTCACAGGGAGCAGGGCTGCAGGACCCCCCACAGGCGTGGGCCAGGAGGCCAACGCAGCCCCAAAGCACGGGCTGCTGCGGGTCGCTGGGGCTGCAGAACCCGAGCAGAGGGGACGAGGGACTCCCCCAGCCCTACCAGGACACCTGGAGAAAACAGGAGTTGTCATCGTGCAGATTGGCAAATCAACGCTGGTGATCTCATACAGATTGTAATTCCCCAACAAAAAGGTATTTTACGTAATACAGGGCAACTGTTCTGGGTCTCATTATGACTGACGATGAATTAATTCATTTGACTTGAAGTTGGTGGTTGCTTAGTGACCGTGAATCATGACCTGGTGCTATTCAGCATAAGAAAAGGAAAGACAGCCTCACGTACACGTAATGCTTAAGACTAATTCCTCAGTATTGAACTAATGCTATGTTATTACCCCCAAACCTCCTTTCATGTAGGAAGAGTAAACACGGATAAAAATCATGAGTTCAAAAAAATGAGCAGAGCCACAGTCATGAAAGAAAGCAGCTATGGTTGAATACTCGGTTGGACAAAAGTGGCAAAGCAAAGATAACAATTGGTATTGCAGAACATATTTATCCTGTAATTATGGAAAATAATTGAAATCAATACAGAGTCACAATACACTCAAAATTGATAAGGGGAGCTAAAACGCTAATGAAAACCAAGTGGCTCGGAGAATGGAAGAAAATTTGTGAAAGCCTCTGGGTTGTTTTGTAGAGGCAGAAGGATGCTCTGAAAGAAGCAGGGAGAGGCACGCGCATCCCATCGTGATGACAAAGCACAGACAGCCACTCATTAGCTGAAACAAACACTTTTAAACTTGCAGACTAGGAAAACTTCCCAGAAAGAAGGATCATGAAAATTATCGAGCAGCTGACAAGAGATCCAGCCGATAAAAAACGACGTGCAATTAATCCCCTGCAAACGTTCCTGCGGAAGGCAGGGAACGAGGCGCACGCCTGACCGTGCCGAGTTCCACGCATGGCTGATGGGCGCTGATTTAAGCAGATTTAAGACTGGAATGCCAATGGGACCAGGAAAGGGAATGCAGGAGGCTGACAGCGGGGCTCCAAGAGGCCCCAAGGCTCACGTGCAACCCTGCCTGCACCGCTCCCCGCTGCCCAGGTCTTGCTGTTCCTGTTAAACACGCAGCCCTTTTCCACTGCCAGCCCCTGCATTTCCACACCTGCCTGGCCTGCTCAGAGAGCAGGCTGCAGCTGCACCAAGATCTGCTGCTCAGGAGGGGGTCGGGGCTGCCCTGGCTGTGCTGAAGGAACCGCTCCCGTCTGGGCGGCCGCGCACCAACCAGGCAGCAGCTGCCCTGCACGGCTTCGGGCACACAGAGGGGCTGAGATGGTGCTGACACGTCCTCACGATCCAACCTCTCCGGTCCAACCAAGGAGAAAAAATGCTGCATTTGTTATCCCATTCTGGCTGCAGACCCATAAAACATGGGAATTGGGAGGGAAAAACATGGAACAGCCCAATTCCACAGGATCTGCAAATGGTTTCCACTTGTAGGAATACATTCTCCCCGCAGATTTCATAGAATCATTAAGGTTGGAAAAGCCCTCTGAGATCCCCAAGCTGAACCAGCCCATCCCCCCATGCCCACTCAGCCATGGCCCCAGGGCCACATCCCCACGGCTCTCAGCACCCCCAGGGACGGGCACTCCCCCACCCCTGGGCAGCTGGGCCAGTGCCTGACCGCTCTGGGGAGGAGAAATGTCCCCTGTCCCCAGGCTGGCCCTCCCCTGGGCAGGGGGAGGCCATCCTATCTTTGACTTCAGTGCTGGTGGTGGTGATGGAACTGATGGAGGAAGCAGCTCTTGGTGCCTGCGCTGACCAAAGGGACGGAGACCTGTGCCCAAACTATGGACACACAGAGAACTGCAGAGGAAGTTCTGCAGCCCAATGGACTGTAAAAGTGGGCACTGCTCACCTAGCATCCACACTGTGCACATTTTGGGACACCTTCCTTCAAACTGCATCAGCCCTAGCTAGACCCATGGGCTGAATGCCTGTGAGCAGATAGAGCACCTCAGGTTTGTTCCTGAAGCACAGCTTCTGGGTTATTTTCACCCCAAAGAACCGCAGCTCGCACTCTCCAGCCCTGCTGTGCACGGGGAGATGGAGCACGGCAAGCGGGCACAGCCAGCTCCGCCTCGGCAGCGTGCTCCTGCTCCCAACCCAACGCTGAGGAAGGCTCTGGGAGCCTGAAAGCACAGCTACGTGCCATGGGCTGCCATGCAGAAGGGATCTAAGCACCCTCCCTCCTGCAGCCTGAGCACAGCAGGTCCTCCTGAACAACCCCAGGGGTGGGGGACAGCAGTTCTCTCACAGCCAGAGAAGTGCTGCCTGTCACTGGGAACTCGGGAAGATTTCCCCAAGAGCCATCCCGTACAATGCTGCATTTTGCTGCCCTTTCCTAACAGTGCTTCAGAGTTTCTGCAACTATTTTGATAGAACTGTCAGAGAAAAGGAATGGAAACAGCCACACCGCCTGTCCCTGACCCCCTTCCCATCCCAGATAACGCCAACCTCTCCTCCAGCCAGACACTTGCACTTCTCAGTTCTTAATGAACTTCAAAACCAATTTCTCCTTGCTTGGGAAGTTCATCTGTCACTTGCATTGACCCCAGGTGGATACCATCTGGACCTGCTGGTTCGTGTGCCATTAGTCTGCAACTGTTATCTGACCTATTTTACACAAACCAACGTGGCTCAAGCATGAACAACTCTTTCGTACTTGACATGGTTTTGTGCCATTCCCCTTCTTCAATAAAAATAATGGAGCCATTCAGTTACACAGAGATTCAGTCGTGGGAGGATTGGGGTTGGGAGAGGCCTTTGGAGGTCGTCACATCCAGCACCCGTCCCACTGCAGCCCCCTTCCCCTTGGATGAACAGGGTGGCTTTCCTGGGAGCGCTGCTCGCTAACACTTACAAGGAAGTCTTCGGCTTTTCCCCACATCCTTTCTGACTCTTCTCAGAAATCCTCAGCAGCTGTTTGGAGCTGTCAGTGATCACAGAATCACAGCACTGCAGGGGTGGGAAGGGACCTCTAGAGACCATCAAGTCCAACCCCCTGCTAAAGCAGCTCCCTACAAGTGACAGGTTCCCTACTGGTGACAGCTGCCTGAGAAAAGCAGCAACACAAGGACGAGCTAGGGTGCAGGTTCCTGGACTCACAGCTGCTCCCAAGAGCCAGGCCCAGTACCTGAAGGCTGTTCCAGGCTCCACGAGGCTTCTTCCACTCACTGACCCACCACGGGTAACCCCAGTGGGCAGCTCAGCACACACAGCCACTTACTCTCCCCAGGCAGGATTGGGAGGAGAAGCAGAAAGGTAAAAGTGAGAAAACGCATGGATCGAGATCAGGACAGTTTACAACGCCAAAAGTCGTGTGTTCAAGCAAAACAAAAGGAAGAATTTCATTTTGTCGGGGAGATGGACTCGATGATCTCTCGAGGTCCTTCACAACCCCTACAGTTCTGTGATTCTGGGAATTCATTCACTCCTGCCCATGGGTGGGCAGATGGCAGCTGCTCCAGGAACGCAGGGCTCACCAGGCAAGCAGGGCTCACGGTGCATGGCAGATACCTGGGACAACACAAGGCATCTCTCCAAACATCCTCCCTCCCTCCCTCCCTCCCCCAGCTGTCACTCCTGAGCACGACGTCACGTGCTGTGCAATATCCCTTTGGGCAGGCTGGGTCCCCCGGCTGTGTCCCCCCCAGCCCCTCGCTGCATGGCAGCATGCGAAGCTGAGACGTCCTCGGCCCCGTGTGAGCTCTGCTCAGCATCAATGGAGCCAGCACTGTGTTATCAACACTGTTTTCATCACAAATCCAAACCACAGCACTGCAGTAGCTCCAGCACAGAAAATTACCCCTATCCCACCCAAAATCAGGATGGGACCTGATGAGTCTGTGCCTCCTGTGAAGACAGGCACGCTGAGAATTGACTCTTTGCCTCGGGTCTTGCACTGCTCTAGAGAGCTCTGAAGCAGTAAACTTCCCAGAACTATTTGGGAAAGCTCATTGGGTGGTATGATTTTATACCTAAAACTCAGTTTTGCACAACATAGTACATCACATGAGAACATCTACACCACAGAAGGACTGAGGAGATGCTGCAAGGAAAAAGGCTGAGCAGGAAATCCAAAAATATTCCTCCATAAAGAAGCAAGTAAACCCAGACTGGGCGCTGCTTCACTAAGAGAAGCTTCATTGTGGGGCAGCTCCGTAACCACTACCCCTGCTAAGGGGGGACACGTCTCCTCCTCGCACCCGGCCTGGCTGACAGCCTTCACCGGAGAGGACCTCCATCACGAAACAGCCTCAAGAATGCACAGAGAGAGAGCACAGAGCTCACAACGAGCCCTTCAGACCCACCCCAGCCTAATGGCTCGGCTGGTGCTTTAGCTTGGCAGTCTCAGCAGCCATAAGCAAACCCTGCATTGAACAAATGAACCGAACAGCGATGGCCCCAGAAGGAACACGGCATCGTGCTCCCATTCCCAGCAGTGGCCGCGGGCTGCAGCCTCCGCCGATCGCTGCCGGCAGCACCAGGAAACCCCCAGCTCTCGTATCCACCCCAAAACAGCCCAGAGCTCTACAGCAACAGTAAACAGGGAGAAAAGAGGGGAAGCAAAAAGATCCAACTCACCAACATCGGACTCTTTGTGGGTTTTGATGATTTCAGCCAACTCAAAATTTCCTGCAATTATGGCCACCTGAAAAGAGACGAAGGGAAGAGAGTTGAGCAGCTCTGAGCAGCACCGCTCCCGTGCCCGCCGGCACAGACCACGCCATATGGACAGCCAACAGCTGCTTTCCGTGGGGGACGCAGAGCCAACGATTGTTCTGCCTCAGCTCTCCCAGCCAGTAACCCCAAGGTGAAAACGCTCCCAGCATTGCAGGGAGAACGCGAGTCGATGGCTGCTGCGCCCAGAGGGGAACGGCTCTCAGGCAACCGTGCCCATCTCCTCGGATCTGTGGTCGCACGCCTGGCACCAGCTAGGAATTGATGGAAGGTCTTGCAGGTACTGACAAGAACATAGAATTAAAGAATCTTTAAGCCTGGAAAAGCCCTCTGAGATCCCCAGTCCAACCCCAGCCCATCCCACCGAACCACGTCCCCAAGTGCCACATCCCCACGGCTCTGAGCATCCCCAGGGACGGGCACTCCCCCACCCCTGGGCAGCTGGGCCAGTGCCTGACCGCTCTGGGGAGGAGAAATGTCCCCTGTCCCCAGGCTGACCCTCCCCTGGGCAGCGGGAGGCCATCCCCTCCCGTCCCAGCGCTGTTCCTGGCAGCAGAGGACCCCCCCTCACCCCCCCTCCTTTCAGGGCGTTGCATGGAGCCATGAGGTCTCCCTGGAGGCAAGTACTTCCCTAGAAACTAGAGACATCACGTGAACTCTGTCCATTTCTCACATATTATGGTGGGGAGATGATATAGCACTGCATCACAGTTAAGTCAGAACAATCCAATTTTTTCAGAACTAGGTCCAAAAATATTTTTAAAATGCGAAAGAACCGAAGTGAGAAGGGTAGGAGAACAAAATCCATCGCTGCTCCCCAGAGAGTTCAGCTGGAAGAGCCGTTCTGGACCGCGCTGCTCGAGCCCTGCAGCCCATGGGGCTCCGTCCGTGCCGGGACCATCGCCACACCCCCACCATTTCTTTAAGGGTCACAGAATGGCTTAGGCTGGAAGGGACCTTAAACACCATCCAGTTCCAACCCCCTGCCATGGGCTGGGTTCCCCCAGCTCAGCTGCCCAAGGCCCATCCATGGCCTTGGGCACCTCCAGGGATGGGCACCACAGCTCCAGGCACTGAGGCCGCAGTGAGGTCTCCTGGAGCCTTCTCCTCCCCAGGCTGAGCCCCCCCAGCTCCCTCAGCCTTTCCCCAGAGCAGCGGGGCTGCAGCCCCTGAGCACCCCAATGCCCCCCCAGCCCCGCTCCCACAGCCCACGTCTCTCTGTGCTGGGGGCCCAGGGCTGGGCACAGCGCTGCAGGGGGGTCCTGAGGGCAGAGCAGAGAGGACAGCACCCTCCTGCCCCGCTGCCCCTCTGTCAGTGCTGCCCAGGGCTGCAGCTGGCCCCAGGGCTGCAGGCACACAGTATGGCTCACATGCAGCTTTTCATCCCCCAGGACCCCCAAGTCCTTCTCCACTTCTCCCCAGGAGTTCTTCTCCCATCTGTGCTCACACCTGGGATTGCCCTGACCCAAGTGCAACACCTCGCACATGGCCTTGCTGAACTTCATTGGGTTCTCAAGGTCCCACTCTCATACTTGTCCGGGTCCCTCTGGACGGATCCCTTCCTGCTGTTGGGTGACGGCCCCACTCAGCTCGGTGCCATCAGCAAACTGCTGGGGTGCCCTCGATCCCAGTCTGTGTCACTGATCAGGACGTTGACAAGCACTGGTCCCAGGACAGCCCAAGACACCCAAGCTTAGGGCAGGAGTTTGGGACCAACACCTCCCCCGGTGGATGCTGAACCCTCCCTGATTCCAGCGGAGCCAGGAGCAGCTCCAGCGGAGCACTCTGCTGCCCTCCCACCAGAGCAGCTTTTAGGAACACGAGGTTCATTTGCATTTTACCATAACTTGTGACGAAGGGATATTTTTAACTTGGTGACTCAGTACAGCACGCACACCTCTCTACTATCATCCTTCATCAGCAGAAATAGTCTTACTATCCTCAGCTCAACAATGTTTATGTCATTTTTTTTTTTCTCTCCCAAGGCCTAGAAATTTGTGCTCCAGCTCCTCAGCCAGAACTGGAAGGAAGCAGCCTGTTTTCTCCCAGTCCTGCTTCCAGCTGGGATCTTCTGTCCCTAGATACAGACACAAGCTCTGCTGCCCCAAAGGTCACATTCTCTAAGCAGGCAACAAAAGCTTCTGCACAGAAGGACAGATTTCCTGAATTCGGGGAGATTTGATGGCTAAAACACCCAGACTGACAGAAAACTAGAAAGGAGAACTCAGAGAAAGCACTTGAACTCCAAAAGTTCTTCAGACAAACAATTAACACAGAGCGTGCTGCCTCGGTGAAAGCTCCAAACTCAGAGCACCAATGGGGAACTGCATCAGACGCGCTCACAACGCGTGAACGTGCAGCAAATGGGACCGGGATGGGGCTGTGCCCCTACAGAATCACAGAATTGCAGGGGTTGGAAGGGACCTCGAGAGATCATCGAGTCCAACCCCCTGCCAGAGCAGGTCCCTACAGCAGGTCACACAGGTGGGCGTCCAGGCGGGTCTGGAATATCTCCAGGGAAGGAGACCCCACCCCTCCCTGGGCAGCCTGTGCCAGGGCTCCGTCACCCGCACCGTGAAGATGTTCTTCTGCATGTTGGTGCGGAACTTCCTGTGCTCCAGCTTAAGGCCATTGCCCCTTGTCCTGTCCCCACTGACCACTGAAAAGAGGTTCCCCACCTCCATTTGCCTCCCGCAACTGAGATACTTATAAACATGGACCAGGTCCCCTCTCAGCCTTCTTTTCTCCAGGCTGAACAGACCCAGCTTACTGAGCCTCTCCTCATAGGGGAGATGCTCCA
>WBMW01003953.1:86239-105928 GCA_013396635.1 Penelope pileata
CCCACCTCACCGTCCACTCATCTATCCCGCGTTTTCTCAGCTTTGCTATCAGGATGCCTGGTTTGCTATGTGGGGGGCCGGCAGCTGGCACAGCCCCGCTGCTGCCGTGGGGCCTGGGCAGCACTCCGGCTCCGGGAGAGGAGGGAAGGGACGCGCTGCAGGAGGAATCTGCTAAGAATGTCATCACACCTAAATCCCACCAAGGGAGCAGAGCCCTGGCGTTCGCATGCTTCACTCCAACTTGGTAAACACAAAGGAGACAAAAGGATTTCCCTTACTGCATCGTCACCTCGGGGGGGCTTCGTGGCACGCCGGGTCCCAGCGCTGAAACCACCGCGTCCCACACGCCACCACACACAGTGGGACATCACTGGCCACAGCTCCGGGTCCCACGGCCGTTCTGAGGGAGGAGGAGCACGGGACACAGAGAGGTGAAATCTGTTGGGCTGAGTTCCCCAAGGACCAGGGCAGCTCCCTGTGTCAGGCTGACGCCCACCTCACAGCAGGACACCCGGCCCGTGCAGGAAGGCCGCTCACCTCTCACGGGGCAGCCCCTTCCAGCCCCTGACCCAGCCAAGGGCATGAGCTCACCCGGTCCCACCTGAAGCAGACGGGAAGCAGACGGCCACCTGAAGCCCCCAGGACCTGAGGGCTCTGGGAGGAGGGCACTGCACATGGGAAGCGTGAAGAACTTTGTCGTTACCATCCTCAGCGTGCAAAATACATCCCGACAGCCACTGGGTGCAAACAGCCCAGACGGGGCAGGAGCAGAGCCAGGAGGGACACAGGGAAGGTCACGGGCAGCCAGTTTGGTGCCATAACGCGTCCCAGCTGCCCAGCTCCCCCCAGACCCCGAGGAGCATTCCGTAACCACACCGGACTTTGTGACACCAGCAATTTCTGTACCACTTTCCCCAAACTTCTCCAGCAACAGAGGCTTTTCCAGCGCTGATGGTTTTCTACCTCTCCCAGATAACTGAGAACAAAATGACTTTTTTCCATCAATGCTATTTATTGCCACCTGAATACCTGCTCTAGGGAACCTGCTTTAGCAGGGGTTGGATTGGATGACCTCCTTCCAACCCCCACAGTTCTGTGGTTCTATGAATAAGTGTTTGGCCTTCTGTCAGAGTTGCCTACCTTGGAGGGCAGGCAGCCTCCAAGCACGCTCTGTGTTTGTTCTAGATTCCCTGAAGTCTGGCAGTCCCACTAGGTCGATCCCACTGCTCCCATATGGCAGCTCCATCTGGGCTGCCATACGAGCAGAAGCTCTGGAGAGGCTCACGGCACCGCCTGTGCCGTTCCTTGCACAGATGCAGCTCGTCTGATGCTTCCAGGAGGTGCCGCTGGGGTCAGGCACTGTATGACTGCGCTGCAGACCCAACACTTGCTGGAAGCAACAGACAGGCCTCCTGTGCAGGAGCTGCACAGCTGATCCGAGACAAACACAGCTCCATGTCCTCTGTGCCTGCCAACCAACCGTGTGCCATGTGTTGGAAACACCCAGCTTATTGCCCGTGGGCTACACAGAAAATGAGTATTTGGTTTTTTCCTCTGGACCAGACACACACAGGCCTTGACTCAGAAGAGGCACTTGGGCCAGGCAGCTGGACCAGCATCCTGCAGCTCAGCCTACGAGGAGCATCCACTAACGATCTGCATCAGACAGCACACACAGGCAAAGGTACCTGAGAAACAGAAATAAATTCTGAAGCTGCAACCATCCAGCTCCAGCCTAAGAGACAGAGAACCTTCTCAGTAGCTTCCAACGAGGCATATGGAGCGACTGGAAAAACAAGAAGATTCTCCTAATGAGATGCATCACAAAACTGTCCTAAAGAGAGACAGATGGTTCTGTGATCTCTTCCATCAAGAGGAGCAGGGAGCTCTGAACTTCGAATCCTCCTGGGAAGCTAAAAAATGTTAAGGAGGCAGCTTGGAAGCCTTTGAGCTGGAGAAGAAGAAATATGAGCTGCAGACACAGAGGAGGGGACCTCGCCTCTCTTGGGACTGCTGTTTCCAGCAGGGACAACAGCCATCAGCACGGGCTGCAAGGAAAACAGCAGAGCACGATCCCAGCAGGGGTGGTGTGAGCACCAGCAGCAGCCTCAGCACGGGGTGCCACCCCCAACAGCCTGCTCAGAGCCTCCTGCAGCCAAGGGACACCCTGGGGGTCACCATTCCATTCCCACCACTTGGCCGCGTTGCTGGAAGGCTCTGCAGTGACCCACGCAGAGCAGCGGTGGGTTGGTGGCATCTCCTGGAGGCTCAGAGGAAGGTTCTGCAAGGGAAGGAGGACTGGCTTGGCCAGAGCTATATGGCACCTGCACAGAAACCTCCCGGTGCCATGGGGCACACCGTACGGGATCAACCCAGAGCTGAATGTGAGGTTCCCAAGGCTCTGTACCCAGGAGATGAAGCCAGGCTCAATTCAGTGGTGCCCAGTGACGGGACAAGAGGCAATGGGCAGCAGCTGGAACACAGCAGGTTCCCTTGGAACATCACAAATATTTTTGTGTTACTGTGAGGATGAGCAAGCGCTGGCATATTTTGCCCAGGGAGGTTGTGGAGTCTCCATCCCCAGAAAGGTCCAAGAGCCATCGGGACGCGGCCCTGGGCCAGCAGCTCTGGTGGCTCCAATGGAGCAGGGGAGGCCACGTGGACCCAGGGGCTCCTCCCAACCTCAGCCATTCTGTGAAAAGAGCACAGCGGAGGGGACAGCCAGAACAACGAGCGCCTTTCTCAGCTCTGTTGCTCAGATGGAGCCGTGATGGATGGTGCTGCCTACCCCCTGCTACCTGCCCTAAGAGGACAGGACAGTCCCCCCGCAGCAGCCAGCACTGAATGATGCTCTCAGGGGCCTGAGCAGCACAGGACTGTGCCCAGAACGACCCCGACCATCAGAACCAGATGGGTCTGACCGACCTCCCGAGAGCTGCTGGACTCAGCTGAGGGACAGGGAACGTCGGGCTTCCATGTTTGCGTCCCGTGCAAAGCAGAGTGCTGTGCAACACCTGAAGCTGGAGCGCGGCTGCCGCGGGTCAGGGAAGATTTCCCGTCAGCAGCATCATCTGGGTAATGGAAGCCGAGATGGCATCTGACTCAGAATTAGATCAGTCTCACACTGAAGACTGGAGGAGGAGTGGGAGGAAGCCAGGAGGCCAGAAACCTGATCAATTTCTGCAAGACAAACTTCAAATGAAAAGGGAGAGAAAACAAATTAAATGAAATGAGGATAAGGAGAGAGCCTGGAGAGAGCAGGTAAATTAAAAAAATAATAATAATAGAAGCTCGACAGGCAAATGAAAGGTGCTTCTGGGTGAGCAGGCTGCCTCGTGCCTGGAGGGACACCTCGGGGTGCCCATGGAGCCCCACGGGACAGGGGGACACGTCCCTTTGGCACATACACACTTGTTGAGCACGCCCATGCTCAGCCTTTCAGAAAAAGCAACTTTCAGCCCGTTACACAATGACAGAAAATCATTAATGAGCAGAGAGGCTCCTCGTGGTCTGCAGCCTGATGCACCAGCAGTGGGAAGCCCAGAGCTGAACCGTGCTGTGATTGATAAGGGGAGCTGAGGAGGGCAGCGAGCTGCCAGCAGAAAGCATCGCCCATCTGCCACAGAGCAGAAAAGCCAGGGGTCAGCCCCTGGGCCATCCTGGATGCAGCCGGTACTGCTGAAGGCAGTGGTGCACAACAGGCAAACAGGCCTCAGTGGGACAGGGGAGTGCATTCCTCCCAAGTGACAGGGAGCACGGAGAGCAACACTGCTCCTAACGAAGAGGGATGGCAGACGGCATTTGCTGACCCTAATTAACAGTCAGACAATTCCTGGTTGGGCACAGGAAGTCCCGGCAAAACCAGGAGAAGAAATTTCCATGCCCATTGAAATACTGGGTCTTGGAAGATTAGAGAAATTTCAGGGAACGGGAGGATCACCAGTGCTTGTAAATATTTAAACGATCAAAAGCATGGGGGACAGAAAGCAGAGCCTGGGCTGCCAGCACCGGCCACTGGATGTGGGACAGCGGGCGCTGCTGAAACCAGGCAAAGGCTCGTGCTGACCACACAAGGGCTGAGCTCTCACGCACGGACTGGGAGCACTGCTGGGAAGGCAGCCTGCGCTCCCATCTCATCCATAAGAAAAGCAATTGCAACTCTGCTGAAAACAACCTCCCCCTTTCTCCAGTTTCTGTCTAATTCCCTTCCTGTTTCTTCTGCTGCTGAGGAGCCAGAACTCACCTTCACATTTTCAGCAATGGTGCCTCTTGTCTTTTCCCTTCTCTGTGCCATACAGCTGCACTTTTTGCCCCTGTTTGGGTTTATTCTCCTCTTGTTTCCATTCATTGCTGCACCTTTCCCCATCTCATCAGCTTTCTGGCTGTTTGAAACACTTTCAGAAACATCACAACATTCCTCTAAGTGATATAGCATAACATCAACCATATTCCCAATATCTACATTGCCTTCTGAAACCCTCAGGGACCACGCACGGGACACCATGAATGCTAACACACATTTAGCATTTAGAATGCTTTTCCACCTTATTTTCTCCTGGACACCTTATGCCAGCTTTGACGCCACAGGCTCTAATTAGGTTTCATTCTTGCTTTACTGATAATTTCCTTAGTTTTAGGAAGATCTTGTTAAAGGAAAAAGGCAAAATCCATAAGGTTTGATTGACAAGTTTGTGAGTCTGCCTGACAGGAGCAGCTCTGTCTGAAGTCAGAAAGATGCAGTTCAGGGCTGGCAAGAAGTCATGCACGGAACCACTGCAGGAACACAAGGCAGAGGCAGCCTGGGCAGGCATCACAAAGCAGCGTGCGGCCATAGCAGGAACCTCAGACTGCAGCACAGCCCAAGAAAATGGTGATATTGCATAGAAAGATTTAATTCTGGGAGGTGTCACGAGTGGGCAGAGACCCCTCTGGGCTGCTAAGTTCAGTTTTGGGACATGGGTCTTCGAGGAGGTGAACAAATTGAAAGCAGTGTGTTAGAAAAGGCTTGGAAAACACAAAGACTGGGGAAATACTGGAAGAACCGGGTTTGTTCATCTTAAATCTTAAAACAATGCCATAAAAAGGCTGGCGATCAACCATCCTACCCCTCCACTGTCACAAGGACAAAACCAATCGCTTACTTTGCCAAAAATAACGATTAAAACTAAGAACAAATTTCTGATTTTCTCAGCACAGGTGAGCACTGAAGGAAGCTGCCTGGACTGAACGCGGAGCTCCTCAGCAGGCAGCTGAGAAGCAGATCTGACAAACGCTTCCAGGACCGACTGCCTCCCGAGGGCAGCTAAGAAGAGTGGTACCCAGGCCTCCACGTGAGACACTGGTGTGCAAGAATGAATGACACAGCCCATTTACCTCTTCCCACGACAGTGCATTTAGATCAGGACCCTGATATATCGATTGTATATAAGTATTATTTGTTGGATATAATTCATCTCGCTGTAGAAGTGTTTGCTGTTGTAGGGGTATCATCAGCACGGCACGATTTGGTGGCTTTGCTCAGGTTGCTCACCCAAACCCACCCTGTGCTAGCAGGGACCACCTCCCCAAAGGCATGGGCTCTGTGGGTGAAAATGGAGGCACACGCAGCCTGGTGGGATGAGGAAGGTCACGGCTGCAGCAGAACAGGAGCCCAACCCCAAGGATTGCTGGAGAGCAGCCGGGCAGAGCAAGGGGCACAGCACGCTGCCCAGGAGGAACGCCAACGGGAAAACTTCACAACTTCCATGTGAGCTCTCGGGATAGAGCTGCACAGCCACAAGGACCAACTGGAAGTGGCCAGTAGGAACACACGAGTGTGGTCGGGAGCTCTGCCGCAGCTGCGGGACCTGTGCTCATGTACCCAGGCATCCCTGGTGGCCACGGGCAAGAAGAACACAGGAACAGCGAGGGAGATGGACCTGACGGGCACAGCAATGATCCAGGAGCCTTTAAGATGTGCATGTGAAGGAGATAAACTCATCCCAGCTGTCGATGGAGAGGTGATCCCTGTGCTGGGTGCTGCACTACGAGGAAGAAGCCCAGCTGCAAGGTTTTCCGATTACCGCATCACGATGAGGAACCAACGACTGGAGGATTAAATTATTAAATTAGGCAGTGTAACTGAGGAAAGACAGCTTCTAGCAGGAGGGTAATTAACTGCTTGGAAGGGAGGAGGCGGACCCCACTGCCCCCCACCTGCGTGAGCGAGGTAATTAGCTTCTGTTTCCAGGAGGAAGGGGAAGAGGCTGCTTTACCCTTAATTGCCCATAGGCCTAAAGAGACACAAGGATTACAAAATGAGAGGAGACATCCACGCACACGGCAGGCACCAGGAAAGCAGAGCAGAGGCAATGCCACTGCTGTGGCTGGAGGAGCACTGCGGGTGCCGGCGCTGGTCCCTGGAGACGTCATCGCTCCACGGAGTGATCGGGCACCACCATCACCAACAGCTCAACTTCATCAAAAACCACGCTTCTGAAACCTGGATCGTCAGAAAGCTTTTAATTAATTTTGAGTATTAGAACGGTTACAAGTTCCCATCCCTGGAGGTGTTCAAGGCCAGGTTGGATGGGGCCCTGGGCAGCCGGATCCGGTACCAGACCTTCATCTGGCAGCTGGCAACCCTGCCTGCAGCACGGGGCTGGGACTCGATGACCCTTGAAGTCCCTTCCAGCCCCGGCCATTCCAGGATCCTCAGTTGGGTTACTGTGCTATCCTTAAAGACAGCAAAGATCCTAACCACGTGTAATCGATTTTTCAAAGGTCCCAAATGTTGATCAGTTCGGTTAACTTCTAACAAACATGCTTTCAAATGGACAAAAAAATTAAGTTTTCCCACTCAGAAAATGCGGTGAGTTTGAGAAAGATGTGCTGCATTTCTAACACATCACAGGTTGAATAACCAGTCCAAGTGCCAACTGGAACTCCACACCCCCATAAATTATTTTAATTTCCACTATTGTCGAGCTGGAGAGCAAAATCAGCAGGCGCTGCACACAGCTACAAAACCCACAGCCCTTCCAACGTGAAGGTTTGACAAGGGAGAACAGATGGAGGAGAGCAAGGTTACCACTGGAGTGACGACAAGGAAAATATGGAGCTTATTAATAAAATAACGTTGCAGACTTCCTCGCATCGGGTGGAATTTCTGGCGTTCGTACGAACCCTTCAGAGCACGTCAAGGAGCAGATGTGGCTGCGTTCCCCATGTGTTGGGGGACAACGGCAGCTTGCTGCAGGAGCTCCCAGCTAAGCTGCAAAATCTTTGCCATTGCCTTCCAAGTACGCTTAGCACTGCCACTTATCATCTGCATAAGTAGAAGGAGACGTACTATTTCCTGTACCATCCCGAGATATGATGTCATCAGTGAGGTAGGAATCCGAACACCGTCAGCTAAAATTTAAGTTAAATCAGAAAAATCACAGTTAACTGGAGGCATTCTTTAACAAATTCACTCCATTTGAGAAAATTCTGTTGCCTGGGCAACACGACTGCAAATTGCAGAGTTCAGACCACGATGTCTATTTTAAAGCAACAAGATACAAATCTTTGAAGAAAATACATCTAACAACCTGTTTGCATTGTACCAAGAGCTGATGCAGATGATACGTGAAGGCAGCAGCAAGGCACAAATCTTTGAGGATTTCAGGAGAGTCACTCAAAGCATCACCAGGCCCTAATGCCCAATTACGGGCGCGACAGATGCAAAAGAGATCGAGAAAGGTCGAGTTATGAATCGAGGAGTAACGAGCAAGGTGTGCAGAGCAGGGATGGACGCAGCAAAGTGCACCAACGTGCCCTGGGGGAGCGGGTCAGGCACACCAGCAGAGCAGGGGGAGGAAAGCTCCGGCACGGCCAACGCCTGCGGGTTTGCTGGCTTTTTGCTTTTGCTTTTGACTCTGCAATGGGCTGCGATCACGAAGCAACTTCAACCAAACCAGCACATCAGTCGGGCCTGATAAAACCGACGCTGTATTTGGGGCATTACTGGCCTTTGTGGTCGTTTCTGCAACCCCTCTGTGATCGCCTTTCCTTTTCTACAAATCACCAGGGATGCGCAGACCACGAGTGAGTCACGCTGCCAAAACCTGCTGGGAGAAACCTCCAGCCCCAGCAGTGAACTCCAATAATCCCTGGGGGTGCTCAGGAGCCGGGAAAAGGAAAGGCAGGAGCGCTGCCTTCAACCGGGACCACGGCACTGGGGAGGAGGCAGCTCCGCTTCCTTGTCCAGAACAACGCTGGGTGAAGAAGAAAATTTGTACACAGAGAAGAACAACCCCAGTGATCTGCAAAGAGCAAACCCACGTTCCTCCCATGGGAGGGCAGCAGGAAAGGCCTCGTGGAGAGCAGAGAAACTACAGGTATCCCATAGCTGTCTTCTGCAAAAACCTGGACGGTCTCACGGGACGTTCTTAGAAAGGACAGAAATTAAATCTTGGTGGAACTCCTGCCGAGTGGATGAAAAACAGACCAGAAAACTCATCCAGGAGTCGCTGTCAAACAAAAACAGACACTGAGGGGTTCCCAGGACATCAGCAACGCGGGTGATGGAGGACAGAGGTGCTTATTGAATTCCTGGATGAGACCAATTTGGAAGGAGGGGCAAATCCATTACAGGGGCAGAACCAAAATGACTTCGAAGCTCAGAGGAAAGAAAAACAACTTTGTTAATCGAGATAACTGTAATCACTATTCATGCACGAGGATCGCAGGAGATGGAGGCAGACTCTTCTCTGATCACACAGAGAAACGAGAGGCAACGAGCACGAGCTGCAAGGGGGGAAATTTTGTCTGGGCATGATGAAAAGACTTCAGCAGGAGAACGGCTGGGCTCTGGGGCACAGACAGACACCACGAGGCCGCAGCTCTGCTGGAGGAGCCCCGGGGACCGCAGGATCACAAACTGAACACGAGCCAACAAAGTCACGTTGTGGAGAAAAGGAGAACTGTTCCAGGGCTGGCAATTAGCAGCCGCACCTCTAACGCACGTGATGCCATCACTGCTCTGTGCAGAACAGGCAGGGCGGCAGCTGGAAGGGGCTGCTGTGGGGAGCTGAGTTAAATAACAGGTACGGGGAGAATCCACAGCGAATCAATAGTAACGATCGGATGCTGCTTTCAAGGTCTCTGCAGGAAAACCTGCGTGCTCTGGGATATTTAGTCCAGGGAACAGAAGATCAGGAGGGAACGGGGCGGTGGGGCCATAAGAGCAGAAGGAAGGCAGCTGCGGCAAGGACAAAAATAATCTGCTCTCAATAACCATGAAGAGTGATGGGCTTAAAATTCAATACGAAAGATTCGGGTTAGACGTCAGAGAAAGAGCTGTGATGGGGGAAAGAACCGAGCAGGGACACTGCGTGGGGAGGCTGCAGCCAACGTCCGGCTCCGGAGAGGTCAAACATTGCTCCTGGAAGGTTCTGACAGAGCTGGGCCCGGGCAGGCCCACGGGGACACTGCATGGGACAGAGGGAAACGTGAGAGCCCAGCTGCCTCCTCCAACAGGCGGCTGATGCTGGCCGAGGGGAACACAGGAAACGAACCCAAACTCAGGGAGGTTTCAGCGTGGCCTCCCATAGCATCTTTGCCACACTACAGGACAGGAATTGGGTGGGTGGGTGGAGGATGAGGTGGGCGAACAGGCAGCAGGACCGCCAGGCTCAGAGTGACAGTCAGCCCTACAGAGCCCACCAGTGGCTGGTTACAGGCTCACTGCTCCAGCATGGAAGTGGTGGCTGACACCACGGGGATCTCCATTAACAGCTGGCATGGTGACAGGGAGAGTACAGGATCCACCCAAGGGGCAGCTGCAAGGCCAGAGGCATCTCACCCCACTGCAGGTGGAGGAGATGAGGCCACCTGCTTGTTCCTTGCTGGAACCTTGTTCCCTCCTTGCTCCATCCAGGACCCTGGTCACCCCCCGACATGCCCACGCCGGGACCGTGGCTGCCCACCAAGGGAGGCACATGAGAAGCCACTGCCAATCCCCATGCTGCTGCCCAGCACAGCCCCTGCCCTGCGTGGAACATCAGGGAACAGAGGAGCCCCCATCCCTGGGGGTATCAGGAAACATGGAGATGTGGCACTGGGGGCCATGGCTCTCTGGGCATGGGGGGAAGGGCTGGGGTTGGGTTGGGGATCTCAGAGGACTTCTCCAACCTTCCTGACTCTGTGCTTCTATGAGTGGAGATGGGTCCACAGTTGGACTTGACAATCTTGGAGGTCTTCTCCAACCTTAATGACTCTGTGAGTGGGCACACTGGGGACAGGTTGATGGTTGGACTTGGTGATCTTGGTGGTCTGTTCCAGCCTTAATGACTCTGTGATTCTATGAACTGTGGAGATGTGGCACCGGGGGACATGGCTCAGTGGGCATAGTGGGGTTGGACTGGGGGTCTCAGAGGGATTTTCCAACCTTAACAATCCTATGATCACAAAGCACCCAATGCTGAACACCCCTTCGCTCTGCAGGGCCGTCATCTCTGCACCCGTCCCCCCGATTCCAGCAACAATTTCCTTACGTTGAGCCAAACATTTATCCAAAATGCCAACAGTGGAGTCAAAGGCTGCCCTGACACCTCTGGCTGGTGCTCGAGCCTCCCCATCAAGGTCAGTCCTGGCAGCTGAGCAGCACTGATGTCAGCACAGGGGCTGAGCACACCACAGCCAAAGCAGCTCTGCACCAAAGCCCGTACCACTCGTAACAACAAACAGTGCCTACTGCAACATCCTTACTTACCCCCAAAAAAACAATTGGAAGAATTTAGCTGGGAGGGGGAAGAAAAAATAACAAACACACAAGTGCAGCAATTGAAAGCACAGACAGCTTTGACAGACGAGCAGCAGCTCTGACTGTTGAATTCCAGCAAAATTCAGGAAAGTCTGAAGCAACGACTCGTGCTGTTTTTTTATACTCAGCATATGAAAATCCTGCATATGAAAAAATGGAACCACGCGTATCATGAGGACAAAAAATTGTTCAAAATTGACATTTACCGATCATTTTGAAACTTGTCTGCACTTCTAAAACCCAACTGTGCTTGGGGTGAGCTAACACCAGCGGTGCCATACAAGCCTGACAGGGGAGGAACCAGGCCCTCAGCTTAAAGAGGTTCGGTTTCAGCTTGGTGCCAGTCATCTGCTCACACTCAGACCAAGCTGCAGGTCTGTTTATGCAAGAAAACTATGATTTTTTTTTCAAATAATACCATTGAATTACTGTTCCTTGCTAATTAAAGCTTCCGAAGCTGAGTTCACCTGCTGGTAGGTTCTCATTACCACCTTTGTAAAGGTGTAAGAGGTGCAGTGGGACAACAAGCTCACACATTCATAATAGCTTCCCAGTGTCCAAAGCAGAGTGGAGATCACACGAAGATGAATGGATGCACCATATACCCAGGCTGTGCTTTACAGACAACTGCTCTTGTTTGGGTACCAGCAGCAGCACCCAGGCACAACAGCACTGGAGCATCCAATGGGTCAGCCCTGAGGACCAGAAATGTTGCTGAAAAGGGAAAAGCCACCTCTGTGGCCAAGCAAGGTGACTCAGTGGTGGACACAATGAGAAGCCTCCACCAGGGAACACAGATCACAGGAGCAGCAAATCTTCCATTACTGCTGGGAAAGGAGGACTGGAAAAATGCATGCAGAAAGATGGCTGATCTGTGACAACACACGTACACAAACAGACGAGAGCTGGAAACTCCCCAACGCTGACAGCTGGATTTGTCTCCCTTTGAGGTATCACAGGAGCTCATCACTTCATCCATCTCCTTCTGAGCTTGAGCACCGAGGCACTGAGTGCCCACTGCCACCCCAGGTCCTCCTCAGAGGAGGTCAGTGCCTCTGAGGGCTTAGAGCAGCCACGTGCACAATGAGCCAGCACATGGACAAAGCTGCCTGAGGAGCTGCAACTCTGAAACTCTGCAAATAAGAAAGACCCATCTGGACATTGAGAACACAGCCTCCATGTTAGAGATGCGAGGTTTGGGAAAGAGAACTGGGAAGTCAGTGCCATAACCAAGTCAAAACCTGGATGCTCCTTAGAGGGAAACTGCCAGCATCTCCCACAGGCGACGGAAGAACACAGAGCAAGGTGAGCCATCCAGAAGGACGTGCACTTCTCCTACTTTTTAAGCAGGTGTAAGGGCAACTGGAAAAGTCACTTTGATTAGATCAAAACTGAGAAATAACCCAGAGGTTTGAAGCAAGCTTGCCAGCATGCAACACCTGGCTTAATCCCATCAGAGCACTGGGTGTCCCATCAGACACACCAACACAGGCAGCACAAACTGTGTGTTTGTATGGCTACCAGAAGCAGCTTAGGATCCTCCTGCTGCTTACAGGGAGATCTCTGCATGGAGGAGGGCAGAGCACCTGTGGGGCAGCAGCTCTCCAACCCCACCCCACAACGCTGAGAAGTGGCACAGGTGGCCCCAGCAGGAAGCAAAACCAGCAGGGAGCTCAAAGGACATAGGGGAGGGAAGCAGGTGGGCCCTTCCCAGCTCATCTCCATCTGTATAATTAGGGCATTACAGCACGGATGCATGGACAGATAGATGGGAAAAAAAAACAGCTGGAAGGTTCATGTCAGAGTGGTTGTGGCTGGGTCACTCACAGCCACGCTGAGTTCCCCGTTGCACCCAGATTATGTCCTGCAGCGTCTGAGCTGGTCAGGGGAGAGGGAGGACATTGCTGACCACTCAGCAGCCACTCCTGGTGCCTGCACAGCCACCCATCACTCCCTGTCTGCACAGCCAACCCCCACAGGATGCCTCTCTGTTGTTTAAATACGACGGTGGGTTCAGAGCAGCTCCTGGCCCACAGCACACACCAGCAGCAAAGCCTCTGACACGGTCCCCTGCAGCATCCTTATTTCCAAACTGGAAAGATATGGATTTGGTGGGAGCAGTGGTGGATGGACAAGGAACTGGCTGCAGGATGGAACCCAGAGAGGGGTGGCCAATGGCTCCATGTGAGGATGCAGGTTGGCACTGAGTGGTGTCCTCAGGGGTCAGCGCTGGGACCAATGCTCTTCAGCATCTTCACCAACAACATCGGCAGTGGGACCGAGCACACCCCCAGCAGTTTGCAGGTGACACCGAACAGTGAGGGGCAGTGTCACACCTGAGGGACGGGATGCCATGCAGAGAGACCCAGCCAGGCTCCAGCAGTGGGCCCAGGAGAACCCCAGGAGGTTCAGCAGAGCCACGAGCAAGGGCTGCCTCTGGGTCACAGCAACCCCCACTGTCAGCAGGAGCTGGGGTGGAAGGGCTGAGCACAGCCTGCAAGGGGCCTGGGGGTGCTGGGGGGTGGCACTGCCGGGAGCCAGCACCGGGCCCCCCCAGCCCCCAGAGCCAACCATGCCCTGGGCTGTACCCCCAGCAGCGTGGGCAGCAGGGAGGGGGGATCTGCCCCTCTGCTCTGTGCTAGGAGACCTCCCCCAGAGCACTGCATCCAGAGCTGGAGCCCTCAGCGCAGGAGGGACACGGAGCTGGGGGAGCGGGGCTGCAGGAGGGCACAGAAATGGCCCCGGGGGTGGAACCTCCCCCCCAGGACAGCTGAGAGCTGGGGCTGTGCAGCCCGGGGGGGAGAGGGCTCCGGAGAGCTGCGAGCGGCCCCCAGTGCCCAAAGGGGGACAGGAAAGGAGGGGACAGACCCTGTGCAGGGGCTGGGTGCCAGGACAGGGGGAAAGGGCTTCCCCGGCCAGAGGGCAGAGTGAGGCTGGGCAGAAGGAAAAGCTCTTGGTGCTGAGGGCGGTGCAGCACCGCACAGTGCCCAGAGAGGGGGGGGTGCCCATCCCTGGGGACACTCAGGGTCAGGGGGGGCTCTGAGCACCGTGATGGGGCTGGGGGTGTCCCTGTGCACTGCAGGGAGTGGGGGCAGAGGGCCTCTGGGGGTCCAACTTGCAACTTTAAGGATTCCATGATTCTATCCCTATGATTCCTGACCTGCTGGCAGCCCCTGGGAGGTGACGATGCTCCTGACCTCCTGCTCCACCACCCAGCCTGTGCTGCACAGCACGACCTGGCGAGCTGCCCCAGCACAGAGCACCCTGCTCGGCCTCGTGGGAGATACCCGAGGAGATTGCAGCTTCCCACCCCTGTAAACTCCTGAGTGCTATCTCAAGTCATCTCAGGGCGCTGACACCAAGCTATCCGATTAAAGGTAACAACCCCATTAACACAAGGTATGTGCACTAATCTGACTGAAGAGCTGTGCAGAAGCAGAGGCATTTCCACGAGCTCCCAGCAGCCACAGAGCTGCTCTGGCCAAGCCCCCGCTCCGCTCCCCTCCATGGTGCTGAAGCGCAGCCACAGCCAGGCAGCACCCCATTGCCATGGCTACACAGAGACGATGCACGAGGAAGTGCCAGACTGCAGCGGGCAGCGACTTAACAAGATGCTGAGATCTCGAGCAACAATCGGAGCAGAGAGCCAGAGAGCTCCCCTGAAAGCTGGGAGCTGATGGGAGCACGCAACGCAACTATCACATTGCGGGTCGGATCAGGTTCTGCCTCTGTCAGTAAACAAACTGATTGGGTTACCGAGCACCGCTTCCACTCCCTGGAACAGAAACCTCCAATTAGTCGTGCTGCTTCAGACAGGAGGACAAGCACTGCCTCTCCCTCATTAGGGCTCTGCAAAGCCAGAGCGGGGGCTGTTTGCTCTCTCTGCACCCAGCACCTGCAACATCACCCCACGTCCTGCAATGCCCAAAGCAACCAGGTTGGAGAAGGGGCAAAAGTTCAACTCGTTCAACAGGAAGGCAACAGTTTCCTGGAAGAAGTCCTTCCCTAGAAATAAATATTTTCACATTACATCAAGGAGCAGCCGGTTCCCAGAGCAGAGCTCCCTGGGAAGCAGCAGCTGGAGCACAGACCCCGCTGCTTCCATCCCCACGTGCCCAGAAGAAAAGCTCAGTGCGACCTCCTGGGCCCTTCCTTCTCCCAGCACCCACACCAGCACGTAAAGCAGCTTGTAAGCAGCATGGCCTCGGTCTTAATAAAGATCCACTTCAACAATTTAAGCTATATTATCATCATTTCCTGAAATGACATCTGCATTTTTAGTCCTGTACACACAAGAGCTCAATAACCGCTCTCTCTCCACCTGATTTGTCCATACAATCTGTCCATACAATCATGGGAAGTGCACACGCAAGTTGCACATCCTCTTTTCAGGACTGTTTGCTGAATTTGCATTAAAACACACTCAAAGTTTAGCTGGAATACCCTGAAGCAGCCCACCAGCAACCCAGCAGCCTGCAGCAGGGCTTCCAGGGGCAGCCACAGCAGCACGTCAGCTCCACGTGCTCGTGGCACCCCATCGACACGGGACTGCTTCCACCTGAGAGCCAACCCTGGCACAGCACAACCCAAGCACTTCAGATTTCCAGCAGGTGCCAAACACAGCCCCGTGTCCTCCCCCTCTGCTCCCTGTTCTGGAGGTGCTGCTGCTCCAACAGCTGCAGCTGTGCACAATAACGAGAGCAGCTGCACCTGTGCTAAGGCTGCTGACAGGGGCTGTGTGACACCATTGTGACGGTCACACTTGGGACTCTATGGCCCAGAGCCTCTAGAAACAACATTGAGAAAGTGAGAAAAGCATTTCTAAGGGGGAGATGTCCAGGGAGCTCATCTGCAGCTGCCCGAGTGCGTGAGTGAGATGCTGACAGAGTGCTCCCGGGGATCAGCGCTCGCTGGACACTGAGTCACAGCATCTCTGAAAGGTCCTCAGGCAAATGACTGTGCTTCAAGGAGAGCACAGGCAGAACGGCTATTTTAAGTTCAAACACTTCTCAGAAGAAAGGCAAAGCAGATCGTGATGGGAGGAGACCTCCTGCATCCCCGACCGCAGCCCGCGGCGGTCACTGCGCTGCGCCTGCAGCTCTGGAAGGAGTCACACAGCAGAGCGACCACGTTTCCCTTTTCCACCCACACAACCCAGCACCTTCACAGGAAAGCTATTCCAAAGTTCCACTCCAGCTGTGGCTTAGTCTTCTAACTCCCATTTTAAGTTAACAGCAAGCTTACGTGCAGCAGCATTGTCCTTTATTCCTGAGGATTTTGCTCCCTCTCTAACACTGCAACGCTTCTATGGACAGCAACAACTCCTCCATTCCACCTCCAGCAGGCACGGAACAGCCAAGCAAAGCCCTTTTAGCCTCCCACCACTTCTCATGGGCAGGGACACGATGGCGGCTGCCGCTGCCCAGGGCTCTGCGGGGAGCAGGGCTCACCTGGAACGCCGTCTGGCTGTTGTAGTTGCGGATCTCTTTGCTCGCGCCGCGGAAGAGGAGAACCCGAGCGCAGCTCTCCTGGGAAAACAAGGAGAGAGGGAGAGACTGATCAGCACGACGGGCTGGTGGCAACAAGGAGGGAAACTTTGGTTTTGTGGTGCTCAGAAAGCTCCTTTGGTGAGAGCAAGGAACGCACTGGGACACTGAACCCCCCCAGACTGTCACCTCTTGCCCCAAGCTGACCAAGCCCCTGTCTGTGAGCCATGGGAATGCCCTAAACCCAGCCCAGGATCACAGCTGTGAGGCACAGTGACCACCACGTGTCCCCAGGTATTGCTATTTCCTAGAGCCTTTCCTTGCTTTTGCTTTGGGTGCTCTGTGCTTCTACGCCGTGGGTTCATGTCAAAGGGTCCCCACAGCCTTTAATGTCCCCGTGGGTGGGCACCCAGGTACCAGAGTCCTGGCTGAGCAGGCTGCACCCATCACCTGGAAAGCCACAGATCAGTTCCCATATGCCATCCCACATTGTAAAACATAACAGCAATCAATTCATAAAGCTTGGCACCTCAGAAACAGAGAGTTCCCTTTATAGTGAAACCAGAAAATACAACACATAAAATCTCTGGGAAGGAAAAAAACCTGCAGAGAAATCCTTAGATACTGACCTCTACACCTCGGGAAGAGAGCAGCAGGCGTGTGAGGTCAGAGAGAGCTTCCAGCCTTCCTTTCTCCTGACCCGAGGTCAATGGCCACACAAAATCAAACAGAAACGGTGCCCTGTGGCCCCTCAGCAATCTCCAAAATTCAGAGATTGGCACTGAGGCATTGGATGCCTCTAGGCCAGGGCTGGCACCGCAGCCCACACTGCCCCAAGGAGTGTGAGAGCTGCAGGCTGTGCCCAAAGAGCCCCACGGAGGCAGTGCCCTCATCAGTGCTGCCCACGGACACCTGGGCCAAACCAGCACGCCCCTCCCCAGTGATGAGGGCTCGCTGCACCTGGCACGAACCTGAGGAGCCCTTACAGAACAGGGCAGGCACTAAATAGCAAAAACATCCTGGGATAAACCATGGGCTCTTGATTAATCTAAAATCAAACTGGTGCTACAAACAGAAGCAGTCTGGCCCCAGGACAGAGGGGGGATGCAATTCAGAACTGTTCTAGCTCTTGAAGCAGTAACAGCAATGAGGGGATGCCTCAGCCCAGAGCTGCGCCCTCGGGCAGGCTGCTCCTCATCTGTGTTTTGTGTCCCCGTGCCCAGAGCAGACAGAAGTACCTGGTTATAGAGAGCACAGATGTGCAGAGCGGTGTTTCCTGAGGCGTTCTGGGCCGTCATATCGGCTCCGTAGAAGAGAAGATGCTCCAGGTGCTGCACATGGCCGTAGCGACATGCCTGCAAAAGGGGAGAAAAACGCAAAAATAAAAGGAGGGAGCAGCAGGAAAACGATAAACCTCGTGACATCCTCCTGCCTCTCTAGGTTCAGCCACGCTAGAGAAGTTGTACTGGGCTGGAACAGCAACCTGAGGAGTCCCAAGAACAGACTCGCACACGCTGCTGCTCCCTACAGCAACGTGCACGTGAGCACTTACCAGAGGAATTCCCCCTACACTGATTGCAAATTTGGGATCGGCATCACGCTGGTGGCAGGGCCTCCTCCTGGCTGTTTGTTACCTCTGTGTAATCTCGTGCTGAAGAGCAGCCCTGAAGCACGAGTGGGCAAAACAGAGGGCAGCAGCCCCCAACCTGGCGTGGGGTTTTCCTCTGTGTTCGGTCCAATTGGGGAGGAGCAGAGCTCAGGGTCTGCCATGGTGATGTGGGATGAAGGCAGGAGGGAGCACGGCCATCCCAGCAGATGGAGATGGCAGACATCTCCTGGTCTTTCACTCATCCATCCGCCCTCAGCCATGCCAGGGCTCCTTCACACGGGGTTGGGGGACCAGGGGCAGCCCGGCCTGGAGCCCTGATGGGGCAGGGGGGGTCCGGGCAGAGACTGTGCACCCTCCCTCCTCCAGAAGGACGGGGTCGTGGCACACAGAGCCAGCTCAGGTCCCCCCAGCACCTATCCCGTGTCCTCCTGTGCCACAGCCACTCGATGTGTGACACAGTGGGGGTAGAACTGTGGTTTTGTAACTGGGGTTCCTCAGGTGTTGGCCCAAGATCCCAAAGCACTGTCCTGTGACAGCCATAGTCTGGGGGGATCCCATATGCTACAGGGTGAGGCCTGCAGTGGGACGGAGCACAAATCCCCAAGCAGGAACCAGGCCCCATGATGGCCAGCCCTACCATGCAGCCCCACATCCCCACAGTGCCTGAGGGCTGGGCCAGGCTCAGCAGGCCTCGCCCCCAACCATCCCATCTGGTGGATCTCCTGCCAGCCCAACCCTAACCCAGCCCTAAACCCAACCCTGCCTGCCTCACTTGGTGGATCTCCTGCCAAGCTAACCCAACCCTAACCCTCACCTTAACTTTAACCCAACCTCAACCCCACCTGCTTCACCTGGCGGATCTCCTGCTTAACCCCAACCCAACCCCACCCCAACCCAACCCAACCCCAACCTCGCCCAGCTCACCTGGTGGATCTCCTGCCAGCCGTTCTCGTCCACGCAGCCCAGCCGGGCGTAGTCGTGCAGCAGCAGCTCGCAGCAGTAGGGATCCCCCCCCACCATGGCACTGTGGTACAGGGGGGTCAGCCCCCGGCTGTCCTTGTAGTCTGGGGAGGCCCCCAGGTCCAGCAGCGTCTGCAGGAGAAGCGCCTTCATTGCTCAGAGCTCCGGGCTGGGGACAGCCAGCCCAAGCCGTGGGGAGCTGCAGCCATGGCAGTGGGCAGTGCACGGCCCCCCCTGCCCAGGCTGAGGCCACCAGTGCCACGTTTGTGTCCTGTGCTGTGCTCCCCACCAGCAGCGTGGGCAAGGTGCTACAGATCGGGTGCTGTGGACAAGGTGCTGTGGGTGGGAACGCTATAGGTTGGGGTTCTATGGGTGAGGTGCGACGGGTGGGATGTTATGGGTGGGGTGCTGTAGGTCAGGCTGCAGTGGGCGAGGTGCTGTGGGTGAGGGGCTATGAGTGAAGTTGTAAAGGCAAGGCGCTATGGGTTGGGGTGCAATGGGCAAGGTGCTATGGATGGGGTGCTATGGGTGGGATGCTATAGGTTGGGGTGCTATGGGTGGGGTGCTGTGGGTGAGGTGCTACAGGTTGAGGTGCAATGGGCAAGGTGCTATGGGTGGGATGCTATAGGTTGGGGTGCTATGGGTGGGGTGCTGTGGGTGAGGTGCTACAGGTTGAGGTGCAATGGGCAAGGTGCTATGGGTGGGATGCTATGGGTGAGGTGCTGTAGGTTGGGGTGCCATGGGTGGGGTGTTATAGGTTAGAGTGTTATGGTTTTAAACTGAAGGAGGGAAGGTTTAGATTAGACATCAGGGGGAAGTTCTTTACTGAGAGAGTGGCGAGGGGCTGG
>WBMW01003953.1:106707-130225 GCA_013396635.1 Penelope pileata
GGGACTCACCAGCAGCGCCGCGTGGTTGCGGCACCGCACGGCCTTGTGAAGCGCCGTCATTCCCTCCCGCGTGCGGAAGTCCAGGTGCGCTCCCCCGTTGCGCAGCACTTTGATCATCTCAGAGCTGAGCTCCAGCTGCGCCGCCGCCGTCAGCGGGCACTCTGCAGAGCCCCGAGACGCAGAGGTCAGAGCCACGCACCGCCACGCGCCTGCACACCGCCGGCAACGCGGGTGCTCCTTGTCCCCTCGGGGGAGCCCCCAGCCCCACATCAGCTCCTCCCCCACTGGACGCCAATGGGTCTTCCCCAACACCGCGCACAGGGAGGGCTGGGGGCTGCCCACCAATTCTGGGTGGGTGTGGGAGGAGAGCCTGGAGGAGAGGGCAAGGAGCGCCCTGGAGCTTCATGAATGGCAGAAACACCGTTGCTGGCTCTCAGGCTGCAGGAAAGGACAAACCTGGGCACAGCATTTATGCAAAGGGTAAAAGAAGAACAGAGTGAAAAAGAGCATCCTTGTTCTGCTTCTCCCCTGTAGGGCAGAACCCCTGAAGCGCTGCTGCTCTGGGGGGAATGCACAGCTCCGCACCCCAGCACCACCGCCAGCATCCATGGAGCCGTCCCGAGCCCCTCCACAAGCGGCTGTCCTGCAGCTGGTCCTCACCACATCACACCAGCAGCAGCAAGCCCCAGACGTGGAACGCCCATCCCCAAGGGCAATGCACCCACACAACGCTCCTCTCACTGCTGATGACCCCGGCTTGGTGCACGCAGAGCACCAACAGCCCCCGCTCTGACCAAGAAATGGTCCCAAGTCCCAGTGCATTGGGGCTTGGACCACTTAGGGGTGTAACTGGAGTAGGCAGTGAAAGAGCTGCAGAAATCCCCTTCAAGAGTCCTTCCTCCCCCAGGGCACCCCCAAAGGCCTCCCTGCTGCTCTCTGCCTTTGCTTTGCAGATGGGAGCAAAAGCCCTGGTGCACACCTGGTGCTATCTGTTGGTGCATGCAGCTGCAAAAATCACATAGACCCAACCGTGCCAGACAGGCACAGCCCCTCCACCAGGAGCTGCCACACTCATCCACCAGGCACTGACTGCATCCTCCAGCCAAGTGCTTCCTCGATGGGTGTGCAAGGGGGAAGCACAGCTTGGGGTCCGCCTGCAGACACCCCACTGCTGACCTAGCACGGACCCTGGGGAAGGCCAAGGTGCTGACACTGCAGGACGGTGGTTTCTGTGCTGCCCTGATGGTGCTGGAGGAGTCTGAGCTGCAAAAGGACCGTGCTCACCCATCCACGGGCTGATCTGGTCATCACAGAATCACAGAACCACAGAACCACAGAACGGGTTGGGTTGGAAGGGACCTTAAGGACCACTCGCTGTCTAATCTAGGATTGTAGTGATTACACTCTGCTAATTCTTGGAACTGTGCATATCCAAATATATGCTTAAAGTAATTAACTGCTAAGTGCACAAGATCCATAACGAAATGAAAACAAGCAAGGTGCTGCATTGCACGGCGTAAGTCACTGCTTAAAGCACACACGGAGCTGTGGGTCGGGCTCTGCCCTTGGGCTATGGGGCAGCACAGCTCATGGGGTTGATGCTGGTGCTCCCCACTGCCCTCAGCTCTGCTGAGAACTGCACAATGATGTCAGCTCTCACCGAGCTGCCACCGAGCACAGGGCTGCTCCAGTGAGCTCCCCCCGGCACGGGGAGATGGAACACTGCAGCCCAAAGGCACAGCAGAGCTGGGGGCAGCGGGTGGGGGCTGTGCACGGGAGGCCAGGGGACAGCAGAGCAGGGAGGAGCAGGAGATGGTTTGGGTCTGAAAGCTGTGGGTGGTGGGAAGCAGAGGTGGGGTTACAGCTGCTGTGAGGATTTCGGGTGCAGATGCCACCCAAAAGCCCAACGGGAGCAGCGCAGCCCCGGCCCAGCTGCGGGGGCAGGAGGCAAAGCCAGCAGCGTTTGCTGGGGAGGCCACAGCGGGAGGTGGGAGCAGCTCCAGCAAAGCCTGCAGAAGTTCCCTTCTGCTGCACTTAAAGCAGAGTGCTTTCTACACGTGTATCCCGTAACTCTGTTCTCTCTTTGTTTCGCTAGAAGCAGCTCAGGATGAAAGGCAGCAGGGATGGCTGCTGCTCTGCAGCAGGGCTCATTACGAGACGGGGGGGTGCGTGGCGAGGGAAGGTGGGGGCCCAGGGGCAGCTCCAGCACGAGCAGGAGCCANGTTGCGCAGCACTTTGATCATCTCAGAGCTGAGCTCCAGCTGCGCCGCCGCCGTCAGCGGGCACTCTGCAGAGCCCCGAGACGCAGAGGTCAGAGCCACGCACCGCCACGCGCCTGCACACCGCCGGCAACGCGGGTGCTCCTTGTCCCCTCGGGGGAGCCCCCAGCCCCACATCAGCTCCTGCCCCACTGGACGCCAATGGGTCTTCCCCAACACCGCGCACAGGGAGGGCTGGGGGCTGCCCACCAATTCTGGGTGGGTGTGGGAGGAGAGCCTGGAGGAGAGGGCAAGGAGCGCCCTGGAGCTTCATGAATGGCAGAAACACCGTTGCTGGCTCTCAGGCTGCAGGAAAGGACAAACCTGGGCACAGCATTTATGCAAAGGGTAAAAGAAGAACAGAGTGAAAAAGAGCATCCTTGTTCTGCTTCTCCCCTGTAGGGCAGAACCCCTGAAGCGCTGCTGCTCTGGGGGGAATGCACAGCTCCGCACCCCAGCACCACCGCCAGCATCCATGGAGCCGTCCCGAGCCCCTCCACAAGCGGCTGTCCTGCAGCTGGTCCTCACCACATCACACCAGCAGCAGCAAGCCCCAGACGTGGAACGCCCATCCCCAAGGGCAATGCACCCACACAACGCTCCTCTCACTGCTGATGACCCCGGCTTGGTGCACGCAGAGCACCAACAGCCCCCGCTCTGACCAAGAAATGGTCCCAAGTCCCAGTGCATTGGGGCTTGGACCACTTAGGGGTGTAACTGGAGTAGGCAGTGAAAGAGCTGCAGAAATCCCCTTCAAGAGTCCTTCCTCCCCCAGGGCACCCCCAAAGGCCTCCCTGCTGCTCTCTGCCTTTGCTTTGCAGATGGGAGCAAAAGCCCTGGTGCACACCTGGTGCTATCTGTTGGTGCATGCAGCTGCAAAAATCACATAGACCCAACCGTGCCAGACAGGCACAGCCCCTCCACCAGGAGCTGCCACACTCATCCACCAGGCACTGACTGCATCCTCCAGCCAAGTGCTTCCTCGATGGGTGTGCAAGGGGGAAGCACAGCTTGGGGTCCGCCTGCAGACACCCCACTGCTGACCTAGCACGGACCCTGGGGAAGGCCAAGGTGCTGACACTGCAGGACGGTGGTTTCTGTGCTGCCCTGATGGTGCTGGAGGAGTCTGAGCTGCAAAAGGACCGTGCTCACCCATCCACGGGCTGATCTGGTCATCACAGAATCACAGAACCACAGAACCACAGAACGGGTTGGGTTGGAAGGGACCTTAAGGACCACTCGCTGTCTAATCTAGGATTGTAGTGATTACACTCTGCTAATTCTTGGAACTGTGCATATCCAAATATATGCTTAAAGTAATTAACTGCTAAGTGCACAAGATCCATAACGAAATGAAAACAAGCAAGGTGCTGCATTGCACGGCGTAAGTCACTGCTTAAAGCACACACGGAGCTGTGGGTCGGGCTCTGCCCTTGGGCTATGGGGCAGCACAGCTCATGGGGTTGATGCTGGTGCTCCCCACTGCCCTCAGCTCTGCTGAGAACTGCACAATGATGTCAGCTCTCACCGAGCTGCCACCGAGCACAGGGCTGCTCCAGTGAGCTCCCCCCGGCACGGGGAGATGGAACACTGCAGCCCAAAGGCACAGCAGAGCTGGGGGCAGCGGGTGGGGGCTGTGCACGGGAGGCCAGGGGACAGCAGAGCAGGGAGGAGCAGGAGATGGTTTGGGTCTGAAAGCTGTGGGTGGTGGGAAGCAGAGGTGGGGTTACAGCTGCTGTGAGGATTTCGGGTGCAGATGCCACCCAAAAGCCCAACGGGAGCAGCACAGCCCCGGCCCAGCTGCGGGGGCAGGAGGCAAAGCCAGCAGCGTTTGCTGGGGAGGCCACAGCGGGAGGTGGGAGCAGCTCCAGCAAAGCCTGCAGAAGTTCCCTTCTGCTGCACTTAAAGCAGAGTGCTTTCTACACGTGTATCCCGTAACTCTGTTCTCTCTTTGTTTCGCTAGAAGCAGCTCAGGATGAAAGGCAGCAGGGATGGCTGCTGCTCTGCAGCAGGGCTCATTACGAGACAGGGGGGTGCGTGGCGAGGGAAGGTGGGGGCCCAGGGGCAGCTCCAGCACGAGCAGGAGCCACCCCTTCACTCAGAAGGGAAAACTAAAAATCAGTGTGACTCCAGAACTCAACCTCAGCATTTTGGAAACAGGAGGATCTCTGTTCCAGGGGAGATGACAGCAGCCGTGGTATGAAAGTCTCCGTGCAGGTACTGGACATGGGGTTATGCTCTGCACCGTGTTCCTGGGTGGACATACAGCACGAGCCATGGGAAACAGCCTGTGACAAGTGCTGCCTAGAGGCAGAACCTCGTGGCAATGTTTTCAGGTTCAGGTGAATGCACTGGAATGAAGGACATCCCTTCACAGTCACAAGGCACCGGCATTTCACCCGGCATTTCTCCCATCCGGGCTGCAACTGCTGGCTAAGCCGAAGCACAACTTCCAGCTCTAAAGCCCAAAGCAACAGGAAACAGATCACGTACTGAGGTGAGTTATTCCGGTTGTTAATGCAGTAAGAGTGCAGTTGCACCCTGCATACACTGTGCCACGGGCAGCAGAAGCCTGCAGCACGGCCCAGCAGAGCAGGAGCACAGGGGGCACCGGGCACCTGGGGCAGATGGTTCCCCCATAAGCGTGAGCAGAAGGTGCAGAAGGGACCACCACGCTCAGCATCGCTCCCCATTACCTGCTCTGCAGCTGTTTTTCCCTCACACTGTATTGGGCCATGATATTGCTGCACGATGTCAAGAAAACCTCTTTGTAAACGCAGCCATTTCCTCTCATTCCTCTGCTCCTCCCTTGCTGTCCTGTTAAATACTGAGGACTGCTTTCGCTTTTCTCCATTCTAAACTATCACTGTAGTAGCTGCAGCAGCACCGGGCTGCTCCGTTGGCTCTGCACTGCAAACCACTCAGCATTTAACAGTGCAGCCAGTGCTATTCAGAGCTCGCTACCTGGATTTAACTCTGCAGAACATTTCTCCAAGCAGGAAAGTCCAGCTTGCTCTGGGAAACTTCCCTTAATGCCCCACTGGTGTGCACGGGAGCTGCTCTGCTCCGAGCAATTCAGCAGAGGACAAATGTGCAATGTACATTACCCAGCCCTGGTGTCATAGAATCAGAGAATGATTCAGGATGGAAGGGACCTTACAGATCATTTTGTTCCAACCCCCCTGCCATGGGCAAGGACACCTCCACCAGACCAGGTTGCCCAAAGCCCCATCCAGCCTGGCCTTGAATACTTCCAGGGTGGGGGCATCCACAGCTTCTCTGGGCACCAGGCTGAGATCTGCATCTCCAGGGAAATGACCATTAGGGCAAGAGGTCCATGTGCCAGACAGAAACCTTGTGCTAACGGCAGGAGGAGGGAAGTCACAGAACCACAGAACATCCCGGGTTGGAAGGGACCCACAGGGACCATCGAGTCCAACCCCTGGCTCCATACAGCAGTACCCAAAATCCAAACCCTATGGCTGAGAGCGTTGTCCACCTCCACTGCCTGAAGGTGAATATCTGAATGACGGTCCTGGACCGTGGCTGCTGCGTGCCTGGGGAAGAGAAAGCACAGCACACACCAGAAAGAGAAACTGAGAGTAAACACAGGAGCTCTGCTGGCCCAGACGAACTGGGCGAACATGTCTCTTCCCTCTCGTCTATGACACAGACATGTCCCCTTTCTGAACCTCCAGAGATGAAACCTCAGACAGTTATTTCACCTCTCCCCTTACACGAACCAGCACGAGCAAGGGCAAACCTCTGCCCCCTGGAAATCCTAGCAGGTTGCATTAACTTCCACGTGGTCAGCAGGGTCGTGGATAATGACCCATAAATAATTGCTGCAGGGATATTCTTCTCCCTAGGTCAAGAGGTGCAGAACAGAAAGTTACAGAAACTGAGAAGGGGTAAATCAGTTTTAATAGAGATCTGTACTGCAAAGTCATTGAGACAGTAAAGCTCCATTCACTGCCTTAAAATCAGCAGAGCAGTTTCAAGCAGCCTGGGATGAAGGAACCACTTGTGCTGCACGAGTGGCTCAAGCAGGAAAGCTTTAGCTGCTGAAAGACTGCATTTCTCAAACCTCAAGGGCCTGTGTCCCCCCCAACCCCTCCACTCTTGCAGGAGGACGTTGAATAAATGGTATTTGTAATTATTCAGGCTTCCCGAGACCCAGCCACCCAGACAGAAACATTTGCTGCCAGGGCCTATTTGCAGCACCTCTGGTAGACTCACCCTAGAGACCTGATGGATAAAAAAACATAGCTGAGAGCAATGTCGTTTTGACTAAAAAAAGAATAGATTTACTACAGTGATTTTGTAAGGGATGGAGGAGAAATTAAAAATAGAAAAAGCTGCAGTGCCTGAGTGCTATCTTTGCTAAATACCAAGCACTGGAAATACGACCATTTATTTGTTCCTTCTCTTGAAATTTTAGTTGGAGTGCTGCCCACGTTACCATCATTTTGCTGATAAACCTGAAAGCTCTGGGTTAACAATTCAATATAGAAGTATTCTTAAGAAAGAAAAGAAGGAGGGTTTCAAAGAGAAAGGTTTCTGAAGCATCTGGGAGAGGGGAAGTTTGGCCTGGCAGCAGAACAGCCACTGAGACTTGAACAAATCAGGGAGAGCAATGCTGGCAGCGCTTAACTCATGAGCATAGAAGGGCTCTGGCCAAACGGGCTCCAACGCTGGGGGGCAGCCCCCAGGACTGGGGACCTGCTGGGGCAGATCTGTCTGCAGACAACTCGTGGGCAGCTCGACACCTGATGAGGGAGGATGGACCGCGCACACAAAGGATGGAACTGTCGGGGGAATTGCCACTCCCAGCAGAGCAGAGTCCCTGCTGGTAAGGAAAAGGTTCCAGGCTTTTGAGAGGGTTCTTGCACTGGGGCCACAACATCTCAGCCTGAAACCATGTTGCTTAAGACCACAGAGAGTTATTCAGCACAAAAATTCGGCAAATCTGGTCCCCTACTGCCCTGTGCCCAAAGGTTGTTCAAGGGACCTGAGGTCCCATCCCAGGTATCAGCAAGGTCATTGCAGGATTTCCCCCCAGGCACTGCAGAGATTGCAGCACTGGGGACACCCACTGGATGCACTTCATCCAGGGGCTGGCAAGGCACTGGCAATGTCCCCACAGCAGTGTCCCCAAGGAGGGGGAATAGAGAGCGAGGTGCTGTCTCCTCTCCCTGGCAGCCAATGGAGGGACGTGTGGGAAGGGCACAAAGCCGTGCCTGGGGAGGCTCAGACTGGATATCTGGAACCGCTCATTGACCATGAGGGTGGGCAAACACTGGCACAGGCTTCCCAGAGAGGTGCTGATGTCCCACACCTGTCAGTGCTCCAGAGGCGTTTGGACGATGCCTTCCTAACGTGCTTTAACTTCTGCTCAGCCCTGAAGTGGTCGGGCAGCTGGCTGGATGATCTGTGTGGGTCCCTTCCCACTGGGTGTTCTGTTCTGCCATGGCCCTACACGTGTGGTACCAAAGTAACGGTGACGGGCTGCTGACACATGGGGCCATACAACCCTTAATGCTGAGCTCACACTGCCAGAGGGCCTCTGCGTCCTCTTTATCTTTCATGCAGAAATTTAGGAAACTCCAGTTGAGTAAATGAGTCCGTTGTGAAGGCTCCTCAGCAGGAAAGCCGGACTGCCAAGCAGGAGCCTCACAGGGATACGGCTCCTTCTTCCCAGCACGGATCTATTCCAACCGTGTGAGCAGGAAAGCCAGGCTGAGCTGGATGCTCTACGCCTTCCTCTCTACAAAGGGGAAGGAACAGTCCTGCACAATAACAGCGACGTGGTGAGAAATGGAAGGCGTGGATCAGAAGCACACATTGTACCACCCTGTAACATCCGAGGAAGGAACACTTAGAGGAAAAGAGCTGGAGAGCTGGACCAGGAGTCAGCCCAAAAGGCAGCACAAGAAGGATCAGGACTGTTATGGCCAGACGTGAAATAGGGGGGGAAAGTGACAAATGTACTTTATTTTCTTGCCTGTTTTTTCTGTTTTCTTTTGGCAAGACAATTTTATACAACAAGAGGTTCGGGTCCTGAGAAGTGTCCCCAGGAAAGACTGAAGCGAGAGGTAAAGAGGGTGTTTGTGTTACAACGCAAAAGGTGAGGGCAGTGCATCGTTGTCCTTCGGTGTGGGATGAGCTTGTGAAATTAAAGGGCAGAAATTCCATAGTGAGGGGACACGAGGACAGCGATGGAAAGCTGATGGGCAGAAATGAGCTCATCCCAGAGATCCTTGCAGGCTTACAAGCAGGAGAAGGCATCGTGCAGAACGTGCTGGAAGGGAATCGCCAGCCACACAATGAGAGTGAAACTGAGGATGTGGGGCTTAGGGAACGCTGGCCCATCCTCAGGATCTTCTCAGTCAACAACCTGCACTTCACAGAGAGGTGAGATAATGATCTTGGCTGAGAATTAAGTAGAACAATTAGAAAGACATTAAATCAAGAACACAAGTGAAACAATTCCAAAGAGGGAAACACGGCACAAATGCACCATGTCAGAAGTAATTAAGCTCATTTGATAAAGAATGAGAGGGAGATTTTTCTTCCTCTTTGCTCGTTTCAAAGTGTTAAGAGACTGGATAACAGGAAAAAGGACGCGGACTGCTTTTACTGGTATAAGAATTCTGATATAATCATCATTACTGAAACCTGCAGACAATTGCACCATTTTCGAGTATGAAGGATGCCTGGTTGTTAAGAGAATGAAACAGTACAGAGTGGGCAAGGAGGCCCAGGGAAGGAGTTTACATTAAAATCCCATCATCTGTCTTATGGCCACCAATGATTCAGAACGCAGCCCCAAATTCGCGCAGATTAGTGTCTGAAGTAACGAGTTAAAAGGTCCTTCAGGAGACCTGGTTACGGACCTCTAAAGAAAAAAACACATTAACCTTTAAGTGTCGATCTCCAAGTTACATAAATTAACACTTGCACTATCAGGGCAAATTGAACTTGAAAGCAAATGCTGGATGTCCCGTCCTACAAGCAATAAAATATTGCATTTTCTGAACAGGAAAAACTGCTTGTTTTTCTGCAGGTACTGTTTTGCTCCGTCATACAGGAATGCTACTTTGGATTTCAGTGTAATCAATAAAAACCTGCGAAACACTTGGCAGCTGTGTGCTCAGCGAGGGACAGCGCGGGAAGAGGGGGGTCCCAGCCCGACGGGTACTCGATGCTTCCTAAGGGAATCAACCAAGCACAATTAGACGAGGAAACCTACTGCAGAAAACATGGGAGGCCTAACATCAAAAAGGAAAAGCAAAAAGTGACTGAGGGTTCTGGAAGAATAAGTGGTGTAAGTCCATAGATTGAAGAAGAGAACCGCTGCCACGTGCCCCTGCCAGGCTGGCAGCGAAGCGGTGGCAGTCACAAAGACAATGCTCACGACAGGACCTGGAGAAGTAGACAGCAGTCAGTGTGAGCTGAAAATCAGAAAGTGAAGGACAAGAAGAGGAATAAATGACATAGGAGCAAAGAAAACCACATTTGGCATGGCAAAGAGCTATCGGAGAGGGGGATTGCTGCTGTTGTTTAAATTAGATAACACCAAAATGATTTCCCAGGCCCTGTGCAAGCCTGTCGGCTGGGCAGATAGTGTATAATTGCTAATAAATACAGAAAGAAAAATGGCCAGTAATTTATTTTTAATTCTGCTGCTGAGAAAATACTACTTTCCTTTCTCTTACCAAACAAGGACTTCTGGCACGAGCTACCTGAGCTTGAAGAAATTGTTTACAACCAGGAAATGTTGTATATCTTCCTCCTTAGTGTCTCCCTGAAGATCCTTCTGGACCAATAAAGTTGAATTTGAATACATTTTGAAATACTGGGACATCCAAAAAGCCCAGAAGGATAGCAGTGCTGGGGAAATAGCAAAAAGGGGCAAGTAGGATGATCCATGAAGCAGCAAGTCAGGAAAACAACACTGATCCTGGGGAAATGCTGGGACAATTTATATGGAATTTAACCAAGACGGTATTGAAGCATACCTGTGTCATCAATATTGATCAATCGAGTCTTACAGCAAACAGGTCTTGGTACTCACACATAATTCCCTTCCTCAGTAAATTGCAAGTCTGACTGATGCAGATAGCTGTATTGATGTCAGACTCATGCTCAGCTGAGTCCTACACGACATGAAAAACAAGCAGCACAAAATGTCAGCACCGCATGCCTGACATGAGCTAAAATCCAGGTGAGGAGAAGCAACCAGAGCGGCTGCGGGGAAAGTGTGGGTGCTCTCCGAGGTGCTGCCCTTGACTGTCTTCATCGGTTACCTCCAAATAAATGCAGATCTCTGATCAGATCTGTAGGTGACACAAAGCTGGGAAGATTACTGAGGGCAATCAGGGCTGGGCAATCCCAGGGCCAGAAGGAAAAGCCGTGGCAATCCTGCGGGATCCATCTCAGCTCGGGGTGAAGGTGGCATGTGGGGAGGAGACGCGCTGCCCTGCACCTCCGGCCACGGCTTTGCAGAACCCTCCCCTGGAGAGGGGCTGCAGGGAGCTGCATGCCCTCAGAATGGGGCAGCGACGTGTGAGCCTCAGCAGCGAAGGGAAAACTGGGGAAAAGGCCCTCAAATGGAAGGCTGAAGGAGTTCGGCCTCTCTTTAATTAGGGGAAGGAAGATTAAATGTTGATTTGATTACCGTGTGTAAATACATTCATGCGAAGACATAGCAGGTACTAAACTGCTCTTTAATCTAGAAGATAAAGTATAACGACAGCTGGAAGCTGAAGCATACAAATTTAGATAAGATAGGAATTTTAAACAGCGAGGGTGATTAACCAAATAACGAAGGAACAGCACGGATCCTCTGTTCCTTGAATCAAGATTGATGACTTTCTGGAAAACACGTTTAAGCTTTGCTCAGTGTGTTCAGTGAGCACACACGAGGTGACAAGGACCCTCAGCGATGCAGGAGGTCAGGCCGGGTGGTGTAAGAGCTCCATCTGGTCTCAAATTCCAGAAATCCACGAACACCGAGCAGCAGTTTTGTGTCATTCTTTCACGCTCACGAAACAGATTGTAAAGCAAGTAGTAATGGAGTGTTTGTGCACAAGAATTAGGACCCAAACAGAGGTGCCAAAGACTCCCCCTGCTCCGACGTGATCTCCCCATCTCATAACACCCAGCTTTGCCTTCAGTTCTGAACTGGAATCAGATGACTGCTTGGATCAGGTGGTTTGTTATTTTTGTTGTGTTTTTTTTTTCTCCTTCTTCGCCCTCTATATTTCACAGATTCTTTTCAGTATGCAAGAGCCTGCTCCTAGAAGCCTCTACCTTTCTGTGAAATAACATCAGATCCCAAACTTTCCCAGTTCTGTTGGATGGGGCTTTGGACAACCTGATCTGGTGGGAGGTGTCCCTGCCCATGACGGGGTTGGTGCTGGATGGGCTTGAAGGTGTCCTCCAAACCAAACCATTCTGTGACTCTGTGATCTCCTCAAGCACACTGCACTCTGCAGCACAACATAGCTCAGAAAGCTGAATCAGCTTGAGAAGAGCAGAAGACTTTCTTTATAAAGCAACGTCTCTCAAAATGCTTCAAAGGTCTTGGGCAAAAATGGAAACCAGCTAGAGCCGAGCTGCTTGGGCATGCTCCAAGGCACACAGCGATCACACTCGTATGCTGCCAAAGGTTTATTTCTCATATAAGCAGTTATCCACCAGGACACTCCAGCAGGGCCAGGCAGAGTGGCTACACCAGTAAATCAAACAAAACAAACACTGCTGGGCACCATCCAAGTGGTTTTGCCAGAGTTTGGCTAAGCCAGCTTTCACCTTCCCAGCTCCGAAGCCATCCCAAGGGGCAGTCTGGGTGCAGCCCCGTTGTCGGAGGACAGGGGAGGGTACCGGTGTGCACAACACCGTGCCCTGCCAGCTGATCCCAGTGCAGAACAGTGCTCTGGGCACCCAAAAACTCCTCACGCAGAGGCAGCCAGAGCTTCAGAACCAACCTGAAGAGTCATCAAACTGAAGCAGAAATGCAGAAAATTAATCATCAGATTGGCATCTGCTCATGAGTTGGAAATGTGCCCATCATTCACAAACAGAAGTCCAGCTCTGTGCTAAATACGAATAAAACACTTTACTTTAAAACAGGAAAAGCAAAACCAGCAGTTCCTCTCAGAACAAGACCATGAGATCCCCTCAGCGTGGGACTGGGGACAGGTCCTCCCTCCTGGCCCTATCCATAAGGAAAACACATGGGGGTTTGCTTCTTGCTCCTTGCATCCAGGAGCCTGCAGAAAACCCAACAGTGCTCCAAAACCCTGACCTCCCCAGGATAGGGAAGAGATGAAAACAGAAAATTGAGGTGCCCAGAAGCCAAGATTTGATTTTCTTGGCCTCCAAAATACTTCTTAAACCTTCTGACTGCTTCATGAAGGGAGTTCACATTCGTCCAATGTGCCAGTCCCAGAGAAAGCATCGCCCTCCCCAGAATCCCACCTGAAAGATGCACGGCCCCACAGCTGTTTCATTTTATGTAGTATCTTCCCCTCCCCACACTGTATCTGCTGCCAAGGGCCTTCTGTAACTGCGTGTTTCCAAGACCTCCAAGAGCTAAATGTCCTAATGGGACACACTACTAAGAAATCCAGCTACACACGTACCACTGTTCCAAACCTTCCATTTCAGGCAATCCCACCAAAACCAACCACTCCTCAGATTCCCATTGCCTCCCCTGGACACGTTCTCCCCCAGCCCTGCTCTGTCATCCCCCCCAGTCTCACCTCCAGTATCCGGGTCATGGAAGTTGGGGTCCAGTCCCTTCTCCAGCAATCTGCAGACCTTCTCTGCGTTCAGCATTTGCACGTACTCCATGAACTTCTTCAGGTTTGCCTGCAGCCATGACACCCCAGGAAAACACAATACGTAGCATTAACACTCCGATACGAAGAAAGGAGCCACCGGAGGAATATCCCCATCCAAGAGAAGGCCCAAGGCAACCAGGAAGAAGATGGGGCAGCACCAACTTGAAGCCAGGACACACACTCATTCCCAGGTCCCTGAGACCCTACATCCTACAGGGCACACACCCTAGGGCAGGCATGTCCAACCCATGGCTCGTGGGCTGCACGCAACCCAGCTCAGCAACAACCAAATACTGGTGTGTGATTGGCACTGAGCCGAACCCAGGACATGGGCAGGGCGCAGAGCAGTGCTAACTCAAGTTATGCAAATAATTTTAAGCATTTTGATACATTGGCTAATCAGTCCTGTGAAAAGCAAAAAATATTCAGCCGTGCTTTCCATTTTGATAGAGAAACTTGAGAGTAAGTTTCAAGATTGCCAAAAAAATCATCAATTTTTTGATATATTTGGGACTCCATTTCCAGTTGACATAAATTTGCAAAATTTCTAATGGAATGTACGAAATTGCAATCAGATATTCAAGTCAAAGAAAAATTTAATCATGTCTCTCTATTGGATTTCTGTAACACCTATCTTACCAGAGAAAAACATCTCTTGCTTCACAATCACGCCTCATTCATGTCATTATTTTGGCAGTACATACATTTGTGATCAACTGTTTGCAAGGGGAAAGCACAGGAAGAGCAAAATTTCCCAATAAATCCGACCAACACCTTGAGAACTCACTAAGAACTGCAACCACTTCCATCGAACCAGACTGATGCATTAGTCTCACAAGAACAGGGCCGAATATCCCACCAGTTTTACGGATTGGTTGCCCTCTTTTTTTTATGCTTTAATAAAAATTACATTAAAAAAAAGTTCTGTTACTTATATATATTAATTATATTATATATTTTATATGAGGCCCAAGACAATTCCTCTTCACTCGACGCGGCCCAGGCAAGCCAAGATGTTGGCTGTGCTGTGGGGCACGCCGCAGGTCTGCGTGGGACGTGGTCCTTCATGCCCACTCCTCATTGGCGTTGCTGGACCACCCCATGGGAGCACCGGGGCCACCAGCCACCACCCCTGCCCACACCACAGCCCTCTGCTAACGCACACTCCCTCGCTCACACACATCACGAGGGCAGGCATGCGTTGCACACACACATGGCCACATCACCAAACGCATCTTGCAGCCTTTGTCAGCCACGCAGCACAGTGCTGGCCATGGAAGGTGCCGTGCCAGCTGCCAGCTGAGCAGCACCGGGGACAACACAGCACGCTGGGGCTTTGCCTGCATCTCGTGGCAGCATCACACCCTCCAAGGTCACCATTCCTCTAGAGGCTGTATCAGCCCTCTGCCTGCTGAACTTGAAAGGCTCAGGAAGAAAGATCAGGAGACTCAAACACCAGCTCTTGTACGGCGCAATGGGGATGGCTGTCGCACTCTGCTGTGAAATTGTGCTTTACTCTTGGTGTAATTTTCAGTCTTTGACCAGAGACTACATCTTGTTCTCCTGAGGGGACTGAGTGCTCAGAGGACTCCTTTAAGTCTGCCTGTTGTATGTTGCTGATTTTCCCTGTTTTTCTCTTTTGGGTAGCTGCACTTGATGAACACATTGTTTTATTAAATTTCTAGACTCCAGGAATTACATCTCTGCCAGGCAGGCAGACAGCACTTGGACAGATTACAATGTGAAAACACTCATTTTGCACGCATTTCCAGCCCAGTTTTTCAGACCTTTGATGGCAGGTTGGGTTTTGGTGTTGGAGGGGTTTGGGTTTGTTGTGTGTGTACGCGTGGGGGGGTGGTTTCTTCAGCTGATTTTAATCAAATGTTGCAGTAGCCAGCTTCGGGAAAGGGACTCTAAAAAATGTCTGGCAGGATAGAAAGAGTGCAATCACCCGAGGGAAGACCTTGGGCAATGCTGCAGCCAACGAGCTGAGCTGCACCCAACAGCCAAGGAACAGCTCGGGCTCTGTGGGCCACTGCACTGCTGGCTGGATGCTGCCAAGCAAAGAGATTTTTCCACCCAGCAAAATAACTCAGGTTTCAACATTTTCCCCTAAATTGACACAGAAAAATGGTATCTTTTATGAAGCAAAAGGAATTCCAAAATGCTTCGGTTCAAGTTTCATCTTGAACTTCTCCACCTGAAAAGAAAAAATCTGACAATACCAAACACGATGCAGAAATATTTATGATTCTTTTCAAAGACCTCATCCCACGTTATTTTGTATGACAGTTTGCTTTTGTCAAAGTTTATCTTCCTAAGGGGAAAAGTTAATACTCTAGGAGCAGTTCTACAGAGGAGTCTGGAGATCCCAAAACTGAGGACTCATAAAGTTCATCTGGGCTGCTTCCCTGGGACGCTGAGGAGATCAAGGGAAGAAGTCAGAAAATATCACCAAGATGAGGCTTTCAAGGGATGAGGCAAATTAATGCCGGGCTGATGGCCCGATTAACCAAATTCTATCTGTGTGCAGTTAGTCTCACTGCTCAGTGTTGCTTCTCCCCCAGATCCCCTCCTGCTTCACGAGCAACTAAAAGCAAAACCTGTCTCCTGTTTCAGGATCCCTCCAGCTACTGCACACACACAGAAACGCTGGAGGAACTCAGAGCTGCCCTTCAGCAGCAGCTCGGACAGACGGACAGCTCCAGCGACCGCCCGCAGGACGTGAGCCCCAAACACCTATTCCCAGCCACCACCCCACAGCACAGATTGAGCCCTGTTCCTTCCACTCCTGTTTCTCCATTTGTCCCATCTCCTCCCAACAGCCATCGAGCAGATGATGTTAACCTCACCCAACAGACGCCCCAGCACCCAGGAGCCCACGGCAGCAGCGAGCCCATGCCCAGTTCCTCGGTGCCAACACCTCGTGCCCTGCACCTGCAGCTTTCCCAGCCCCTCTGGGGACAAGAAAGCCACTTCTGCAAGCTCCCTGCACACTCAGACACCACACTCTGTGTGTGCAACAACGGCTGACGACAGTGTCACGTTTATGTTGTTACCAAATATCCCAAGCACATTGAACTGCCCTTGAAGCTCTGCTGCTGACTCTGTTTACAGCCCAGAAATGCATCCCATCCAGACCATCACGCCTGGCAGCAGTGTCCTAGTTTATATTTCTACTATCCTAGGAGCTCAGGAATGTAAAACATATTTTGGCACTCTGAAGTTGATGCACTATGTCAACTTTTAATGATAGTTTCTGTATTTAGCAAGAAACTGAAGAAAAAAATACGTGAGCAAAAGGAGAATGCAGAGGGAGGCACCCCCAGATCTGGGACATGATTCTCCCACTGTGGATGTTTGTTCATCATCATGGTCCTGTGCACCACGCAGGCTCTAATGGGGCCACGTGTGGAATTTCCCTTTGGGGGAAATAATTGCTATCTTGTCTTTCCAAAGAAGAACATTCATCTACCCAAGGTCTCGGATCAAATCCACAGCAAAGCTGCAAAAATAATTTCTCAAGTGAATGGACTTAAGCAGTTAAATAATAAATAGAGTTAGCATCTGCTCTGCAGCATGCTCCAGACGTGCAGCACAGTGCCCAAGCTGTGAGTTCTCTGCAATTCACAAACTTAAATAGATGGGGAGAGGACAGGACACAGCTCAGCGTCCCTTGCCTGGTTTTGTTCCTCCATGTTTAGTCCTAGACCTTAGGGAACAAGGGAAATACCTAAGAAAACCAAGCAAAGATAATGAAAAAGGCCCTTTACCCTAACCCTAATGATAGGTGTTACAAGAATCACATGTACAGGATTTAGGTGACAACCTGAAATAGGGCAGAACAAGGAAAGACGCCAATAAAATCACAACTGAGATGGCATTTCCGATTGGGCTTACAGCACGGCCTTACTACGAGGAGCATTTGGCCAACCGAAGTCGTAAACTGTTGGGAGATGGGGACGAGCAGCCAGGAGCAGGGCCGCCTTGTGCCACTTCACTGCGAGAGGACAGCGGGTTTTTATCTGTGCTCTCGAGCAGCAAAATAGCAACCAGAGGGGCTCACATCACTCCATGACAGGCACGAGGAGCAGCGGCATTTGCAAGCATACCCACCTGGGCCTCCCGTCATCAGGCAGCTTTCAGTGTCTTACTCCTTACTAATGGAGAGGTATGTATGTAATTAAATCAATCAAGCTGTTTTCCGGAATAAACTTACAGAAAGACATTGTTTCACTCGAGTGAAATACTGCTCTGACCACAGAGTGAACTGTTTCTAAACACACACTCTTGGATGGCACTCTGTCACTCCCCAGAGATCCCTCCAGCACTGCCAATAGCCGGATCTGAGAAATAACAGAAATCGGATTAGGTAAAGGAACAGGAAATTGCTAATTGAGATGTCTTGGGCAGTGCACACCTCAAACCATTGCATCAAGATCCTCTTGTCCTTGGCAGTCTCTCACACAACCGCCATTGCACCTGGTGCCTCCAGCACTGGAACGCCCCATGGAGCTCCCAGCTCACCCCAGCCGGCTCCAGACCCCCGGGCAGAGCCTGCAGGGTGCCCCGGAGCCTCTCAAGCAGCCCCGGCTCAACAAGGGGGTGAGGGCCCCTCAACAGTGGGCTGATGTCTGCCCGCAGGGTCTGGCTGCTTTGGGCACAGCACCCCATTCCCCACAGCGCAACCAGATGATTCAACTAGGGTTTGACCCAACACCGACGCCAGGAACACAGCACAGGGCTGACCAGAGAGGTGAAGAACTAGAACCAAAATTGTACCCAGATGGATCCCAGGAACCGCTCCGTGCCCAGGTGCCACCACGGTCACTGCAGCAGCACATGGCACACACAGCAGTGCCGAGCTAGTGGTGACAGAGTCACAGAACACCCTGATCTGGAAGGGACACACAAGGATCATCGTATCCAACCCCGGGCTCCACACAGCACCACCCAAACCCAAACCCAATGGCTGAGAGCGGGGTCCCAACGCCCCCTGAGCTCCAGCAGTTGGGGCCATGCCTATGGCCCTGAGCTCTGGGCAGAGCCTTTTCCCCACCTCCACCTCACCCTCCCCTGACAGCTCCATGTGTTCCCTCAGGCCCTGACGCTGTCCCCAGAGCAGAGCTCAGCGCTGCTCCTCTGCTCCCTGTGAGGGGGCTGTGGGCCGCCATGATGGGGCTGTGGAGCCAACATGAGGGGGCTGTAGGCCGCCACTGAGCTCTGGGCAGAGCCTTTTCCCCACCTCCACCTCACCCTCCCCTGACAGCTCCATGTGTTCCCTCAGGCCCTGACGCTGTCCCCAGAGCAGAGCTCAGCGCTGCTCCTCTGCTCCCTGTGAGGGGGCTGTGGGCCGCCATGATGGGGCTGTGGAGCCAACATGAGGGGGCTGTAGGCCGCCATGATGGGGCTGTAGGCCGCCATGAGGGAGCTGCAGGCTATGAGGGATCTGCAGACCACCATAATGGGGCTGTAGGCTGCCAAGAGGGAGCTGCAGGCCATGAGGGGGATGTAGGCCACCATGAGGGAGCTGTGGAGCNAGGCCCTGACGCTGTCCCCAGAGCAGAGCTCAGCGCTGCTCCTCTGCTCCCTGTGAGGGGGCTGTGGGCCGCCATGATGGGGCTGTGGAGCCAACATGAGGGGGCTGTAGGCCGCCATGATGGGGCTGTAGGCCGCCATGAGGGAGCTGCAGGCTATGAGGGATCTGCAGACCACCATAATGGGGCTGTAGGCTGCCAAGAGGGAGCTGCAGGCCATGAGGGGGATGTAGGCCACCATGAGGGAGCTGTGGAGCTGCCATGACGGGGCTGTAGGCCTCCATGAGGGGTCTGCAGGCCACCATGAGGCCTCCCCTCAGTCTCTTCTTCTCTGGGCCAAACAAAATACGGACTCTCAGCCACTCCTCCCACATTTTGCCCTCCAGACCCTGCTCCATCTCCATAGCCTTCCTTTGGGTGCTCTCTACCATGTCTTCATCCTGGCTTTAATGTCTTTGTTTCAGTAAGATTTCAGTTCCGTAAGGGTATCTCTCACAGCAACAACACAGCTGCTAAAACCTGAGTTTGGGGTATGACGATTTGTGCTAACGGCCGTATTTACAAGTATTTAGAAAACCGTATTGATTTGAATGGCTCTTCTGCCAATAGTCATGAATTCAAGCATGCTTTTCCTGAATCATTCAAAACCAGAAGCAAGCCATCCTTGGCTTAGGAAATCAACTCAAATGCTATAAATATGTCACAGCTACATCGCATGCTGGGCACATTATAATCACTTTTCAAAGAGGCAAATGCTGGTATTTACATTCTTCCATGTTGGTTTTTCAACTTATGCTGCATAAAAGAGCTTTCCTATCAGATTGTTTTTCATTTCAATTTGGCTGGAAACACAGAATATTTTCCTTATTATTTGGACTGATTCTCTCAAAACCGAAAGGAGATTTGAGAACTGAGAGAGTAAGGAAGCTGTTTTCCTCCCCCAGTCTATGACTAAAACCCTGGTGGGAAAGGAATGAGATCTCATTATCCTAAGAACTCGAGGATTTGGGGCCAGGTTTTCAAATGTATTAAGGTGACTAGACATGAAGAGAGAGAGCAAATGTCAGACTCCCACTGAAATCAAGGGGAGCTAAGCAGATGCCTAAACCGCTTAGGCACTTGTGAAATCTCACCAGATACTTACTTATATTCTGGCACTTAAATACCATTGAGAATTTGTAACGGGAACCACTAATACAAACCAAATCTGCCTTTGTTTAAAAGATCAGTCAGCTTTAAATACAAAAGATATGTACTGATAAATTTACTTTCCCTCTCCTGTATCCAGTACATTGAAGGAATGTTCATGAAAGTGATAGACGTGATTTAAAATGTTACTTTGCTTAATTTTAATTGAATTTCAGCTTCCATCCAAACACAGTTTGATACAGATCAAAATACTAAAAGAAAAATCAGAAGCCAGCCGGTAAAGGCATCGCATTCCATTTCCTACATGCAAAAATTAAAACCTGAATGTATTTATACAAAGCTCTCCAACTGCTTCAACAAACGCTCCCAGCATACCTTCCCAGGAGCAACAGCAAAGATTTGCAAATCAATGCGTTTGAACGGCTGCGCTAACTGGTGCGAAGGAAAGGTTCTCTGGGGAGCAGAAAGCAAGACACAGCAATAACTCATGCAAATAAGATTAGACCAGCATGTGGCTGCCTCCCGGTGACTTAAAGGGCATTTTGCATCTCTGTTTCCCAACGCCTCGGCGTGGCACAGTGCCAGGTGAGGGTCGGGCACAAGGGGCTGGGGCAGGCAGGACCCTCCTGTCCCAGCACCACGGCCACCACGGTCTCTTCTGCCACTGCAGTGGAGCTGAGCTCATCGTCTCCTGCATCTCCTGCAGGCTGCCTGCAAACCCTGCCCTGCTCCCAGCAAAGGAGGAGCCTGGTTAGAAGGGAAGGGAGCCAAAACCTGGCTCTGCCCTCATCTGACTGCCTGGGAGCCACCAGGGCTTCTGCCCAAACCACAGCCACGGCTCCCCTGTGCTTCTGCTGTTTCCAACTCTTCCTTGAAATAAAGATGCTTAATGGAGTTTCAGGCCAGAAAGGACTATCAGGTCTTCTAGTGCTGAGCAATGCAACCTCCAGTTAAAACTGTGGAGGAAGAAGAGGAACGTGGTTTTTGCCTCTGGTGGGAATTTGTCCATAGGATTGAGCTTAACATCCCAGCCTTGCTAGGGGAACTGTGCAACTTCTCGTGGGTGGTTGGGGTTTGTGCTGTATCTGTTAGAGAACAAACCAAACAAAACCCATAGCTCTAGTTTGGAGCTTTTACAAGGAAGAATATGGTGGGTGGTCCCACGTGGAGCCAGCAGCTGGACTTGATGATCCTTATGGGTCCCCTCCAGCTTGGGGTATTCTGCAATTCAGCTCGATTTCCACATCATTACCCGGAATGCCCCATGTCAGCAGACACCTGCTGAGCAGGTCTGAGGCACAGCCACAAAAGGGAGCCTGAGGTTAAGGACAGGAAAGCTCCTGGGGAGAGGGCACGGCCCTGGTCATCCCAATGGGACATTGTGTGCTGCCCATTATCCTCCGTTAGCACAAAACTGCAAGAAAAATCAACACCCTCCAGAAAGGAAAAGCTCATTGAGAGGAAGCTGGTGCGAGGGAACAAGCTTTTCTCTCCTGAATTGAAATGAAAGAAAATAGATGAGATATTCTTCTTGCAGAGAAATTATTCTAACTGCTGCTCGTTATTCAGCCCGGGATGGGCTCAGGGAGCTGATGCAGAGATGTTGTTTGGCTGCACCACGAGAGCAGGGAGACAACAGCCCCTCCACGCTAAGTGCATGCTGATGCTCCCAGCAATTTCAGTATTAAAGAAAGGCAAATCTTTCCTCAGAGCCCGGTTTGCTCTGAAGAGCAGCTAGAATTAAGATAAAGCATCCATCTGTCAGAGCATGGCAGGTGCCACGGGGTCACCATCCCTAGCAGAGGCTGGAGGCCACCCACCTCCTCCCTTGCACCGGCCGCTTTGCCAGGTCTCACCAGCAGCAAGAAGACGTCATTGATTCGCACAGAAACGTCAATAATCAATTTCACTGCACACGAAAAGAATCTTTAAACACCACCTCCGAGGCTGGCTCGGTGCTTCTCCAAACCTGCCTGAAGCCCGCCCAGCACCAACAGGACTGAGGGCAGCAGAGAGATGCTCTGGGCTGAGGTCTGCAGGGCAGGTTCATGGCACTGCCCTGCAAGTCCTTGCACCATCCAGCACCTGCTGCTGGCATCGGTAAGTTCCTTTGTCTCTCCAATCAGACTGCCAGGGATATGACAACATTTAAAGAAGACTGCAAACTGGCCAGCACCATGGTCCCATAACTTTAACAGAGCTCCCAGGCTGTGCCCACATTGCTCCACCACCACACTGTAGCCCTTCTCCTCCTGGAGAACATGGAATCACAGAAAATCTGAGGTTGGAAAAGCCCTCTGAGACCCCCAACCCAACCCCAGCCCATCCCCCCATGCCCACTCAGCCATGGCCCCAGGGCCACATCCCCACGGCTCTCAACACCCCCAGGGACGGGCACTCCCCCACCCCTGGGCAGCTAGGCCAGTGCCTGACCGCTCTGGGGAGGAGAAATGTCCCCTGTCCCCAGGCTGACCCTCCCCTGGGCAGCGGGAGGCCATCCCCTCCCGTCCCAGCGCTGTTCCTGGCAGCAGAGGACCCCCCTCGCCCCCACCTCACGCAGCACAGTGCACCAGCACCCCCTGCACAGGGCTCAGCCCCAGCAGCTGTGCGCGCTGCAGCAGCGCACCCGGCCCCTCCTGGCTGCCTGCTGCAACTGCTCCGTTTGCAGCACACGAGGATCACTCCCTGCAGCCAACATCCCCTCCCTACACCAATGGACTACAGCCATCTGCAGCCTTCTACAGCAGTACTTGTGGACGTGCTGCTATTAATTGCTTTAAATGTGTTCACCTGTGTTGCTTCTTTCCCCTTCAAGGCAGGAATGTGCCACGTTTTTTGGTAGCTCGATGTCCTTTGTGGACATTTTGGTAAATGCTGAGATTTTTCTTCAAAGATTTTCATTTGTAAACACAAAGGGATTGCCTCGTGGCATACCTTTTCTAACACGTTTTTTTTGCACCCTATTCCAAATTGTCAGCTGCAATTCAGCAAGGAAAAAAAAATCTATAATAAATGTCACTGCCTTCAGATCCCGAAGTGTATCAGGGACTGAGGCTGACGGACTGATTTCACCGAGTCACCTTATTGCTGAGAGCCCAAGAAATCAGCTTCCCCGCTTCCTAGAACAAGTCCTTGGCACTCAGAAGTTGTTTGTTGTTTGTTTTTTTTTAAGTGGCAGTGAAGAATCGTGCACCAGGAGCATTTAAAGCGTTTAAAGCTTCAGCAGAACATCCTGCTACCTAAGCGAGACTCTGAACGTGTTGGTGCTTTACTCCCACTCGGGTGATGCTGTTAGCCACAGGTCCCAGTCCAACTGCACCCTGGGCTGCACCCAGAGGGGCAGTGGGGCAGGAGGGGACTGTCCCCCTCTGCTCTGTCCTTGGGATCCCCCCCTCCAGCGCTGCACCCAGCCCTGGGCCCCCAGCACAGACAGACGTGGGCTGTGGGAGTGGGGCTGGGGCCGGGAGGGCATCCCTGGAGGTGCCCAAGGCCATGGGTGGGCCCTGGGCAGCCTGAGCTGGGGGCACCCAGCCCACAGCAGGGGTGAGGCTGGGGGGCTGGGGGATCCCTCCCAACCCAACCATTCCATGATCCTGTGATTCTACGATAAGATTTTGCACATACCCCAGCCCGAGGCGCAGTCCCACCCTCCCATTAGACCTAAAGCTAATCTTTCACAGCACTTTTAATTACTGCATCTCAGGAAAAAAAAAAAAAAAAAAAA
>WBMW01003957.1:2233-16484 GCA_013396635.1 Penelope pileata
TCCCCCGTGGGTAAATGCAGCCCCTGCCCGTCTTTTTTTTTATTATTATTATTATTTTATTTTTTTTAACCGCTGTCGCTGCGCACAGAGCTGGGCCGCCCGGCGTGCCAGCGCTATGTAGGTTACAGGGGGCCGCTCCAGGGGAGCGCTGCGGGCGGTGGCCGCGGCCCGGCCGGGGGCTGCGGTACCGATCCCGGCACCGGGTTGCCAGCGGCCGGCCCCCGCCCCGGGCAGGCAGAGGTTAACGGCGGGCGGCCCTCCCTTCGCATTGCATCAAAGCGCTGTCAGGCTGCTCCTCTCCCCCCTCCCCGGCTGGAGAGACGCTGTATCCGTGCATGCAAAGTAAACAGATCTTGTTTTCGTCTTCCACCCACTGCCCTCTTTCTCCCGCCCGGAGCTGGAGGCGTGCCAGGGCGGCTGCAGCGATTGCTGCCTCCACACACGCGCACACGCAGGCGGGGAAGGAGCCGGGTTTCTCGGGTGAGGCAATGCGCCTGCAATTGGCAGGGACAAGGCAGGAATTGTAATTGCGCTCCATCATGTGATGGCTTATGAAAGAGGAAGTTTGGATGTTTTAGTCACGTACTCCTTTGCCCTCTTGCTTTAGCCTCCAGGTTCTCCGAAGGAAAAAATTGCATATATTTATATACACTGGTGGAGAGCCAAGGAGCCGTGCATTTGCAGGCTGCAAAGCTCGACTCCGAGCTGCAGGGGAAGGAGGAGAAAGCACAGCTTTCAGCCGTGGCGGCTCTTAACTGCAGGGCAGCACATGGGATCCATCGCTGTTGCACCCTGCTCCTGATGGAGCCGGGCTGCCTGGAGACACCGCCATGGGCAGCGCTGCGGGGCTGCCCTCGCTGCCTTCCAGTTCGTTCTGATGGAGGAGGCACGACATGAACGGCCGTTACAGAGCTCAGTGTCAAAAAGCCGATAAAAACCAGTGGTGTAGGAAATGTGGTTTAAGTATCAAATCACACACACACGAAGAAAGTCCTCAAAGCTGCTGTTACAGCAGTTACTGCGCAAGAATCAAACAGATAGTGCATTTGTTTCTTGTTCCTTTTTTTTTTTTTTTGGAAACAGAAACCATCCTTCTGTGCCTGCTCTGTGTGAAACGCCCCTCGCAATGACACGGCACAGCCACATGTAGGGCAGCGGCACTGGAGGGGACATGGGGGCCATGCCTGGCCAGGATCCCCACGCTATGGGGAGCCCCAGCTCTGGTCCCGGCTGTGCCCAGTGCCATGGTGCAGGAAGGAAGGGAGAGGCTGGGGCAGAGCAGCCATGCAAGAACTCTGCCAGCCCCATACTGATGCCACCAAGAGCCCCGTCAGACCCTGTGGCTTTTTTGGCGTTTCTCTGCTCCTGCCTCCCTGCAAGCCTCGTTCCCTTCCATGGTGGCAGCAGTAGCGTGGCCCCTCGCCCCCTGCCTCACCGAGCTGTGCCCACCCTTCTCCACACACCTGTCGCCGGCTGCCCATCGTGGGGCCATGATGGCCGCAGGCCTCGCCAGCAGACCCAGCACTGGGCTGCGGCCTGGAGCTCGGTCAGTGCGTGTTTGTGGGGATGTGTGCGGAGCTTCTGCTGAGAGAAGGGTCTGGGTAGAGACAGAGGGTCTCTGCCTCCTGGCTTCATGGATCTCTGCCATTTTCATTCCTGCTGGGGATGGCAGGTTGCTCCAGAGGGTTTTCCAGAAAGTCGAGTGAAGTCAGATTTTCATGCCTAGGTGTGGGTCATGTGATATTTGCCCGACAGTTCACAGAATCATAGAATGGCCTGGGTTGGAAGGGACCCCAAGGATCATCAGGTTCCAACCCCCCTGCCACAGGCAGGGCCACCAATCTCCAGATTAGATATTAGATCAGTTCAAAAGCCCCTAAAGCATTTGCAGCTCTTGCCTGGAGACAGCTGCTTGGTTTTGCCTGTAAGAGTACTGGTGGCCATCTTAGGAATGCTGAAAGTTCTGATTTTCATTTAAAACGCACCAACATTTTGAAAGAGATCCCCCCCATACACCACAACCACCCAACAATGTATGGTTTTTGAGATGTGCCATTCAAACAGCAGTGCTGGTGGTGTCCTGCTTCCACACCAGTGCTGGTCCCCAAACCAGCCTCCCAGCACACCGATAGCTGAAAAATCCTAGAGAGAAAGAAGTATGTCCATTCAACCATTTTTTGTTCCTCAGTCCATGCGTGTGCCCCGGGACAGAGCGGTGCTGGGTACATGGTTGTTTCACTGTGATTTTTGCTGCAGAGGCTTTGGGCACGTGTGTGTGTGCAAGTTAGCAGGGAGCTCTGCTGCAAGCAAAAGCCTGGGCGCTGCAGCTTTGCTGCTTTGGTGGGCTCTGCCCCAGGCGACTTGGAGCACAAATGGTGTGCTTTTTTGAAGAAAGGAAATGATTCTGTTTTTAACTGAGCAGTTGACTTCACGCCCTCTTTTCAAGTAGCAGTGGAAAAAAAAACGGCAAGGAAAAGATGATGGAAATACTTGAGAAATTCAGAGGTTACTACACTCTGAAGGGAAATAAAAACTTCAGAAGGGACACTTCCAGATGCCAGAAGAAAGGGCAATTGATGTGGAAAATCTTCCACCCGCTCTCCCCAGCCTGGTAAATAGCCATGCTGGGCGCTCCCACCGACACCACGCTGGCTGCCCCGCACTGCGAGCCACAATGGGCGATTGTCTGTGGCGCAGGCTGGGGGAACACTCTGGCTTTGGGTTCCTCAGGGTGCAGCAGCACGGCCAGGCAACCCTGGCCCAGCATCAACAGGAAGGCCGGGAAGCTGTGACCCTGCAGGCACACTGTGCTGGAGCTCGTGGGGTGGCCATGTGCTTCTCAGAAGCAGGATGAGGAGAAGGGCTTTGTGGGGAGTGCTGCACAATGAGAGTGGGAGCAGAGCATCTGCTGAAAAAATCATCCACACCACTGGCTTTGGGCTGCACAGGAGCACGGGTGGCTCGGGGCGTGGGCGGTAGAAAGGTGAGCTTTGGTGCCACGGACCTCAGGGTTTCCACCCTGCCTGTTGTTGTCGCCATGTTATTTCAGCTTTGCAACATAACAAGAGCTAGTAGAAGTATGCCCAAATCTGAGGAAATATCAAACACAGGTGACATTAGTTTCTGGCCCCTCAGGAGGGCAGATACAGTTCAGGGGGCCCCTTGGGGAGCCCGCTGGGCAGCAGCACAGGGGCAACGGTGCTGCTCTGTGCTCAGCCTCCAGCCTCACCTTTTGCTCAGTGCTGTCTCATACACTACATAAAACCTAGCAAAATATGGTATTTTTATAAACTTGTACATTCTGTCATATGTGTAGTGTACTGCTGTGTAGCGATGCTAAGGAGAAATACTGACAAGTTTGGGCACCAGCGATTTACTTGTAAACGTCGACTGCAGCACTGCACTGTGTTACCAAATCTTGTCCACTTTCAGGCAAAAAATCAGATACATCCCTCTCCCATGCACCTGCATCCCTCCTGCCCAAACACTCACGCTGAGCTCCAGAAGGAGGTGCCTGCTGGGAAGCACAGCCAAATTCATATGTGATAAAAAGAATTGCAGCAAAATTAATAACCAGTACACCCATGCTGGAACTGGCAATTAACCTCAGTCTCCTCCTCTGGATTTTGATCATTAAACACCTCGCCAAAGGCTGGGTCAGGTGTATCACCCAGTCTCCCGAATGGGGCTGGATGAAGGACCAAGGACCAGTCATCTTTGTAATGGCAGCTGCCCGTGCGTCATGCCCGGGGAACGCTGTCTGTGCTGGGCCGGCCGCTGCTCGCTGCTGATTCAGGGGTCTTGCACCTCACCTTGCCTCAAGGGTGACAGCCAGGCGTCCCTCATGCCCCTCTCCCTGACTCATCTCCACGCAGCGCAGAGGAGCTTCTCCTTGGCTCACTGCTCGCTGCTGGAGTTGTCAGAGGCCACGACAGTAGGAGGACATGGCTTTCCTTGTGTGCCAGACCTCATGCAGCTCACTGAGGCAGGGGCATGCACCTCCGTGTCCCCTGCAGAGAGCAATGGTGGGGGAAAATGGCGGCGGGGAGTGGATACCTCCACGGTGGCCAGGGTCCCCCTGGTTGTCTGCCCAGCATGACACCGGAGATAGATCAACCATTGAGTCACGGAATATCCTGAGTTGGGAGGGACCCATCAGGATCACTAAGCCCAACCCCTGCCTCCACACAGGACCACCCCAAATCCAAACCCTATGTCTGAGAGCGTTGTCCAAACGCTCCCTGAACTCCAGCAGCCTGGGGCTGTGACCGCAGCCTTGGGAGCCTGTTCCATGCCCATCACCCTCTGGTGAAGAACCTTTTCCTAATCCTCAACCTGACCCTCCCCTGACACAGCTCCATGCCGTTCCCTCAGGCCCTGTTGCTTGTCACCGGAGAGCAGAGATCGTTGCTGCCCCTTCGCTCCCCTCGTGAGGAAGCTGTGGGCCCCAAGCAGCCCTCGGGCAGTGGTAGCCGCCAGGTAGCAAGGGCCCGGGATGGGCTCAAGCTGCTGATCCAGAGGCAAGAGGACAGCTGCCTTCATCATCCAATTGCCCTCTGCCAGTTACTATTATTGTTAAATGTAGTTCTGCACACATTGTAATTAAATGGAAAAAATACAGACCAAATGAAAAAGGGTACGAGCTTCTCAAAAACATCTCTGTACTAGCTGCAGCCTGACTCAGCCTTCAATTAACATTCTTCCTTAAAATAGTTGTGTTATCCAGCTTTTGTTGAATCTTACATAATACCAGGCCAAATCACCACCCGAGAGAGGGGCTGTGAAAACGTGTAACTGTGAGCATGATTTTTACTTTGTTGTTCTTTCTTATCCAGCCCATTTTTTTGTACCAGGTTTTTAACTGGTATAAAATGTGCTCTGTATGCACGCATATGTGCATGCACATGCACTTTTGTACGTGCCCACAAAATCTATCATATTTAAAATCTGGGAAATTTGCACATGAGATGCAAGTATGCACCAAGGAAGATGCTCCCATGTGTATTTCAGTTTTGGGGGACTTTCATTTTAAACAATTGCTTAAAATTGCCTGCACAGACCCTCAGCGGTGTCTTGTGAGCTTCTGCCCACATTGGCACAATGCTGCTGAAGCAGGACAACATTCTAAATGGAGAGAGGGCTGGGAGAAGGAGGGTGGCTCTGAATCTGAAGTCGCTCAGTGCCTCCGACCTTGTGGTGCCGGGGAGCTCTGTGGGCATGCTGCTGCCAGGGCAGCTCTGCTGGGCCCTGAATTTGCATCGGGGCTGCACTTAACCCACAGGGTTAAGTCAGCTGATGCAGACAAGGATGTTCCTTCTGAATTTTGTTTTATACTGAGAGTTATATGTTTTAGATGAATAGGTCAGCAGGGTGTGGAAATGCTTTCTGCATCCTTGCACATGCTTTTAGTTGCCGGGGGTTTTGCCTGCTACTTCATTTGGAAAGGTTTAAAAGAAAATACAAATGGCAGGCAAAGGGCAGAGATACATTCTTGGACATACATTTGGCACAGATTTTAGACATTCCTTTGCCATTTGTTAAGCAACAAGAAGAACCCCTGCTCAACTATATAAGGTATGACAATACCACTTTCTCTGTTTACAAATGGAAAAAAAAAAAGAATCACAACCTGCTGTATTCACCTCTAGATAGCACATAATCCATACGATTGTCTTTGCTTCGGAATTGATACAGGGCAAGTATGTGAAGAATCTGGGCTTTTTCTCATCTTCTTCCAAAGCTAGCATCAGTAACAAAAGGATGGTTTCACAGACTTCAAAACTAAGTGATTTTTTCCCTGTATGCTAGGGTTTCAGAACCAAAATTATACACCTGAAAGGCCAGAAAAATAATATGGCCAAAAGACTGAGAAGCTCTATTCCGCTGCAGCCAGACACAGCACCCGGCAGCCCGCAGTACTTAAAATCCTCTTTAACCAAGAGCATGTCAAGGCTTGCCTGCTTCGGACACTGCTAAGACATCCAGCCCCCATATTTTACATACCCTCCTAATTGCATTCATATGTTTGGTTTCATATTTGACCTCTCTGTTGCAACAGAGCGCCAAGGAAAGCACTCCTTTTCTGAGCTCCGATGCAGGAACGGAGCTGGAGAATATGTGGGGTTCATGGTCGCTGCGTGCCTTGTGTGCACACTGGGGTGCCAGGCGTCAATAGGCAGTACAATAAAACAAAAACATTTTAAAAATAAACAGTGCAAACGCACACTTTTTAACTTAAAGCACAGCCCGGGTTCTTTCTCTTTGCTTTGTTTTTCTGAGCACTTTGTGTTCACACCCCTGGTGTTTTCTCCATAACCTGGCAGCTCACCAGCTACCAGGTTTCAGCTTCTCTTCATTAGAAAGAGAAGACTGTGTTCCCCGAAATCGCATCATTTGAGAGTGAGGGACTGACTCACCTCTGCTGATAAGACTTGTGCACTGAATTCAGGAGGCTCAGGCTCCCAGTGCACCGTGGATGCCTTTCTACATGGGGCTGCACGGAGATGGACGAAGGCTGCACAAGTGTGGAAAGGAGGACGCCCACTGCATCAAGCAGTGCTCTCCGTTCTTCCCTGCCCAAAATTCTCTAAGAAGCCAGAGCCAAAAGTAACATCACTGTCTGCCTTGGACCCTTTATAGATACTGATATAAAACCAGGTAAATATAAATATGTGGAGCTAAATGCATATGCTGTGAGAGCGTGCTATTAATGAGAAAAAGGTCTGAAGGCACAGTGAGTGACTCCTAACTCGTGGCCGGTGGACCGTTGCTGTTGTCATTTTGGTGAAAAAAATGGGAACAGTGGAGACAGCCAAGCGGCAGGCAGCCTGTACAGGGATGGATTTCGCGCCTGGCCCTTTCTCAGGCGAGATGAGAGCTTTTCCTGAGTGCAGCCCGCAAGACGGGATCGCAGCTCCTCAGCCTGCAGCACTTCAGGACTTCCAGGTTGGAGACAATACGTCTGGAAATTTGGGGTGAGCTGCACCTCCCGTGTGTTTTACTTGGACAGTAGGGTTTAAGTACCACGCTGCTCTGCTCTCATTTAGCTCTGTTATTACAGCCCTGTTTGTGAAGCACGAAGAGTAATCCTCATGTAAAAATAATAGCATTGCAGAGCTAGACAGCAGATGGTGTTATTAAATAACCTGGGCAAAGTCTAAGGTCGTAACGCTCTAACAATTAACAAGATCTATTGTCTATCACTTAATAGGTAACCTCCTAGTGTAGGATGTTTGCGAGGCTGAGCAGAGTGACGAGTGGTATCTTGTCCAAGCGCAGATAACTCTTCCAGTTAAGCAAATACTTGGCAACAATTTTCTTGCCTAAGTTTGTTGGTACCACCATGTCAGGTGGGTACAATGCGATCCTGTCTGAAACCAACTCCATTAGGTTTTGAAAAGGCTACCACAACTTGAGTACTGGCCTGACATCCAGGTTCATTTATAAGAGCATGGAGAGGCAACTCCTCGGGCGGCATAAATTGTCGAGAGGCTGCCGCCAGGCGCATCTCCCGCCGGCTGCAGGGAGGTACCTGGCGTGTGAGGCGTGCCTGCCAGCCAGCCTTGGCTTTCCACAGACACCTGCAGCTAGGGGCCTCTCCTCAGTGGAACCTACCTCTGTCTCGGTTGATGAAGTTGGAGCTGAACCTCAATAATATGTGGCAGGGCTCTCTTCGCCACAGAAAGTCTTCAGCCAGAGTTCCCTCTTAAGGATTAATTTTATATTGTAGCGACTGCACTTTATCAATTTTCCCCTTGGTATTTGCCTGGCGTTTTGCAGCCTGTACCTCTCAGTTGAATCTCCCAGCTGAATCCTGGCATCCAAGGATGCAACCCACCTTCTCTTCTGTTATCAGCTTGTTTTACACACATGAGCAAGGCTTTCCGCATCATTTTCAGAGATGTGGGCCCACAGTCATCTCTTCTGGGACTTCAAGGAAGCCACGGAGGCTAACAGTCCCTTTTTAGGGTAGGTTCTGGCTTTAGTTTAATGACCATAATAGTGGCGAACACATTGGCAGCAGAAATAGGCTGATAAGGAGAACAATAGGGAACCTGTGACTTGGTACATTTGTCTCGCAGAGGGCAGGCAGGAGACAGGGAGCTAAAGCAGAGCCCTGCAGCTGCCAATAGCTTCACACAGTACTTTTCCTCCATGGTAATCACTCTCCTGCTAGGATCGACAAACTTGAGAACAAAGTACATTTTATTATTTACAAGGGTTAGATGACAAATACAAACAGATGGTGCAAAGATGACTCCTAATGCATAGTGATCAAGGAGTTTAATATTCATGGATAAAGGCCTGGAAGATTAAGTAAACAGATTCAAATATGCAAGGGAAAGTATCTCATAACAATGCATAAAGTCAGCATGGCCTTTTGTGCCCTGTTACCATTTGGGTCAGCACAATTGACATAAAGGGAAAGACTGGCTGAGCTTTCCAGTTTTCCTGAAGCACTCAAATCAGGCAGCATTTTTGTAAGGAGACCCTAGGAAGGGGTTTTGGCAAGGTGGAGAAAAACCCTTCTCTTTTGCTATTCAACTTTCTGTTCCTGCTCAGAAGGCCCTTCTGCAAAAGAGGCTGCAACAGCTGAGCGTGCTGCAGCCTGCTGCCACCGCCCTTATGCAAAGCATTCTCACCTGGGTGACACAGGGCTTTTAGCTGTGATGGGTTGGGTGAGCAAGGGTTACTCCCACGAGCAAGGGTTGTGGCACTTGGAGCCTAACTGCGCTACTCTGCAGTTAATGACGCTTCTCATGGCAAAAGCTGGGATTTCGCTGGTGCTGCTTTCACATGTAGTCATCTTGCAGAGAGAATTTCAACACTGATGAATATTACCAGTCAGGTCCTCGCTATGAATCATCCTGTCCTTCCAGATGACTTTTTCTTTCTGCTGTTTACATCAGAGGCAGAGAATTTTGATGCTTTCTTGTGTATGTGAGTAAAGGAATGTTTCATTTGAGAAGAGATTTCCAAACTCACTGAAGTCATCCTCTGTATAATTCCTTTTGTTGTTGTTGCTGTTCTCATTTTGAGCGTGGGCAGTTAGCAAGCTGTTTCTAAGGAGTCACTGGCTGAGCACTGAACATCAGGCAGAAAAGGAAAGCAGGAGAAGAGTCCACTGACGTATTGCTGGACTGTGCCATGAGGTTTGCTGTGCAGCTTAGATCAGCCTGCCATTTTCCTTGTCTAGATCAGGTTGATGGATGAGCAGGCTATTTGGGGTTTGGTCTGCTCAGCCCTGGAAAGGTGTGCATGTGGAGTCAGGGACTGAGGCAAGAGCAGCCCCCTGCTTTCTCTTTCAAAAGCCACTAATCAGTGCGATACAGAGTCAGGACACTGTGGCCTATGGACAAATGGGAGAAGCTAGGGGTTGGGTTAGGGCTGGAGAAGGGTTGAGATCCAAGGTGCAACATGCAAATGGTGGTGGTGAGCTGCCCAGCAGCCTGCCAGCTGCTGCACAAGGCGGCGAGCTCTCTCCCTGCCATTCCACCACCACTGTAGCTCTGAGAAAAACCTATACCCTGACCTCAAGAAAAGTAACTTTTTTTTTTCCTTCTGTGCATGGTCATCACTGTTTGACTCCTTTATTTTCATCCTTCTTCTGTACCTTTAGTGTCACAGAAAAAGTCCCAAAACTCTTATGACTACGCCATTAGTTTCTTCTGGATCTAGGATCTCAGCACCTTCCTTATGCTGCTGCTTCTCCAACTGCTTTCTGATCTCTCTCTCAGGCTGCTTTCTAATCTTCTCTGTCCCAGGCTCCTTTCTGCTTTGCCTGGCTGGCCCTTATCTAAGACTGGGGCAACCCCGCCCCAGGTCCACCCCCTGCCGCTCACAGGTGCAAGGGATCTACCAGTATTTCCTGGGCCAGCCGCCCCCCTCCACCATGTGCTCAGTCATCAGTTCATGCTGTCATCAACTGTTTCCCTGCACGTAGCCATCACAACTCCATTCGTATGGCTGTCTCCCAAATCACTGAAGACTTCAGGCACCTCTGGATGCTCTTTCTCAGGATTTTGCTGCTCTGCAGTGTTTATTCCACAGCACTCAACAGACCCTGGAAATCGTACTGGGTGCTTGAGTCCAGGTGAACAACACAAAGTGAGGAAAGGCACGCTTACTGCCACCGCCTCCCTCCAGTCTCAAACTTGCAGTGGAGCCGTAGTGCAGTGTCAAGAGCTGAGCACCTCCACCTCTGGTATCTGCCCAGAAAATGTTCTGGCTCTGTGGATGTATTTGATGGGTATGGCTGTATAAGCTGGAAAACGGTCAAAGGAACACAGCAGAAAAACCTACTGTGTGAATAAAGCCTTTGTTAAGAGGGATCCCATCTGTACACGATTTCATCAGCTCCGTGAGATGTGCAGGACGTTTGTGTGGCAAAGTAGCCAGAGCTCCTGTTCTGCGAGAGAAAACGCCTCTGTGTGCTTTTCCACAAGTGTTTTGCCATACGAGGAGGGGAAACCTTCTGCAATGCCGTTACTGTTCTTAACCACAGGATGGGACAAGCACTGGGACCGTGCTAACATAGCTATAAAAGTAACGTGCATTTGAAAAACATCAGATGTACCAAAAAATTGGCATTGCCTTCTTCTTTGCCTTCTCTCCCTTGAATGTGGAGATACTTAAAACATTGTAAATAACATTTGAGACAGCTAAAGAGCAGTCCACAGTGCTGAAACACTCCTGCCATCCAAAGCAGATCCGTGCCAGCTATTTCATTTACCATATGTTTGGTGTGGTTTTGGCAGAGTCAGCATGAGGATTTTTTGGGCAGGCCTGCGAAACAGTTTTTCCCTGCCTCCACCCAAACGTGACCGAGTCCTGTCTGCCATGATCACACCATTGCGCAGGGTCAGCCTGGCTGTTTTGGGCAGAATTAGTCAGAGGGGCCTCTGGAAAGAAGCCCAAGGAGGGCTGATTCATTTTCCATATGAGTGGTTGCATTAAGGAGAAGGAAGGAGTAGGAAGACACAGTATTCGGGACAGAGGTGCCGGACGATGCCGGAGGACCACACGGGGATCATGGGGTTCCTTCTCCAGGTCCAAGGCAGGTGTGGTTGGGATGCCCTGGCTGCAGGGACAAGCTGCCAGCCCATGGCACTGTTTTCAGCCACCCCGCAGGAGCTGCCAGAGGCTGTGAATCAGCGCCTGGAAAGGTAGTGCGAAGGACATGGACTCCAAGCAGCTCAGCCCAGCACAGAACAACTGCCTGGGCTGTGAGCAGGCTCTCTGGGGTGGGGCTTGTTTTTCCTTAAAAATGAGTGGGACGCAGTGCCCAGACATACAGTCTGGCTGGTGCCATCCAGCTGGGGCCCTGGACGAATCTAGCTAAACAAGAGAAGAAGAAAAGGGAATTTAAACGCACTTCTCTGCCCTTTTCTGAACAGGTGCTGGACGATGTGAAGGTACAGCTGCCTGGTTCCTTCCTGCTGTGTGCTCAGAGCATGCTTTCCCAGCAGCATTTTGCAGAGGCGAGTCTTGTTCCCCCAGCAGAGGAGCTTTGCCGCAGGGTGCTGGGGCATCTGCTCAGTAGACTTGCAGACCTCAGAGAGCAGCTTTGCCAGGCGAGCCTTCCAAGCAAGGAGTCAAAAAACCCTGGTTAGCCTGGAGGCCGTGATCCCTCCCTCGCTTTCTGCTGGATTAATTGCTAGAAAGGCTGCACAGCTGCATGGCAGCCCGGCACCCCATCCTTTCTGGAGGGAAGCATTAGTGTTTGGCCGTACCTCTGCATTTCTGTTCTCTGAAACTATTTCTGACCATCCTGATTCACCCTGCAACTGGAGGGTGGAATTTGGCTTTGTATCCATGGCAAGGGAATGTAAATATTCATGCCTATAGGCTTTCCTTTGCAAGCGCGCTACCCCAGTGTGCAAGTGAACACGGTTCCCAGCAGGGAGGCAGGAGCAGGGCTCCCCAGCCTGCCTCCTCCTGCTTCAGTTCTCCCCAGCACTGCTTGGGGCACCAGCCCTCTGACCAGGGCTGCCTGTGTGGGGCAGTTTGGGCTGAGTCAGCCAGAAGAGCCAGGGCTCCCTGGGTACCAGCCCCTCTTTCCTGAAGCTGGCTGTTAATCTGAGCTGGTTGCATGCTGCCTGCTGTCAGCAGCCCTTTTATTTCTCCACGGGTGTTTGCTGGTGCAGCGCTGGGGCATTTGCCTGGCGGTGACTCAGCTCGTGCCCCTGCCCCGAGCGCTGAAGAGCTGGGATGGGCTGCAGTGTGCCTGGCCGCGGTGTGCCTGGCTGCGGGTCTCGTCCTTCCCTTTTCTCATTTCAGCAAAACCGTTGCCAATTTCACGGAGCTTTCTGTCACAGGCAAACAAAGAGGAAATTCATTCACAGCAAGAGCATTAACATCACCAAATAGTAAAGGCATTCCCTAATGCTCTCAAGTAGGCTGCCTCTGCTGCAGAAGTAGAGGTGGGCAGAGCTGGGCTAAGGAAATAAGGGGACAGTGGCTGGGTGAGGGCAGGGATCCTTGGCGAAGAAAACCCAGAGGATAAAAGGCAAAAAGAACAAAGGGAGAGGTGCTGGGGAAACACGACTGAACAGATGCAGCGCTTATCTGCTCCTGCATCAAATAAAATTCCTACCTGTAAACCAAAAGCAATGAGTAACATCAAGCAAAGGGCCAGCCTGTGGGAAGGGTTGTGCTGGTGTAATCAAAGGGCTGGTGTTAAACCATTTCAGTTAAAGCCCTGCACACATGGGCTGCTGATGGAAGAAGAAAGTCAGGCTTTATGGCTTCCAAGGAAGGATGGCAAACACTGTGGCTTCCTGGTGCAAAGTGCTGATCCATATGATAGAATGCTTCCATTTGTTCAAAAACTGTTGATGAGTTAACACTGTACTGGCTGCCTTTATGCTGGAAAAGGCATGGTCTGTCTTCCAACAGGTGGTTTAATGCCAGCAAAAATAAATAAATAAATAAAATCTAGAGCCAGAATAAGCATATGGTACATTATTTTGGTTCTTCCAATAGAATTGTGACTGGGAATTCACAAATAATCCTGGTCAGTCTTATCCTGCGTACTGCTACTATCTGATTTTCACTTAAATCAAGGCTATTTTAGTTTAATTGGCTATTTTAGTACAATATGTCAATGCAAATGTTTCTGGCTCTTTAGCACCGGTGCAGCTCATTTTCCAGAGCAATGTGAATGCCAGGAGGAATGGTTCTCACCAGCCTTGGGGCACTGACACACTCACCTTGCCAGCACCTGCCCTGGCCTCGGGTGCTACAGGGCGGTTTGGCTCACAGCAGCGGGGTGAGCAGAGAGACAAAGCCAGGCAAGGGACTTGGGCTGGGACAGGTGAGAGAGCAAGGGCAGGCACGGCTCAGCTGCAGAGGTACCTTGCAGCCTCCGACGGGTTTGGTGCTGCAGGGTGTGTGCTTACCCATTCGCTCACCCTCACCTACCCTCATCTGGAGTTTAAACCAGACGTCTGGCCGAGTATTTCAGATGGCTGAGCACATGTTCGCTTCTGCCACCTCCAGGAGAGGAGCAGTGTGGACAGATGTAGGCGGCAACATCTTCAAATTACAGCTTAATCCTCACCAGCCCGTGAGTCAGGGCAGTGACTCACACGCACAGACATCTTAGTGTGACGGGGAAGGAGCTCCTGCCCCAGCCTTCTGCCCTGCTGCTCTGCTGGGATGCATGGCCTTTGTGTAACACCAGTGCTGCTGGGGTGCGCGGGCACCTCCGCCACTAGGCCTCAGCCAGTGCTTCCATGAGCCGTCCAGGGCGGGGGGCACGTACCACTTCACCCCCCTATGAGTTACCCACCCCGAGAGCCACAGACCCACTTACCAACTTTGCTCTCCTCCGGGGCCTACTTGGAGGGATCTCATGGGCCAGAGTGCTTGGAGGTAAGGGGGCCCATGAGAGCTGGTTGATATTTAAACAGTATTTCTTTCAAGCTCAGGATCGGTGCATCCCTAGGAGCAGGAAATCAGGGAAGGGCAGCAGGAGACCGCCGTGGATGAGCACGGAGCTCATGGGCATGACCAAAGAGAAGAAGAAGGTCCATGAAATGTGGAAAAAGGGCCTGTCCTCTTGGGAGGAGTATAGGAATGTTGTGAGGGACTGCAGGGATATGACAAGAAAGGCCAAAGCCCAATTGGAGCTTAAATTGGCAAAGGAGATAAAGGATAATAAGAAGGGGTTTTTTAAGTATGTCAACAGTAAGAGGAAGCCTAGGGAAAATGTGGGTCCCCTGCTGGATGAGGGGGGTGTCCTGACAAC
>WBMW01003957.1:17597-177942 GCA_013396635.1 Penelope pileata
GGGAGGTTGTGGAGTCTCCTTCCCTGGAGATATTCAAGACCCGCCTGGACGCCTACCTGTGCAACCTGCAGTAGGGAACCTGCTCTGGCAGGGGGTTGGACTCGATGATCTCTCAAGGTCCCTTCCAACCCCTGCAATTCTGTGATTCTGTGATTCTGTGATTCTGTGATTCTGTATCCTCTAAACTGTGTTTCTGGGGCAAAAGGAGGATGAATATCCACTTTTTATACCACTGGCTTGGCGCAAAGAAGTGTGTAGATAGCGAGACTTAAGCCCCACACGTCCTGCATCTTCTTGAGGTTTTGCTTGCTCTTTCTCTCTGGCAGGCACTTCAGATTAGCCTTTGATCACTGGAGATCAAGAGTATTTCCACCCATACAAGGTAAGTCTGTTGGTTGCACAGACAGCTCAGAGGAAATGGAACTCTTACAAAGGCCTGATTTTGGGTGCACCAGTTCTCATATGAGCATTTCAAGTGTTAGAGGAGTGTCCGTGTTTTAAATGTCTTGCGTGCAGCACGCTGCTCCAAAAAACTCTCTACCTTAGGCCAGTCCTCAGGCTTGAATATTAATAAAGGCATTTTCCTACATGAACAACATGTACTATCTCATGTCTCATGCCTGCCTCAAATTTAAAATATGCAAGTGCAACCATAGGAAAGTCTCATGTCAGGTCACCTGCAGCTACAGATAACCGCAGATAAGTGCTATGGGAAATGCTGCTCTGCTGGGATGATCTCAGAAGTGGTTTCCAGCGCTGCTTTCCTTTAAGCAATGAGCTGATCTGGGCTGAAGGCTATTGCCATCCTAAGCTACAAGGATGCAGGCCAGCCCACCATGTGTGCCGGTACCTTTGCAATATCCCTAGAGGTATGGTTATCCTGGAGCTGCCATGGCGCTGGGGCTGAGCTTGTGTTCAGCAGTGATGGACTTTTCCAAAAGCCCAGCTTCTGGGGCCAGCCCGTGTCTCTAAGGATGTGAGGTGTGACTGCTTGAATGAACGGGTAGGGCTGCTCGTCTCATTCTTTCCATGCTGCTGGTTTATTTTTAACCGCCAGAACTGAGTTTCCCAAAAGAACTGAATTGTTGCAGGCAACAGGATATGAAATGAAAGTCAAAGATTTCTGCAGTAGCTGCTTTTTCCAAAATCTCTACCATTGCCATATCTCAAGTCTCAAGTCCTTTGAAAGGACCTTTAGTGTCACTGCATTGCTATGGATATCTGCCATATGTGGGGCAGAAAGCAGCACTAGATGGGATGGTGAGGTTTAGCGTTTGTCTCTGAGCAGATCTGCCTTTTGTTCCTGAAGCACTGGTGGTTCAGTGCTCTCCCTCTCAAAGCCCCCTCTTACAAACCTCTCCATCACTTTCTTTGCATTTCTGCTCTTTACAGGTGCTGTCATCTTTAGCAAGCCTTTGCTGTCCAGGGCTGTGTCTGCACAGAGAGCCGTCTTTCAGGGAGGTGTGAGGAAACCTGAGACTGGGACTTTCTGAAGGCGTTCTTGTCCCTGTCCTATCCCTGTGAGGCTAGTTACCAGTTCTTCAAAATCTTACATACAGAAAGAGCATCTGCCTACAGCAGGAAAGGAGAGGGAAAATGCTAATGGTGAACAAAGTGACCTGAGGGGGAAACATTTCCAGGCTTTTTGTGGTGCTTTCCCAGCTCATAAAAGCCCCTCATTGGGCCTGTGGTTATGTTTGATGACGGATGATAAATGACCCCAGAAGCATATCCCATTGCCTTTCCCCTGCTCTGGAGGCTGCTGCTGTGGGCACCTCTATGCGCAGCAAAAGCAGTTCCCCAGCTTCCAACAAGGAAGAGGCTACCCTGGTGTTTCAGCGTCAGTGGAGAAACCTGGCCTTTCTCTACAGAGCTGCCTCTCTGCAGCCATTTCCGAGGTTTTGTGCAGGCTTGTAGGCATTGCAACAAAAGCACTGGGGAGATGTTGCAATGGGATATTTAGTTATATGGCGAAAACCACATTACTTCTGCAGCCCTCCAGTTTCTCAGGAAGCTGACATCCTGCAAAGGAACCAAGTTGAACATAATCTTATCTTTTGGCCTAGTTATTGTAAACCCAAATGGTTTCCTTGATCCCCTTCATCTGAAAGCACCCCTTGGGATGGGAGCGGCACACAGAGCAGCTAGTGTGGGCGTGGGAGGCCAGTGCTTTTTTGGCTAGGGCCACCTTTGATGATGCCACCACCCCACACAGGGGACGGAGTGGTTGCTGCCATGTGGCGCTGGCTGCATCGGTTGGACTTTGGTTGCCCGGGCATTGTAAAATGACTCAACGGGGATCAGAACGTGGTGGGATTAAACAAAAGTCGCTTTGAAGCTGCTGTCGGTTGGCAACAGAATAATTTAAAATTAAACCAGTTCTGAAACTATCTACCGCAAGCGGTTACAAGCCTGGGTGTTGTAAAACTGGGCTGTTTCCTCTTTTCCTCACAACGATGATGTCCTTGATTCCTCCTTTAGGCTTCTTTGGCAATTCTTGCACAGTAATAAAAAGGCATGACACAGCATATGTTTTGCGGCTCACCTTGCCAAACAAAATTACAACGTTAGTGTAGCTTCTTTGCCTTTGCATAATTAACTCTACAAAGGAGATAGAGAGAGGGTAAGCATCTGTGCCAAGATAAAAGCAAAAACAAGAAGTACGAAAGTCTGTTTTAAAGTCGTCTCTGTTCAAAGTAATTCTTTTAAAAATGACTTATCTTGAAACTGTTACAGACAATTAGGGAAAGTCATGCAGTTTCTAAATGTCTGTTATGTTTTACGTCTGCAGCTACATTGCTAAGATTGAAAAAAAAAAGTCGATGCTACTCTGAGGGCTCACAAAAGTGGTAGAGCAGAGCATCATCTGCACAACACGTGCTGGGGCTGGGAGGAAGCAGGATGCCCAGGAGCTGCTCATTGCCCGCTCTTCAGGCTCATCTGGCATCGTTCTCATTTTTTATGGCATTCAGGACAGTCTCTGTGTTGTGCTGACCTGCACCAGCTACCACCAAGGGGAATTTGGCACAGCTGGGAAAGTAAATGGGGCAAGAGGTGGGCCCAGTCCTGACACCTATCCTATCACCTTACTGTCATCCTGGGGGCTTGAAAGGACAGCACTTGGGCACTCCAGGCAAAGGAAAGGATCTCCTGACACACAGGATGATGACAGGAAAAAAGGGGAAACCTTTCAGTCTATGGATCTGCCAAGTTCATTACAGAAAAAAGGCATAAAGCTGCCCCAACAAGCTCGCCCACTGTGCGTATGCCTGCTGCAAACCTGTGTTAATAGCTGAATTAGGATTCAAACAGCCTGAGTGGTTCTAATACAGAACATTAAAGAGCAGATCCTATTCCCACTAATGCCAAAGACAGAACTCCCAGCAAAAAATCTGGCCCTTAGCTTCTGGGAAGTCCCCAGGCAGTCCATCTAAGTCAAGAAGAAAAGAACAAGAAAAAAAAGGGAAAAAAAAAAGAGAAGGAATAAAAGGAAAAAAGAAAAGAAAGAAATGTGGAAAATGTTGTGAGCAGCTGTGGCAGCTGGCAGCAGCCTGTCCAGGTAGAGCAGGGATCGTGCACTTCTGTTAAGCCTCCCTTGCTTTTAGGCAGCCTCCAGACATGAAACCTTGTCATGCTTTGCTATCACACCCGGCGCAACGCCCCGCTGTGCACAGTGTTGTTCAGTCACAAAGATGGTGCCTGTCTGCTCAAAGTTCTCACAGAGACGTTTGCACAATGTCACTGCAGCCGAGCCTTGTTTATTAAATGCTCACTTATCAGAAATGAGGTCAGATCATTTGATGGGTATTAAGATGTTAATGCATTAAACACACCGAAATATCACCTGCTTATCCTAACCCTCACTTATCTAAATCACCTTTGCATTCACTGTGACATGTATGGGTGAGATGTGACTGCTAATTATGTAAGTGTTGAGCCAGCACCAGTTGGTCTTACTACTGCACCCAAGTGCTTTGGTAACAAAAAGCATCATCCACAGTAAACTGGGGTTATTCTTCGGTAATGAAGACAAGAGACATCCCCCAGTACAGCAGAAAAATAAGACAGTGCCTGAAGAACAGCAAGAGGAGGAATCTGTGTGGAAGGAACTATGATCGAAGCTGTGAGGCACCATTATGTGTCTGACCCATCCTGCACAAACCATCCCACAGTGCCCTCCCACCTCTGTGGACACACCATGTCCCCACGACTCTTCAAAACTGCCTTCCTTCCCAGGCCACCACTCAATGGTCCCTGCACCCTTGGAATGTGAGGGAACATCTCCGTGGCCCAGGCCCTGGTGCAGAAAATTGGGCAGTGGTGCACTGCAGTGCATGAGTTACCAGCACAACTGCCACCCTAAAAGAAGACGCTGTCTTCACGCTGTCACACTGAGAAGTGCTCAGCTCATTTTCTGTGTGTGGTTAGAAGGGGGTTGATCAGGCTGTTCCTCACCAACAGTCTTCAGCCCAGCTCTGCAGGTGAGCTCATTCTCCAGAAACAGAGGTGGCTTCACGAGGTGGCTTCACAGGACAGGATTCACGGGTCAACTTCAACACTTCCAGGCGTCAGCCTCCTGCTTGGGGTGGGCACTGCTCATTTTATGGTGGTGTGTGCTTGGTAGCGGTGGCTGTGAGCCTTGGTGTGAGGCTGAGCCCAGCTCTCTCTGCCCGCAGAGCTGAGTGCACGGTTGGCTCCGGAGCTGCAACTAATAGATTAAAGCTCCCAATAAATCAAGAGTTTCACAGAAGCGTGAATGACTGATTTCACAATGTGATTAAAATTATCAAGGGAAAACATCTCAAGTGCTCAATAATTTACGCTAACCACCTGTGCTTTTAAAGTAACTTTCCCCATTCCCCTCCCTTAACTTTAAGAGATTCTTGCCATGTTCTTCCAGCCATTTCCTTCCATCCCTTCAGCTCTGACTGCTGCTGAACACTCTTATTCAAAAAAGTACTGTATCACTGGAGGTTGTTCTGGGGATGAAAAATGCACTGTGATTTATTATAAAATGGTCTATGCGGGCAGCTGATCTTAGCATGCACTCTGCATCCTCCCAAAACGAAGACAATTTGCAGTGTAGTATTGTGAAATGGGATTTATATTCCAGTTTGCATTTTATGATTCTTATCTTTAAGAAAGCATTTTCAAAGGCATTTTCAGTTAGGTTTTTCCATGCCTGCTTTTCACTTTAAGCAGTGCCGACAAAGTCATGCCTGTCCTTCCATGGTTTGAAAGGTTTTAGATGTAAATTTGGAACTCATATCACACCCTACCAAGGAGCTGGGACTGTTTATTTATTTGTTTATTAACTAGGAGTTATTTTCTCTCCAGTATGCTTTCAGTCTCCTACAAAGCCAGCTCTTTGACCTAATTCCTCAACATGGACAAGAACCGAATTCCTGGATTAAAAAAAATCATGAGAGAAAATCCACTCCCATTTTGACAAAAATAACTAAATAAATCCTTCCAACTCAAAAAAGCCTTCAAGAGAAAATGCAGGACATGTCCTTCAAAGGCTGTCATCTTGCCTTTGGAAGCGGAAGCTCCGTGGCGATTGGTGCCGCAGAGGGCTGGCAGCCAGGCAGAGGGGGGCAAAGTTTGCTCTGGAGCGGTTTGCTGGCGGGGCAGCTGTGCTGTGGGTGGAAGTGCCCAGATGGAGGCAGGGAGCTGAGGCGTGTGAAGGTGGCTGTGAGGACACATCAGCCCTGGCCGAGAGAGGGGCTGGACTGATGGCTTGGGATAGCTGTCGGCAAGGGCAGGTGGGCAGTGATACAGTCCCAGCTCAGACCTTGGTTGTTAACAGCCCCAAGGGACTTTTTATCCAGGAGTTTGCCTAACCACATTTTAAACATGGTTATACATTGACAGGAAAAATGACCCACAGTGAGGTGTTTGCACAGCGTGATCCTTCACTTTGATGGCCCCGAGCTTCTGTGCTGTGAGAAGCAGCAGGTTAACATGCCACCTGCACCCTGTCTGTGCCACCCGGGACAGGTCTCTGAACTGCCTGAGTTCGTTTTTTCTCCTAGTATTTCAACTAAAGAAAATATCCATTCGCTGATCTATGGTAGAGAAAGTAAAACTTGTATTGGTACAGGTGCTCGGTACAAAGAACTTACTCGAGAAACCCCTTATACACCTCTGGTTTATTGTTTTCTTTTCCAATGGTTGTTTTTGGTGTTGTGATGAAGGCAAATGTTTGACACAAAGACGTAGTCTTTACCCAAATACTGATATCCAAAAGGACATCTTTCTTTGGACAGAATTTATTTTCTTGTTGAAATATATTGGAAGAGAAATGGAGAGGGAAGAGACTAGGAAGGGAAGAGCGAAGGAAAAGCTGGCCAGCTCAGGGAATCTGCATGTCCAGGCAAAAAAATAGCCACATATGCCAGAGGACAAAGAAATAGAATGTGCAGAGTGGGCTGAGGAAGAACATCTTTGCACAGGGACTCCCATTCACGATTACATGGTTGCTAAATATTCAGTGAAACGGAAGCACACTGGCTGCGTTCACTTGGAGACTGTTGGCACTGTGGTGTTGTTTGGAGCTTCTCTTGCAGGTGCACACTTTATTTTGCTGCTGTGACACAAGCTAGAGTGAACTGTCCTTCCAGCTACTTCTGCAAAAGCGCTGGTAGCATGACAAGTGGGATCCAACACATGGGTATTGGTCAGCTCTCACCAAAGTCAGCAGTCTTGAGTCTGGCCACAGTGGGAGCTAGGTGCAAGGCTTTGAGCAAGTAGGTTTCCTCAGAGGAACAGTGGAAAGCCTATCTGTTACAACATGCTTTTGCCTGAGGTGAATTACTTTTAATAGTTATTTTGTTTTAGGAAGCTTGAAACGATGAGCTGGCGCTGCTGCTTTTGATTTTACTTCAGGAAAGATGAACTTTACTTTCAGGGGATTCTCTGCTTGCCAGCAGTGTGATTTTTTTAACCCAAATACCATTTGGTTAACTTAAATATGCCAGTTGTCTAAGCCTCTAGGTATGTGTTCAAAAAATATATAATTACCCGTCCATGTCCTTGTGGGGAAGCCTCTCAAATCTTCCCACAGCTTTCTTCACAGCTTGTTTGAAGCATTATAAAGTCCAACCCAAAGTCCAAGAGCACGGTTGGGAGAGTTCCCCAGCTGGTGCCAGTGGATTCTCAGTTAGACTATGACACTATGACAGCAGTTTGTAAATTTGTTTTTCTTCTTTTCATAGGAGCTTCCAACGGATCAAAGAGCAATCATTGGAGGACGTATCAGACCCACAGCTGCTAGATAAAGAAGAGAAATCGGACTGTTTGCAGGAATACCAGCTGTTGAAGTATCATCACAGCTCTCCTCTAACAGTGGAAGAGCATTTTCTTCTCATGCAGTTATATCAAGTGCATAGAGAGAAGTCAGTCATAAGGTTGGGTGTTTGGGGTGTTAAAGTCAACACCTACTTTACAAACCATCCCAGTTTCTGGAGAAACATCCCTGGGAGTTTCAGGAGTTCTCTTTGGTCCTGGGTGCCCCATAAAGAAATGTCATTTACTCTGAATTAATTAGCTGCCGCTTCGGCCTGGCACCAAGACTTGATGTTGTGAAGCAAAACAAAATTGAGCTAATGAAATCAATAACGTCATTAAAATAACACAGCAGAGTTACTGACCGCCCTGCCAACTGTGACCAATCGCTCAGCACGTAGAGGGATTTCTGCAAGAACACCCCACTGCTACGAATGGCAGCCAAAAGCCAACCTGCCATCGCCCCGCTCAGGTGAACTTTTCCAGGACAGCGCAGGGACAGTTGCATGGGAACAGCCCCGAGCTGGAAGAGTCAGATAGATTTGGATGGATGGCAGCAAATAGAGAACAAGAAGCTCCCACAGCAAATTTTGGACTGGGAGTTTTAAGCAGGAAGCTACATTTAGGTAAAACTCTTGTACTATTAATGCAGCTAGAGTAAGATATTACCAGGAACAATGCACACCATGAACAGGAAGATGCTGTCTGGGAAAGATTGATCTGGCGCTGAAGGATGGTGGCTGAGAAGCTGAAGCCCTGTTCAACAGTGCTTAAAGAGCATGGAGCACAGCGAGCTCTGGCTCAGCGGGGGCTCCTTGATGCTGTGCTTGTAGGCCTGCACCTCCACCATTAGAAACACACTTTAATGTCAGTGCTTAAATGAATGAAGAAGGATCTAACCACATGCTTCTTACACAGAATTTCTAAATGTTTGTACAGTCTAAGCCCTCTCACCATGCAGAATCGTAATAGATACCATGAAGAAGTCCTAAGACAGACAGACAGAACTGACAAGTATTTTAATAACGTTCTTGTACTGCTCATGTTTTACATAAATAACACAAATATTTCCACCACTGTTAGCCAGGTCTCCTGGAATTTAATGACAAGTTCACAGGTGGGGGCAGGTAATTCTGAACATTATTTTTTCCTGACACAACTAAGTGCTACGTATGCAGGGGCATATCTGTTCAGCTCTGTGCTGGTACTATTTCTGTACTCTTCCTGGAACTGACTGCAGCTGTCATCTCTTTAGCTTCTTCCTGACTAGATGCTCTGCAATATTTCATTCTAACCTATGCAGGGGGTTTGGGTCTGCAGGTAAAGGTGAAAAGCAAGTGACTTTCAAGTGGCAGCATTCATGACTTCTGGGAAAGGAGGCAGGAAGAAAATCAAGACAACAAAGAGAAAACTACGGACTTCAAGGAGACAGAGTCTAACTGATGGTGTTAGTACACAATATCCCAGAGAAACAAATCTGAGGCAGAAAGGACATTTGGAGAGTTAATGGTGCTCTAAGGGAGTTGTGTGAAAGGCACAGTCACGGAAGAAATAGTAAAGAACTGCTTGTGAACTGCTTGGTAGAAGGACAACTTAGCACAAGCCCTGTGGGAGGCCGGTAAGGTACCAAGTGATTAAATCATGAGCTCTTCATTAGTTTCAGATGTGCAGGGGAAGCACACAGAAAGTCAAACTAGGTCATGTTACTAAGTGGAGGAACGAAATGAAAAATGCATAAGTGATGCAACAAGCAGTGGGCGTGGAGTTTATGTACCAGTAGCAAAAGCAGGGCCACAGAAAGAGCTGGGTTTCACAAGGCGGCATTACTCAGTGATGATGCCAAATACACAAGTGGTTGTTACTTTCTTCCTTTGTCTTTACTCAAAGGTGCCCTGTGATGAGACATTCAATGCAATGAGCATAAGCAGTCTGAGAGTAAGAATATAGGATATGAGAAAGAACAACGAGGTCAGAGAGTGCCTAAATAAGTCAGATATATTCAAACCATCAAGGCCTAACTACCTCCCATGGTGCCAGGAAAAGCAGCTGAAGCCCACTTGGAGCCATCAGCACAGAAATCAGGGGAGAGGGTGTGTTTCTGCACACTGGAAATGGCAAACATAACAGCTACCCCCTGACAGGGGGAGGACTGGGGGAACCAGGAACCAGAGAGCAGGCAGCTTAATTTCAGTTCCTGGAAAATACTGCAAGTGGGAACTAAATAAACTATTTTCCAGCACCTAGATTACAGCAAGCAGATGAGGAACAGCAAGCACTGATTTGACAAAAACAAATCACATCCAATCAATCCAATTTCTTTCTACAGTAGGTCTTAGATCTTGATTTTAGTAGGGCTTTTGCCATTGTCTCACCTGACACTTTCATAAACTAAGTAAAGAAACGTGGTTTAGAAGAAACTGCTATTAGAGGAGTGTACAGCTGGTTGGAAAACCAGACTAAAAGCGGTTATAAATGCTTCACTGTCAAACTGGCGGTACGTATCAAGTGAAGTCTGAAGCCATCTGTTTTGTGTCTGGCAGTGTACAGTATTTTCATTAATATCTTTGAAGAAACGAGAGTAGGGAACGCTTATTAAATTAGCACAGGACACCATGGAGAACAAGCGCTTTGGAGAACAGGATGAGAATGCAAAACAGTCTTGACAAATTGGAGGAATGGTGGGGAAAACAAACGCCATTGAGCAGAGACAAAGCGGAGCTCTGCATTTGCGTAGGCGTCATCAAGTACAAAAAGACGGCTGGGGAACAACCGGCACAGCAGCAGTTCTGCAGAAGAACATCTAGGGATGACAGCTCAACATGAATGAGCACGGTCATGCTGCAGTAAAAAATGAAAGTGCTACAATGAGGTGTACAAACAGAAGTACTATCTGCAAGAAACAGGAAATAATTCTTCCCCAGTTGTCTGTGCTGTGACGACTTCATTTGAATGTGCAGTTTTGGCCACTGTGGTTCAGGGAGACTGTGAGCTTACTGCAGAAAGTGCAAAGGAGAGCAACAGCAGTGGTCCAGAAAAGGTGTCAAGTGAGAAAGGCTGAACAGTTGAAAACTGAAATAGCTGTTGGTAAGATTTGTCTCTACCAAAGCGTAGAGGTGAGGAAGACATGGTAGTGGTCATCTGGTGAATTAGGAAGGGAGTAACCTCATTCCCAACTCCATTTGTGGTACTAGAGTAACAGTCATTATTTAAAGCAGAGGAGCTACGCTAAAAATACTTTCCAAGAGCAGGTAAGCACTGCAGTATGTTGCCCAGAGAGTTGTAGAATACCCGGTGTTCTGAGAGCACAAAACACACTAGTCAGTTGATCCTGCCTGGGGTCTGGGGAGGAGCAGATCGGCAGCGGTCCTGCCAGTCCCACCTCTTAAAATTTCCAGGGCTGGATAAGCTTTGAGGATTCAACTCATAGCCTGCAGCTGAACGCCTCAAACGCTGGAGGCCATTTCTCACTGAAGACAACTGAACCAGCCAGAGTAGTTGTATCTTTAGTTAATTAAATAGCTTTGATTAGAAAAAGAGGGCAATAGGAAGACATAAAACCAGCATTAATCGACTTAGCTTAATAAAATGAAGTGGTGTTATAATTTGCTTGCAGCCTACTTGGTGTTGTTCCACCAACAGAAGTGACATCTTGTTGCAAGGTTTTGGGAATCTGCTGTTAAGGGTTTCCTCTTGCAGCTTACAGAGCAATGCCATAGCTCTGCATAAGTATCCCCAAACTCACGCGTTCTCCTCTTTTACCTTGATGGTAACCTCCTCTCTAATCTCCTCATCTGCCAAATGCTGCCTGTTGGCTGCTGCTAGTAGACATCCTTGCCTGTGCCTCAATGCATCTCTTGGCAGTGACATCCACAACTAACACAGTTCCCTGCTTTCCCTCAGCCATCTAGAAATGCAGCTCTGTCATCTTCCAATTCGTGTTTAGCCTGCCCCTTGAAGTCCTCCAGGCTTTTATATCATGCAGTTCTGTGTCCCTCTCTACTCGTTAACCTCTTCCCCTCTAGCCTTGTTTCTTCTCTTTGCCACTTTAGACTTCTGCACTTCATCACATGAAGTCTGCAGCAGACATTTCCCTGGCTGCCCACAAACCTAGCACTCACTACAAGAAAGGGAAACTCCACCTCAGCTGAAGTGAAACACAAAGAAGGAACTCTGGTCATCTTCAGCAATCCCATCTGAATCCTATCTTGAGTCCAGAGATATTCCCTTTCTCCCTTCACAAGATTAATTCACTTCTCTTTTCTCATGACCCAGACTCATACTCGTTCAGCAGAATTGGTGTGCATCCTGACATTGAATGCCTGAAGGTTAACTAAGAATGGGGGCTTGTGGCACAAGTAAAAGCACACCATGCTTTTAAATAAACATCTCGTATCTGTTCGTGCACTGCATAAAACATAGAGGCTTGAATATGTTCGTTCATTTTACCATTTGTCTTCTTGCTAACTCTGTGAACTGCTCTGACCTGAAGTTCTTCAATTAACTGTTACAGCAACATACGTATGTCAGATAGATAAAACGCTGCCTAGCTGTATTTTTGTTAGGCAAGATGTCACACGTGTGCCACTTGTTAGCGTGGCTGATGGTTAAGAGTCTCCAAGGAGCTGAGTTTCCTCAGGTCAGCAGGGGATGGGCTGGCAGTGAGCATTCAGTGGGCCTGGACCAGCAGGTATGTGGGGACGTGGGTGAAGAGCATCTTGTAAGGCTGGTCTCCAGAGGGGAGTTAGTACTAACTGTACTAACTGTACTAGTACTAACTGGGGGAGTTAGTTACTAACTGTGGTTAGTACAGCAACTGGGAGTGCCCTGTGCAGCTCTGTGTCTGTGGAGGTGGAAGTGGGCGCGAGTTGCAGTTTGGAGCACACGCACGTGAAGGTGAGGGTTGATCTCATCACTGTGTGGGGATGGTGCTAGTATCTAACCACACACAAAGGACATTTCATCTTTCCTCCCAGCTCAACCACTTCCCCTCCCAGAAAGGACTTAGGAAAAAAAAAAAAAAAACAAGAAAAAAACAAGAGGAGCAGCCAATAGAAACTATCACATGTTTGGGGAAAGCTCGCAGGCCAATATGAAAAGGCAGTGCAAATATTTCAAACCAGAACTGCCTGAGATGACCTTACAAGCAAAATACACACCGCCTAAGTATTAGGATGGAAATGACAAAGCAGGGAAATTGTTGCAGATGCAGCACAAATGGACATTAGCTACAGATTACACAGATTAGCAGGGCATTGTACAAAGGAAACGTTCAATTTTTCTTTTCGGTATTAATAAAATACACCTGAAATCAGCAGTACCAGTGATTCCCTTTTTGAATTCCAGGCAATATGTTGAATTTCAGCCACATCTTTCTCACCAGCATCAAGCCGCCTTGCTCTTACTGTTAGAAGAGAAAAAAAGTTCCACCACCTTCAGGGGCACCATCTCTGTACTCATTCCTCACTGTTTAATTTGAAACCCAACAGAAGGCAGCTATTGACAGCTATCATTCCTATTGGCTTTCATACATTTTCAGGACTTCTCAGGCAGAGTTCAGGACCTGTTCCAGAAGGACCATCAGCCCATCCCAGGTGACTGTGGGAGGCTCTGAGGTGATGCCCACCTCCAGGGCCACAGTCCCTTGGGCACAAGGCCACGCATGGCCAAGAGCTCAGGCAGGAAGACCAGGGCAGGCAAGTGGGGACAGCTCAGAGGCCGGCAGCCTCCACAGCCACTTGTGCTGCTGAGGCTTCGCAACTGCCTGCGTGTCAGCCTCAAGCGAGCATCAGAAGAGCAGGGCAATGTGCCCTGTGGTAATTTTTGCAGTGTCGTGGGCCAGGAAGCACCAGCAAAAGAGATGTTATGACAGTGCAAACAGTTACCTCCGCTGCAAGCATGATAGGAAGTGACACTGCAAACAGAAATGTAACCTGTCAAGGCCACAGCTACATGCTTGGGCCTGAAGGCATCTGCACGCAACTCGTGTCCTAAACGACACAAGCTGCATAACCTGCCTGAAAAACCCCAAGAAAGCCATCCCAAAGCTCTGACCTCTCCAAAAGAGAAGGCTAAGGGACAAAGTTTCTGCTTACTGGCGTCAGTCTGTGTGTGCGTGTCAGCACTAATTACAGCCAGCAGGACGGTGCATTTGAGATGTAAAAGCCTTCAGTGCCAGCACGGGCCTTACAGTGCTACAGTGGAAAATATTAAGAGAGGATTACCAGAAGCCCCAGAAGAAATAAAATCACAGCTAAAGGAAATTATACTGAGGAGCACAACATTTGACTTACAACTGTTGTGGTCTGAAACATAAATCCACACAGTACCAAGTGTTTGGAAAACTGTACGCCAACAGTAATGAAAATAATCATTTTGCTAAAGTATTCTTTACCAAGGGCAACGCTCAAAGACGTGTGTTGATTAAGGCAAAGTCTATGGATGCTGGCCCAGTGCTGGAAGGGCTTCTAAGATGAGTGCTGGCTCTGTGCACACTAATGTGGTGCTTGAGGTGGCAAGCCCTGCCAGGGGGAGCAGGGCCACCATGCAGCCACGCGTGTGTCTGTAACCCACACTGGCCTTGCAGGGGGCACAGCTGGATATTCATACCTCTGCCTTTGGGGAGAAAAGGTGCCTTACTTCTGCCGTGAGACTGATGGAGAAGGAAGTGCTAAGCTTCTTCATTCCTTCTGCATGCTGCCGGGGCATCCAGATGACAGCAGAGCCAGCAAGGGGGTGCAAACATCTGAGGCAGAAGGCAGCGGATAAAAACAGTTTTTAGAGACCACTGGGGAAACAAGAAGTGGGAAATGAAGACAATAGAAGCCAAAACTGAGGGATGTGGGGAAAGACAAGGAACAAGCCAAGAAGCTCCAGAAAATGAGAGAAAAAATCAGGGGATGAAAAAGAAGATGAGGGAAGGAAGGAAAGAGATATCTAGAAACAGGAGTGGGGAAAAAGTGGAGACAGAAGTAGCTGAAAGCAGAAACTTCAAAGAAAAAGGTAATTTATATTCAGGCACTTCAGAGAAGAAACCATTTTTGTTAGCTTTGACTAATGGGGTCCTGGTCTTTGCTAGGTAACAGACATAATGGAGTTGTAGAAGAATAAAGCAAAAGCTAAAACATATATACATACCGGAGGAAAAGAAAACTCAGAGCCTGAAAGGAAGGGAAAAGAAAGCAAGGGAGGGACATATTAAAGCTAGCTGAATTGTCTTTTAGTGTTTGGTAAAGCTACACCCTACAGATGCTAGAAATTTAAGAGGCACAAAAACTTGGATTAGTACGAAATTCTGTGGAAATGAAGAGCATTTTGAGGGCAGCGGAAATGGTTCGTGAGACAAGCATCCTATGCCCCAGGAGGTGACTGCAACCACCTCTTCTGCTGGAGCCAGGCCTGCTTGAGCATGGCCAGCAGAGCACCCATGAGGAGCGTGCATCTGGCAGGAGGCCATGCCCTACAGAGGTGTGAGGCCATAAAAAAACAGAGGACATCCCAGCAGGGCTGACCAGCCATACCTACATACATACATATAGGGCCAAAACCAGGATCTGGCCCCTGCCAGTGCCAAGCCTGAACAGGCCAGCCACAGCCTGGTAACACCAGGGCTGCTCCAACTGTGACAGCCTGAGAAGAGAAGCCCACCACAGATGTGAGAACCAAGCAGCCTGGACCACCATGAAGAGGGCAGTGTCCCCAGGTGGCCAGGGGCAGTGGAGGAGGGCCCCCGAGATGGGGAAGGTGATGCTGAGCTCGTTTGTACTGCATCCACTTCACCAGGACTGCATGTTTGGAAGCGGCTGGTGTGGTGGGCCCCACTTGCAGGCCAGCTCCAAATCAAATGGAGGCATAGAGGCAACGTTGATGACTCTGAAGCTGAACACAAGGCGAAAATACTCAAATGGTTCAAACACACTGAAGCCACATAATGACTGAGCAACTGAAACAGAAAAGGAGCACATATGAACGTGACCAAAGAAGGTAAAAAATCTTTTTTGAGTGCTGTTTCTTGCAGATGGAGGAAACTCTATTAAGCAACTGAGCATGTGAAAACCTTGAGCTAGTTGACAACACACACAGCATTACATGTACACTGGGAGGGAGTGTGGTCTGGGCATTGCCACAGTTCAAGAAAGAGCCCTCTCATCTATTTCCCAGGAGCCTGGACAGTTACTTGATGTTGTGAGAGAACGACAAGCTGTGCCCTGCAGGAAAAGAGAGGGCAGAGGGGAGCCAGATGGCTGAGTGACCCCTGATGCATTTCCTAGATGAAGCTGAATCAGACAAGGAAGGATCTGGTGGCTGGAGGGAAAAGTGAGCCCTAGGCATGTCTCTTCATGCTCTGGGCCTCCCTTTTTCCCTCTCGCATGAGCCTACCTCTCTCCTCTGAGCCAGTTTCCCACTACACCAGACCTTTCCGCTCTTCAGCAAAGGTCTTGCAACCTGTGAAGACCATGGTGGCTCATACTGGTTCTCCAACCAAGACTTATGGGGGATGCCCCATAAGCAGGTGCTGCTGACTCCAACATGTGAGTGCTACCCTGGCCACCACCACTGTCATGAAGCTTTTATGGCTGTGTTGCATGTAGGCACTGCACAGAACTGATCTAACACCCAGGGTCTCAAGCAGTGGTAGATTTCCCCACACAGGCATGTCTCTCCATCTCTCTAAAGAGCAGGAGGCTGGCTTCTGATGTCTCCCCTTCACTTCAAATCCTTTGTTTATGAAACTGTAGGAAAACCCTGAGGCAGCGGATTGAGACTCTGACACTAGGGAGAGAATTATTCATTTCCACGGCTGGTAGTTCTCCCCCCCAGCCCACGCTGTGCCCTGTCAGCAGCATCAAAGGCAGGCAGCAGCTCTGCAACGCTCAGCACAGACACCTGGCCTGTCCTACAGGTGGTGGAGACTTGTAGCATATGGTGCAAATATGCCTACAGGAAGGTATTTGTGACAGGAACAATGGTTAGCACGTATACCTGCCCCAAGGCAGGCTCTGTTGTTATTCCACCACTGCAGAAATGACGTAACACTGGTTTTTATTACAACTCTGGAATTCGGCAGTATTTTCCTCCTGGAAGGCTGCACACGATACCCATCTGTGAGGAAGCAATCCCTGAAGGCTGGGGCTCTGCTTTGATTTTGTGGTCACTGCTGCTAGTGCAAGAAAATGGACAGGGCAAAGAACAGGAGATAAAAGGCAGTCAGAGCACTGCTGAAAAATATCAGAAAGTTGTAACTCTTAGGACTAACCTTAGGTGTCAGAGGAGTAAATGCCTCTATTTTGAAAGTACGAGCCATTTTGTGGGTATAACAGCAATGCACTCCATAATCCCTTCCATATTTGGCTTTATGGGCTTATTGTGCAGAGCCATTAGAATCAGGATCATCTCTTATGAAGCTGTTAATGGGATGCAAATTGCATGAAAGATTTCTCTGCATCAATAGAAAACAATCTAGTAATAAGTTATGGCATAAAAATCTGCATAAAAATCTGCTACAAAAGAAATACTTTGAAAGAAGCAAAAACCCTGTGTGACTGAGGAAGAAATATGCTTACAAAGTGCAAATGAACATCAGTTTTAGAGGTAAAGGTGACCTACCTCAGAGCTGCTCAGATCCCAAAGAACAGATGTGCCCTAGCTAGCCAGGTATAGTGAAGAAGTGCTTCACATAAGATCATGTCTAGGTAAAAAAAAGTGTGAAGAATAATTTATGCACTGAAAAATGCAATTTCAGGCAGACCAAACCTGCATCTGTGCTGAACTCAGCAGGGAGCTGTGGCCAAAATATATACATTTGAATAAAATTAAAAGCCAAAGCAGCTTGCTGTATGTGATGCACTTCTATTTTTCATGCTGAAGTGATGTTTCAAGACTAAAATTGGACTTTCAGTAAGGTAGAAACTCCTAAAACTAGCATGGAGCTAAAACTGGCATCAGTAAGTCAAGAGAAACATTGCGCTCGGTCTGCCACGTTGCTTTGTTCTTTGCTTTTCCTCTCTGGTGTTGACATCAATGCGACTGTGATTTCAGCTGTGGTTTCCAGTGAGCACTGCAGCATGCCTGCAGCTGGAAGGAGCCTTTTGCTGCTGTTCAGCCCATGTCACCTTGCACAGCCCAGGGGCACTGCCACTTAGCCCACATGGTGTATGCCCTACTCCCACAAGCAGCAGAGCCCCCAACACCGTCACATGCCATCTATCTCCTACATTATGCCACAGACATGCTGTTTGGTGTCCGGTGTAATGTCCAGCAGCAGAGCGGTGGGAAATTCCAGGGCAGCCAGAGCTGCTCACGCAGCGCCCTGCAACCTGTTCCAGTGCAAGTGGGCAGTCCCGGGGACACCTGCTGCACAAAGCCCGGAGGACAGGAGAGAAACACAACATTGCTGGGAATCCTTTTACTGCCCAAATCACCTACGTGCAACAGGAACCAGGGTTCCCCTCCAGGGACTGCAGCCTGGGATGCTGCTCCCTCTCAAGCCCGAAGGGTCAGGCTTTTTCTGAAATGACATCCATCTCTTGCTTTGCTGCCTGCCGGGCTCAGCTGATACACATGGAGGAGCCTAAATAAAGAAACGCAGAGCTCATAACCCAAGCTTTTCCTTCCCGCTATCTGCATTCTTTTGCATTCATTAAAAAAGAAACAAACCTGTTTCCTGATAGCAGGGAGGAAAATCACAGGGTCGGATTTTTTCTTTCACTTGCAATGGCTCAGATATTCCAGAGAGAAGCACCTCTGCGGGATCTCAGCAGGGAGATTAGAGCGGCTGGTAGCAGAAATCAGAACAACAAGAAACCCCCTGTCTCCATCCCTCAGGGATGGGAGGAGAGAGAAAGGGATGGGAAAAGAAAAAGCATGGGCACTGCTCATCAGCCAGATGCCGGAGAGGGAACCGGAATATTCCCAGTCTCACCCAGTGCCCTGCCAGGGATAGCATTGATCAGAAGGGCTGGGGAACAAGGGCTTGTATTTTTGCAATGAGGACTGGGACTCTGAAAAAGAGCTGAAAGAAACAGCAGCTTCCCAACAAGCATAGAAATTGAGAGAAAACAGTAGAAAATGTCTCCAGATTACAGGGGTATAAAGATAGCCCTGGAAGCTGCCGCGCTCCTTGGCGCGGAGTCGCCAGCGCCGGGAAGTGCCTCACATCCTGTTCTTTGTATTGTTCTCCCAACTTGTCTGGTGGCTGGGAAAGTTTCTTCCAGCAATTTACCCCGTCCTCACCCTGCAGCTGGCTGGCCTGCCGCTATTGATTCACTTCCCCAGGCATTTCTCTTACTGTCATGCTCTTGTGGCATCAAAGCAGCCACTAGGCTCGGGGAGGGGGGCGGCCACAGCCTGCTCGCTGCCAGAGGAAACTTTTCCTGCATACCAACATTTTTTAACCACAGGGAACAGCAGCCGCAGGAGTGTGGGTAAATGAATGCTCAGCTGAGGGACAGGTGGATTTAGGAGGCATTACTGCTACTTTATATGAGAGGAGATGCATTTCAGTGCCCAGCACTACTCCATTATACATAAGGATGCTTCCCCTGCCTCTCAGCACAAAATAAAACTTGCAGCACAAAGAGCCACAGGTTTAGATATATAATTGGATCAAATTGTGTGTAATGACCTTGTCTGGTCCATTGTGCCTTTGTTTTCCACTGCAGCTTGCACCAGAGCAGGTACCATGTTTACACTGCAGTCAGGGTGACCTGACTCAGCCATCCTGGCTTCATTCTTCTCCTAATGGAAAGAGTTTCTTTGCTCTGGAAAGAGCAGGTCCTTTGGAGAGGGCTCACATCCAGCCTCAGGCTGGCCTGTGCCAGCCATGAACCAGCCTCCCGGCTGCATGCTCTGTGCTCAGCCCTGCAGAACAAGGCTGCAGAGAGCTGCAGATGGTTGCTAACACGTTGAGATGAGTACAGGTGATAGTTTGGTGGATGGGAGGGTTCAGGAGAGCAGTATGCAAGCACAGAGCTTGAACCCCAAGGTTACAATTAAATCACACCTGAGGCTGGCTGTTTAAGGAAAGCAAGTCATGCTTAACCACCGGAAAGAACATCATGTAATAGAAATCTAATTGTGTTGAACAGTACCCCATGTAAAGGTTATGGCTTATGGATTAACAGCAGAAACTTATGCCACAAACGGCAAACTCGCCTGGAACTGGCAGAAGGGGGAAAGGGCATGCTGGTGATTAATGATTTAGGGTGCCAATGAGATGCAGTTACAGCAAGGCAAGCACACACCCTGGATGTGCTGGAAAGTACATCCAGCAGATGAGGTAAAAAGCCACCACATGGGTTGCTGGCACAACCACAGTGGAATCAGCCATGCGATGTGACAGCCAGCCCCAGGAGGTGGCCTCAGGGACACTTATCTGTATGGGTGCATGCTGGGGTGCTGAGGGCCATGGCGTGGCTCCTGGGGCAGCAGACATCATCATCACCTTTCACCATCACATAAGAGAGAGCTACTTAAGCAGGGCAACAGTTCTCTGTACATCATAAGAGAAACTGGATTTGCTCACAGCTGTGATGCTAAAGGTTTCTCTCAGGCAGAGCAGTTCTGGTGCAGCCCAGTCAGAGCCCAGATATGAAATCCATAGTGAGCTTCATGACAATCAGGTCAGACCAGGACAGGAGCACTGTGAGGCAGTGTCTGCGATGGGAGAAGCCAGTATCCAGAGGACATCCTGCCTCATCCTGTGAGCCAAGGGGAAAAAAACAGAATCTGAATGGAAAATTTGCATAAGCAGTTGAACTGGTAAAAAAAAAAAAAAAAAAGAAGATTCCCCTGCTGATGTGCCAGGGGAACTGCTCAAGCACTAGAAGTAGCCAGCCTTTGATCTCTTGCCTTTAATGCACTCTATAAAAGACACAGCACCTGCAAATCCTCTCTTGTGTTATTACTTGTTTGGCTTAAAGACGCGTGGCACTGTCAAGGGCATCTCCTGATGGCTATGTGGGGAAAGGAGGAGTGGAAGAAAATGAACAATTTCATGGCAAAGTCCATCAAACACTACAGTAAGCAGGCAGGAGGCTGGCACTGGGTGCAGGCAGAACACAAATGTCACCTTGCAGGACACATCTGGAAGTACCAGGTGCCACCACACATCCTGCCCCACCAGCTTTGCATTTCCTTCTTTGTTCCAACTCCACACATCCCCTACAGTACGACAGAAACTGTAAGTACTTTAAAAGCACAACTAATCACCTCAGAGAGCCATTTAAGTATCCAAACCTACAGCAACCACAGTATGCTTTCCAGCGCTACAGGCATTCAGAAGCGTAATTCAGGAACAAACCATCTCACCAGAGGAGCCCCTTAGGCTCACAATGCCAAGGTATAACGGAAGAAGTCCCAAATTCTCACAGCTATGCCATTTGTCTCATCAGGAGCTGGGGGCTCTGCTCCATATCGTTTCTGGCTCCCTTTGCCTCCTTCCTTGTGCTGCTCTCTCATCCTACTGCTGCTTCTTCCCAAGCCTCTGATCTTTCAGCTTTCTGATCTGATCTCTGCCTGGCCAGCCCTTATCTAGGCCTGTGGCAACCCCGCCCCAGGCCCACCCCTTCCGCTCACAGGGGAGCACAGATGCAAACACTCTGCCTCTGCTCCCCTGGCCAGCCACACCCCTTCTCCAGGTGCTCAGTCATCGCTTCATGCCACGATCAGCTGTTTCCCTACACAAGGGAACCCTCCCATTTAGGATTTGCTGCTACAGCCACTGGTGCCGGGGCGCAGAACGAGGAGACTGCATCTCCAATGAGCAAAAACCATTTGCTGCCTCAGTTGCCTGACAGCCCAAGGAAGGAGCCACATCTGCACAGCTTTTAAATGTCTTGAGTACTGTGGGGATTTGCGGATGAGCAAAGCAGAGGTGCTCCCTCTGTAGATAAGAAGACTCGAGAGGTGATCTGGCTGCCCGTAAAGCTCTGTGGGGGAGAGAAACTGAGGACATCTTTATCTTGGTGCCTTGGATGAGCAGTGCTGGCTCCCCCAGGTTCTGAGTGGGGTGAGAGCTGTTGTCCCCCACCACGGGGAGACCACTGTGGTTTTGGGGGACTGAACAACAGCCTTTTGGGTACATCAGCTCTGAGCTTCCTTCGTCTTTGCACAGCAACAAGAACCCACTGCCCAGAGCGGGCTCTGTTTCGCGGGAGCCATGAGGCAGCAGGGAGAGGCGAAAGCCAGGGGCAGTGAGAGGGGTGTTGCGGCCAGCACAGCCTGGAGATGCCTCCTGCCAGCAGCCCTGCACGGGGAGGTCAGCGCCAGCAGTCCCCACAATCAGCGTCTTGTGTCGGACGTGTGAGAAAACTCTCCCTTTCCTGTCGCACGCTGCCGCAGCTGCGGGCCCCCTCGGACCTGAATAGACAGAGCCGCGCTGCCACCACAGAGGCATCCAGATGTGAGCGGGGTGACTCAGGATTTACTGGCACTTCATACGCGAGATCAGATTCGGGCCAGGACGGTGCTGTTTAGTAAATTAGCTTTTTACAATCTAATTTCCTTACTTGAGCTCTTTTTTTCCCCCAGCATCTTGAAAGGAAAGACGAAAATGATCCACGATGCCAACGTCTCAGACTGCTTTAAAGGACCTCTGTTAGGTGTTTGCTCTCTGACCTGCCTTTCTCACTGCAAAGTTTCCCCACTAACATGATTTAATACACACACCACAGCAAGCTGGCAGTTATATCGGTATTCATGCAAGGTGACTGCAAGGATGCTGCGAGCAGAATGAGGCCCTCCTTAGCAAAGAGGGCTCTGTGCAAGCTCAGAGATGAGCAATAACTGTGGCTTTTCCAGGGGACCACAGAAATCACAGCACATCCAGGCTGGGAGCAGCGTGCTCCTCTGCTCGTGAGACCCCCTCCAGGACCCACAGTGGGACTGGCAGTATTTCATGGGTACTGAGAGGCCCTGGCTGAGCTATGGAAGGCAGCTTCAGGAGAGCTGAAGAGAGTGTGGCTTTTTGACCGAAGGCACACTGCATCTGTCTGGTTTACTGGTCTTCTGATGTAGACCTAGCTTGGAGGGTTGTGGGAATCTCTCATGAAGTGAAATTTTTATAGCACTGCCATATTTTGCAACGAGCCTCCAGCTTGCCTAGGATGCCCCTGTCAAATTCCATTTTTCAGGCTCTTTGTGCAAAAATGATACTTAATGGAGGAGGCTCGCTGGTGTGTGCTCAGGCAAGGGGGAAAGAAGATGCAACATGCAATCCATAAATAGAGACACTTCAGAGGCTCTTTAAACATTCACGCTTTTTGCATAATTGATGACTTTCCATAATAGATATGGATGATAAACAGCCTTAAATAAAATGAAAATTTATCAGTGTCATATCATTTATCAGCATTATGTTAAATTGGAAAGTATGGGGAAAATATTACCATGTGCTCAAATGAAATCAGTGGAAGAGAGAATAATTTGGGGGCTGCATCACTGCATTCATCAAGGTTTTTAATGAGACAGCCAACAGCTAAGAAGCTGCACCAAAACATCACAGAATTTGTCGCATCCAAATACAAACTTCTGGGCTCAAAGAGGGCAAGGGAATGGGCGAAATGTAGGGCAACATAAGGTCCAAGCAGCCCCTTGGACCTTGAGGTATGTCTGCACGTCCACCCCATGGGCTGTACTGTGAAAGGTGAGAGTGAACAGTGGGCAGGCTCTTGCAAATCCCCTGTATGTCATTGCATATCCACAGCAAGCCATTGGTCACCATCTCTGTGGCTCTGAAAGGCCAAAAGCAAGTCTGGTCTCCAGCGTGGGTCACTCCATTCAGTGCTCGCCTTCTCTTCGTAGACACCTGCAGCTAACCAAATCCCTAGGCTCCCACTGTGTTCTGTGGGGGAGACGGGCACTTCCAGCAAGAGGTTTGTCCCACTTAGCACATAAGTGAGATGCTTTGTGGGATGACCGCTTCTCCTCACGCCCTGCAGTCAGAGCCAGGATGATCAGCTTGGGCTACCATGACTGTCAAACTTCTACAATCAGCTGGGATGAATCCCACCTCAGAGAAAGGCAGGGCGTTCTCAAGGGTTTTTAAGTCACTCCAATTTACTTCAAAGCGCTCCCGTGTCAGGAAAGGAAGCAAAATTTCTTCATGATGATGTCAATAGGTGTCATGAGGCGCTTCAACTTCTTCTCCACAAACTGATGAGGAATCTTCCATGCCCTGAAACTTCACATTCCCAATGATTTTTCAAAAATAATTGACAGAGGCTCAGAAGGTCAGCTTATTCTCTCAGGGTCCTCCCTACTGCAGTGCGCCTGTGCAGGTAGGTTTGATTTTTCCAAGTATTCCCCTATCAGCTCTTTGCTGATATCTTTTTTGACAAGGTCAGTGAAAAGACAGACCAACCAATCAAACATAACAAATCTTCCTCCAAAAAAAAAAGTTAGAAACCATTGCAAAAAAAAAAAAAANAAACAGTTTTTTACTTGCTTGCAGCATTTTTAAACCTGTGGATGGAGAGCAAGGCTTTCTTGTCATTTGGAATACACACTGCGCTTGTGAAACGAGGGTAAGTGCTTCCTACAGCCAAAGGCCAGAGAGCACGCGAGAGGCAAGCCAGTGAGCTGCTTCTCCAGGATCTGCCGGAGAGAGGGGCTGCTGCAGGCTGCTGGGCACATCCGCTGTTGGGAATACTCTTTCCCTTTGACTTTGGCAGAACTACTTCAGGAGGAAGCTGGCCAGCACCCACCCCACTGCAGGGAGCTGGGGTCCTCTGCTGAGGCTGGCAGCAGCTTCTACTGCCCAGCACCAGAATGGGCTGGAGCTGGTGTCCCCAGAAGAGAAGTGATTTATACCTGCAGCTAGTTGGAGCTACCAGCAGTCAGCATGGCTTGAACAGAGAGCAAAGCAACCCAGAGAAACTTCTGCTGCTCTCAGTTCCCTTTTTTTTTTTTTCTTTTCTTTCTTAAATTTGCAAAGCCAGTCCCTGACCCCTGTTGGACTTTGCTGCCGTGGCTCCTCCCACAGCCCATGAGGCATCCTGCTGACTGCACTGCCGCGGGGTCGGTGCCAGCAGGTCCTCAGGCAGAGCTGGGGCCGGGAGGACAAAGCCGCCAGCCCAGCAGGCCTGGCTCCCAGCAACAGCGAGGGCTCTTGTGCAATCTTCCTTGAAACAAGTTCAACTTGGCTGGGAGCGAAGCATTTGCGCATGGCCTGGAAGCTGGACCGAGTACTATAAACAAAAGGAAACAAAAAGAGAGGGAGAGCGTGATGTCCCGCTGCAAGGGTTTGGCCAGAGGAGCAGCATCTGACCCTGGCCGAGCTGTGCTGAGCACTGCCCCAAGTGCCCAGAGGATGAGGAGATGTGGCATGGGGGGCACTGGGGCTGGGGCTGCCCCTAGGTGTAGGGAGCACAAGCGGAGGAGCTCAGGGCCTGTCGTGGAGTGTTCTGCACCAAGGAGCTGCGAGTGCAGGGGTTCAGAGAATGGGAATGGGGTGAGGAGATGAGGAGAGGCTTAGAATACATCCTCTGGGGCAAATTCAGGCTGGCTGGTAAGGAACAGGGGCCCTCCTGCACCTCCACACAGGGTGCTGAGGAGGACACGTTGGTGGGATCCAGCTGCAGGTTGCAGCGTCCATGCAGCACAGAGGTTGTTCGGTCCACTCCTGTGAAAGGGAGACTGCTCTGCGTTAGGTGCTCTCAGGCACGTCGCTTCGGCCTGCCCAGCTATTTTGACTGCACAAGAAGCCTTTGCACCACCCATCTCAGGCATCAGGCACTAGACATCCTCCAAGTGCACTGGTGGTGCTGGTGAGGGGCAAGGCCGAGCCTGCCCTGCTTGCCCAGGCCCAGCAGTCTGCTGTTTTGGAGCCACACAAAGTTCCTACACCCAAACCTCTTGCCTGATCCTTTGCAGGGACCGTGGCCAAGGAAAAGGCTCTGTGTGGCCAGGGTGTTTCTATGCCTCAGCAGTCCTACTTGGCCGGGACAGCCCCTGTGGGCCTTTAGTAGTCGATGTTAAATAGAGCATCCCTCCAGCTGCGCTCTCCCGTGCCAGCCGCTGAGCTCAGGCTCACTGGCCCAGAGCTGGAGAACCACAGAGCTGTCACGGAGCCATCACCGCCGCTCCCCACGCTGGAGAAAGTGGCCGGGCACACATCAGGCCTGCACGTCCCACAGAGCCTCGCCTCACACCAGGAGGGTCTCTGCACCCAGAGGCGCTTTGGCCGTGTCTGGCAGAGCCTGGTGGCAGAGGGTGGCAGAGGGACAGCAGGCCACTGGCAGCTGGCATGTTGGGAAGCAGGCCCACAGCTATACAGGGGCTGCTGGAGCCAAGCAGGGTGAGGTGCACTTCTGAGCAGCACAGTGCATTAGATAGCGCTGGAGTCTCCCAAAGGAAGTCCCATCACTCCAATCATTGGAAACTGGGCTGGACAAAACACTGGATAATGTCCAGGAGAGGATAACTTTTCATCAACAAGGACAGAGAGATGAATAAGATGAATACCTGGGCCTCTTCCATCTCCATGAATCTATCTAATGCAATCACGTGGGGTTTTTCAGTGCCTGATAAAAGATGTAAGTGCATTCCCGTGCCATCAGCGCATCTCAGCACAGAGCAGGGATGGGCCGGAGCCCGGCAGAGGAGGACGCTGCCATCCCCTTCAGCACAGCAGCAGCAGCAGGGAGCTGGAACAGCCATGCCCCTGCAGTCCCACAGGCACGCAGGCAGGCTGTGGGAGCAGCACCCGCTTCTCTGCCCTTAGGCACAGAGGCAAGCCTACTGCTGGGCTGGCCAAAGGTCTTAGCAGCAGCAGGAGACCAGAGCACAAAGCTCGACTTTGCCCTGTTCCTTCCAGGAAATCCCAGTGCCTCTGGAATCATTTCCCAGGAAAGCACCCCCTCCAGCTCGCCCCAGCCCAGAGCACCCGCAAGCACCCCATCCTGGGAAGCACAGAGGGTGGCTCCCATCCTGGGAAAGCTGCTCACAGCATCTCTCCTGACAGCTGATTCTGTAATTATTTGGCTGCAATTAATTGCTAATTAATTCCCGAGTTCTGCTATTAGCAGGTGGACTGGGGGGGCACGGCTGCTGGCAGGCAGCACGCCGCCTGGGAGAAGCATGCGCTTCAGCATGGGGAAGGGAGCTACCGTGTGTTCTAGGCCACTGCCTGGTTAACCATTAACAACTCGTAAAATCCCAGGTCCCCGCACAACAGGCAGAGTCCTCCCAGCGCTGTTAGAAAATCCTATTTCTCGCCAGTTATGAAACAGAGGTTTTGATGTGCTGCCAACTTTGATGTGGAGCTCTGGGAGCAGAACGCTTGCTGCACTGCAAGCCTCTTACATAAAGCTTTCCTCGCGGCCCCTGCTTGTTGTGCCGAGTGTCCGTCTGTCCAGCTGTGCAAAAGAAGAACTGAGTGACCCAACGGAGAGCCGAGGCAGCAGCTGTCCTGTGCACCGAGTGCCCACACACCCTGGGGCTCTCTGGGGCAGAAAGCAGAAGCAGACAGGGGCAGCCCTGCATGCTGCACGCACTGGCATGGCTGCAGGCAGCTGGGTCCCCCCCGATAGCCAGCAAGCATTCCTGCGTGCCCACCTCCCAGAGCGGGAGCGTTCCCACCACCGACCTGTCCCCCGCGTAACACACATGATCCCCACCAAGCCTCTTCCAGGGCTTGCTTGGGTGCAGTGATAAGAGGAAGCACACATCGCATCCTGTGGCTGACGCCAAGGGAAACATGAGCGCTGCTGCTGAGGAAGCGGGCCTGGGGAGCGGGACGCAGCCTCCCAGCGCGGGTTGGTGGGTGGGATGGGAGGCGGCAGGAGGGATGGGGTGGAATGGGCCGGCTGCTGCCAAAATTCCCCCAGAGGTAGCACCCCTGGGGCTCCCATGATGCGGAGGAGCATTGCTGTGCTATTTAGCTGGCAAAGAGAGCCAGTGGAGAGAGGAAAATGCCCCGCAGATGTCTAGAAGCAACCGGAGTTTGAGGCATAACATTTAGCAGTTGCTCTTGCACGTCTCTCTCCCCGCCGTGGCCGGCAGCAGCTAACAGCAATCCCAAGCGCAGTCGCTTGCCAGCTGAGCAGGGTGGCACCCCCCTGCCCCACACCGCAGTGGGCAGGGTGGGGGGCCCGGCACCCCGCGGCCCCAAGCTGGGTGGGCGCAGTGTGGCCCATTTGGGGTGCCGGGGCCACTCCCCGCTCCTGGGCCCTTTAAATCAGCACCCGCGCCGAGGCGATTTCTCCTCGGAGTTTCATAAGGAAGCACATGACGAGGGCAGTTGGAAACCACAGCTCTGCGAGCGCTGATTACAGCCTACTGAGGAAAATGAGATTTTTATCTTGCAGGAATTCAATTATGAAAAGGGGGAAAAAAAATACAGCGTGTCTGGCTTCATCCGCCTGAGCTTGCTGCACTTTGGGGCTTTTAATTTAACAAGAAAGGTGTGCGAGTGTTACCTAAAACACTGTGCTCCGTGGCCTGTGTGCACTTTTTTTTTTTTCTCCTGTTTAAAAAAAAAAAAAAAAAAAAACAAAGTCACCCTGCTGGCAGCTGAATGCAGCAGGGATGATGTCATTGGAACAGTTGGAGGAGAAAAGAGAAAAACAAGTCTGTGTGTGCTAATCCTGTTTGCTGCCCTGAAGGGGATGGAAGGCGGCCAAGGCGAGGAGTTCTGGGAAGCCATATAGGGGTGCCAAGCCCGCGCCGCCGCCAGCGCGGGGAACTGACATCTTTGTTCTCCGCAGCTCGGCAGCCCGCCAGCGGCCTCATTTCGGCGCTGCGGCATGATTACACTGGACATCTGCCAGCTGAGCGCTCTGAGCCCCTTTTCTTCCCCGCGAGCTTTTTTCGCCAAACAGCTAGCGGTTGCCATGGCAGTGGAAAGTAAAGCGAAAAAAACTAACGCACGCGTATAGATAGAGGGGGAGATAAAAAAAAACAACAACAAAGCAGGGGCACGCCTTGCTCCAGATGTGCCACATGTGCAGATATAAAAAGCGAGCGAGGCTATTAGTCAAAGGTCTGGAGACGGAGGGGAGAGCGCAGCAAAAGCCGGGAGGTGACGTGAGGATAAGGCGAGGAGCGCAGGCGGGCACTGGCATGGCCGGGCGGCAGCCGTGGGCGACCCAGGGTCTCCTCCCCACGTGTGTTCCACGCTGAGGGAAGCGGGGTTTAGAAGAGAGCAACATGGTGGCACTTTCACTATTGCCTGCCTGCTCTGCTTTCTTCTATGGTGTGTGTGTGTGTTATGAAAAAAAAAAAGCAGCAGCTGTTTTGAAGATGAGAAAAGGGTTATTTATAAGCTCTGCATAGCGGAGGGAAGCAGAGATCTGGTTGCTCTGTGAGGTGGAAAATCCTGTTTCAGCCCCCGGTCCAGGCCAAACCCTGCTATTTTGAGCTGTGCCCCAAACGGTTAACAAGCAACCACCCAGTAGTCCCATGCCTATAATGAGTATTTCATTTAAATAGGCGAGCACTGCCAGGTCCCCATGGGCAGATTTACACGCAGAATAGGAGAGGTGTGGTCCCAGCTCGCTTTCTTTTTCCACCCAGGGAGGCACAGGGTAGTTTCATTTTACAAGGCAGCTATGTACAAAAAGTTCACTGCCCAGAGAGCTGGAGTTCAGCTGACTATTTATAACCAAGTTCCTTTGCCCCGCGCCTGCCCTGCAGGAACAATGGCGGCAGCGCCTGCAGCCAGCCCCAGGGAGCACAGGCAGGGCTCTGGGCTGCAGGGTATGGCACCCATCCCATCCCGTCCCATCCCATCCCATCCTGGGCATCCTCCTCTTCCAGCGTCTGGGCGTCACCAGCAGCCCGTGGCAGCTCTGCTGGTGGTTCAGCCACGGGGAGCATGGAGGGCTCAAAAGCCCCGGGGACGGGGCTCTCACCCAGGCTCCTTGCTGCCTTCCTGCATAGCTACTTGACTACGGCTCACTTGAGCTTCCTATTTGTAAAAATGAGAATGATTTTCCTTACTTATCTCAGAGATGGGCTAAGCGTCTTAAATCATTAATGCCTGCAAAGTGCTTTAATTTCCTCAGATGGAAGCTCTTACTGATGTGCAAAGTATTATTAGGATTATTATTGCTAATAAACAGGAAGAGCAGTTTTATTTCTTGCTAGGGCTTCAGCCTACAGCACAGAGCCCTTTCTCGTTTCTGACAGGGCTGGCATAGAGGCCTCATACCTGGTGGCCCAAGAGGATGTTCCCCCATTTTGCAGAGAAATTGAGGCTCAGAGTAAGGCACTGATTTCTTGAGGCATTTTGCTGAGCCAAGAAAAATTCCATCCTTTGACAGTACTTCTGCAGAGTGATGCACCCCCAGGCCTGGAGCTAGTCTGTGTCCCCCCAGGGAAACTAGGCATCAGTCACCCAGAACATCACGCGGGATGAGCTGGCAGTGATTTTTCTGAGGTTATACCACAAGCTGCAGGAGGCACAGCAGCCACCCACTCACTGGGTGCTCTGGCCGGGCATGCGGGATGCCACAGAAACTCACCTACCTGAGCTCTCGCTGCCTCTCAGCCCCTGTCTGAGTGGCACTGCCGGGCTGTCTGGTGACAAGCGGGTTGTAACCTACCAAAAGCTTTGCCAGCACATTTTAATATATTAGAGTCTGGCTGTAAAATAAGAAATTTCAGGGAGGGGGATTAATGTTGCTTGGTTCTGGCCAAGTTAATAAAATATGGTCTGAGTTACTGCCAGGCTACTTAATTCATTTTTATTCAAAGTGGCTGGGCAATTTCACTGAGGTTGGCTCGGTGGGAAGCAGAGTCAGCTCTGGCTTTTCAGGTCCTGTGTGTCACCTTCCCGGCTGGTGACAGTGGCCGTGTCCCCATGGGAGGAGGCAGAGGGGTGTCCCCTCCAGCAAAGCAGCATAGGCTGGGGACAGGGAGTGGCATTGGGTGGAGCAGGATAGAGCCTGGTCTGAGGCACGTGGCGCTATGGACAGCACCAGAGGAGGTTTGCTCATGGCTGCCATTCCTGCACACCAGACAGGATGGCAGGGTAGCCACCAGCCCTTCTCCTGCATCTCCACATTTTGCCATCTGACCACAGCTTCAAGCAGAATGGACATTTGCCATGGCATGGCCATGCCTGTGACAGCTCCTTGTGTCCCCAGGATCCTTCCTGCCTTGTCTCTAGGCCCTCTTTGGCTCCTTCGCCCACCTGCATGGCAGGGCTGATGACTCGCAGGCACTGCGCTGGCTGGCACCAGAAACCAGCACACAGGCAGTCTGCTGCCTGCGCTCTGAATCACCGTGAGGCTCCAGAGCTTTAAATGGGAAGCAGAGCACGCTGCTGTCTAGATAGACAAATGAAACTTCAACCAGCTCTCTAGCTTTGGAAACAAGCTCTGAATCACGCTGAGGGCAAGGTGCCAGGAGTGGCTCCGCTCTAATCCTGGCTCCACCGCTTGCTCACTGTGTGGCCTTCAGAAAAGCTCCTAGGGGTAAACACTGCTCCTTCCTCCTCCTCCCTACCAGCATCCCGTCCATCCCTGCGTCCCCACGGCCAGTTCAGGGAGCCTGGAGGGGGGCAGCAGCCCACTGCTGGCTGTGCAGCAGGCTTGAAGCAGATGGGGGTGGAGGAGGGAAATGCTCCCTCCAGTCTGTGATTGCATATTTGCCAGCAAAATGGGGCTTTACTGCTTTCTGCCCCTCTCCCTCCTGCTGGGCCCCCATGGCCAGTGCTTCAGGTGAGCAAAAGCACCAAAGGATGCTGAGGTGGGGGGACTGGTGACTGCCTAAATAGGTTGTGCACAACAGCTTCTGAGCTCAGATGTGAAGGTCCTTGTGCTGCTTTCATAAAAGCCCAGATTCCTAGGTAAACAGAGTGCATTAATATTTATTTTAAGATGCTTGGAATCATGATTTAACACTGGAGAAAGGGCTATTCTTACACTGTGTTAGCAGAGCTTGTTCTAATACAATATTTCCTAACTTCAGACATGGTAACCTAGTAAGCTCCATTACCACGCTAATACTATATAAAAATGATCCTTTATTATAAATCATACCGTACACCAAAAAGGATATAAATAGAGCCCCAGCGCGGCATTGGCATGCCTCATATTTCTCTTGGTTCACATTAAATGAGCCACTAAATTACAGTGTCCTTCTTTATAATATCATCCTCCAAAGCCAAGCATTTGGTGCGTTACACAGGGCTGTTCTAACAAGAGAAATTAGTATGGCTGGTTTAATTCAGCCAGGCCCGCCATGTGTGTTATAGGAGAGCGTGCTAAAACAGGGCAGAATGAGCAATTTCACCATCCTTCCAAAAACCCCTCTCTTGGAACATGCAATAGGAGCAGGAGCACGCTCGGGGCTGACAGACAGCTCCTGAGGGGTGCAGGGTCTGGCTGCCCCACGCCCCAGCAGCAGAGAGGCGAGGATTTGGAGCGAGGATTTGGGTCCCAGCTTTGGTCTGTTGCTAGTTCCTCTGCCGACAGCACTGCAGCAATTTATTGTTATTTAGGTGGACGCAGGCGCAGCCAGGCTCAGGTCCCTGCCGTGCAGTGCTGGCCATCATTTAACTTCCTCATGTCTCGCCTGCAGAAACAGGGAGAGGTTTTGCCCACAGGATCAATGCCTGTTCATAAAACAGCCTAAGCTTCTCCTTGCTGGACAATGCTCCAGAAACACAAGGGGTGATTGTCTGTACCCCAAAACATAAATACAGCATTCAGATGGGGGATCCAGCCTGATACCCGCTTCTAACAGTGGTATCTATCCACGCAAGAGAAGAGAACCTTCCCACAGTCCTAGGAGTTGTACGTGCCTTTGGGGACACTTGAAGTAATTCAGGTCAAAAATGTAGGTTGTTTTATTTAGCAGACAAAGCGGCGAGGAAAGGAAGGAGAGAGAAGGAGGAAACAGGCTGCTGCAAAAATGCACTCTCCACAAAGGGCTTTTCAGGATTTCCCCCCAGATTTAGGTGACATAGAGGTGAGTACTGATGTTTTTCTGCGGGCCTGCAATGTCCAAGCTCTGCCGTAGGGCCTGGGCTGCTGCTACAGGGTGCAGGGCCAGGTTGCACTCAGGCGGCCATTTTGTAGCAGTGTCCCTCAGGGGCCTGCCCCTCCTGGCCGCAGCCTGGGGGGCACAACAGGCTGGGGTGGGGGAGGGGAGTAGACCCAGCGCAAAAGTACCCAAGCATGGGCTCTCTGCAGAGCATGCAGAGCTGGAGCACTTCCAGGAGATTTCATGGCAAACTGTCTGCCGCAAGGAGATGCATTCCCTTACATGTGTGGGGAGGCTGCAGGCTCTGCTGCCTCAGCTAGGAAAGCAAACCATGCCATGAATCATCCGTGAAAACGAAAGGTTTCTATTACCTACAGTGCTCCATGACTGTGTGAGATAGATAGCGTGAAAATGGCAAGCAGCCTTCTGGAAGTGAAACAAAACCTCTACAGTGCAGCCCTTGGCATCATACCCCCTCAGCAAAATCCTTAAGCAAATGAGGGTTGTGCAAGCTATGAAACACCCAGCCTTAGCACTGAATTCAGAAAATGTCAGCCCCCTTGGCAGGGCTCGTGTGCAGAGCCCGTTAGCAAGGAGGTAGGAGGTGCACGGAGGAGGCCACAGGCTGCCACCCTCCGCGCCCGCATCTGCGGCTGGCTGGGGCTGGCGAGGAGCCATGGAAGGCTGACAGGCTGGGGACAAAATGAGGGGAAGGCCTCTGTGAGGGAGAAGATTGCTGGCTGCAGCCAGATCCTGCTTTTGCTTCTCCTTTCAGGTAGTCCCAAAGCTGCTTTGTACCTTCCCATCATCCTTAATAGCTCTCAGACCTGAGAGCTTCAGACTCCTCTGTTGCTCTCCTCCCTCTGTTTGGCCACCATAGAAATGCTCACGCAGTGCTGTGCCACCAGAAAGCCATTAACTTTGAGGCATGGGTTTATGACTGGTATTGCACAAGAGATAGAACAGCAGTCACTCGTAAAGCTGTAATCCATTCATGCAGGGAACGCTGAAACCTGACGTCTTCAGGGATTCCCTGGGCAGAGCAGGGCATGACCTGCATGGCAGGGACTGCAGCCCCAGCTCCCATAGAGGCTGGAGAATGTAAGCTGGCCCGTGACAGTGACGAAGGACCACACAGGAAAAACGGGTGATGTTTGGATCTCGTAATTCAATACAAGACCAATTCTGTCATTTAAGAAACAGTTATTAAAAAAAAAAAAAAGAGGAAGGAAGGATGATGATGTACCAGTTATCACGAGAAGATGATGATGTGCTGCAATGGCCCTGGTCAAAGGCTGCAATAAAGGACGGTGCTATCATAGTTAAGGTGTTGGTGAGCTAGCATCTCTCACCAGCCCGATTTTCATCTGTCCTCCTTAAAAATCTACATGCAAAGATGGGAAGTTAGCTGCAAAATTGATAAAGGAGGTCTGGTCCTAATGTGGAATTTTTGGTCAGATTTTAAGTAAATCAAATCTAACACCTTAAAAATAGCAGTGTTCAGTAAAGCCCAAGAAGTGTCAGTGATTTCTTTTCTGCTTTGCAACCAGAAAGACAAACAGGGGAGAGAGGAGGAGCAGGAGAGAGAGAGATTAAAACAGCTTTAATTTTAGGACTTGTCTCATCAAGAGGTGGTATCTGACACCAAAAATTAGCCCAATTAAAAGTGTTTATAACCTAAAGTTGCTTAATTAGCACCTTTAGAAGTTTCCCGACGTTTTCCCCACCAACTTCCTCTCTCCTGATGAGTGCAGCTGGAGCTGCCACAGGGGAGCAGCGGTGGCAGGGCTGGGTTAGGGATGCTCTGTCTGTACCCCACACCTGGATCTCAGTCCCGTGGGAACCCATCACCTTCCTAGCAAAACCCTGCTGATGGAGGGGCTTAAGGTGCTTCCAGAATGAAACAGTGGCTGAACTGAGCTTAGGGAAGCAAAGCTACTAATGGAGTTAATGCAGTGGGGTTTTGATGTCAGCACCTTTCTGCAGGTGCAAGCCCCCATCCCATGGGGCTGCAGCAGCTGAGCCCCCCTAACACGGGTGCTGGCTGGAGGACTGCTCACTCACAGCCTCTACGCCGTGAGCAAAGAGACGAGAGCTTTGTCACTCTGGGCTAAGTGGCCGTTCCGGACAGACAGGAGCTTCCCCCAGACCTCCACATTGGTACTGGCTTTCTCCTTTATGCAATGTTTTCTGCTAGCACCTTGGCACTGCTCGCAAGGTGAGCCTGGCTGCAGGCTCTGCATCCTGCAGGCAGCACCCATGCTGCCCTGGTCCTGGGTTTTCCCTGCATCCAGGTCGCTGGAGAAGAGGCAGAAGCATTCTTCCCCACTCTCCCTCTCCCATCTATTTTACAGCATGGAGAAGAAATAGCAAATTAGAGAGAGGATGAGATATGGCTCATTAGGACTGTGCATCCTGCTTCTTGAAACTCAACCCCAAAATGATGCCTTCCCCAGCCACTACCTGAGCCAGCACAAGAGATGCTCTATTTACACCGGCTGGGGATCACCAGTGGAGGAGCCCTGCTGAGCATCAGTACCGAGCCTCTGTGTTTCTGTTGCCATGGGAATACATTTATTGCTTTCAGAGGAGTTTGGGGAGCACAGAGTTCAGGAAAACAACACAAAGAAACGCTCACTCTCATCTGCCAACAATACCAATTTTAAAGATGTAGAGTGAGAACACCTCGTCCTCCTGACAGAAGGTCCAACTAAAATGGGATGAAGAGTGTGAAAAAACGGCCCTGCTGGATCCAATGAAGGGCCCACCTATCACTCTCTTTCTAATATCTTTTGTCCTTTTATATGGATTGCATCATGCATGTGGGATTTGTGAGTTGTGTTCTGAGGTCTTAAAAATAATAAATAATAATCTACTCATTCATCACCTATTTCTGTTTACAGGCTATACTTACACAAGTCATGGTGCTGGACCGCTAAACATCAAAGGCTTCACAGTGCAGGCATCCTACAAAGGAGAAGTCAACACGATTTTTCCAGGAGTTCATTTCACTATTCCAACAATAATAATGACTTTTACATAGTGCCTTTGATCCAGATTACCAAAGCACTTTGTTCTCTGATTGAGAAATTACTCTTAAAACAGGATGCAATTTGCCCATCATTGGCACAGTCTGGGAGAGTCAGCCTCTCATGATATTCAGCAGCTTAAAAAACAAGAGTTTATCCACATTAAATCAAAGGGATATGTAAAGTTTAGGGAATTAAATATATGATTGCCTAATGGAGCTAATGATGCTAACAATGTGAAAAGTGATTTAGGATCTTAAATAATGCTGGGTAACTAGGACATCGCTGCAGGTGTACCTGTAAAGAAAGTACCTCCTGTGGCAGAGAGCATCAGCACTCACCTAGCAGAAGCGTGCACTCACCCGAGCTGGACCACTCAGTTGATATGCAAGGTGATCTGCAGCATGGTTCCACCAGGGACGTGCCAGTAAAGGAGGCCAGGGCAGCACCACTGAGACTTTGGCCCTGCTGGCTGGAAGCCCTCCCTGAGCCGCCTTTACAAGCAAGAGACAAGGGAAGGTGGAAGACAGAATTAAAACTAAAGTGACAAGGAGGAACTAAAGATCAATGCAACAAAATGGATCTAAATAAAGTAATTACAGCACAATACATAAGGACCACAGATCTTTCTGATTACTGCTGAGCCTTTGGATCTCCTGGAAGTTCATGTCTCACCTTGGAAATCACAGCTGTGGCAATATTGACTGGGGAGAATAAAGGGTTACAGTGGCTTCTGACAACCAAGCCCAGGACTGTCGTGTAACCTCACGGCTTTATACTTCTTCTACATTAACCCTCGTCCATTAGTGACAAATCAGCACAGCCTGGGCTCAGGACAGGGATATTAAATTAGAAAATTTGAGAAAAAAGGAATGAGCTGGTTCTCAGTGGAGAGGCAGCCTCACATCCTCAAGAAGTCACAGGGCAGAGACTAAAGACTTTGGCCAGATAATCACATCATGACCAAGACAGTTCCTTCGACAAGCCTTTCTGAAATACAAATTAACTTATTCACTTACGGTCTTGGGAAACAAGTGACAGTAGAGTGTTTTGACTGTGACACAGTCACAGAGGGTACAGGCTATGTCTATGTTAGCGAGTAGAGAAGCATAAGATCAGCACTGGTTGTACTTGTGGCTGGCTCAGCTACGGCATGAGCACTCACTGCTGGCTGTTGAATGTCAGGTGCTCGTGGGGCTCTTCTCTCCCAGCACAGCGTCACACAAGCAGAGCCCAGCTTGCATGATTTGAGCCTCTTCCACGGCATGAGTCATCCAACTGCAATTATCTGCCATGACCAGGACAACTGTTTTTCTCATCCAAATGAAAATGCTAGTGAGAGGCACCCTATCTGTCCAGACCCCGTCTCCAGTGGCTGACAACCAAACCTGCTCTGCCTCCCTCACCCCAGCTTCACTCCTGCTTCTCCTTTAAACCAGGCTCCTGCACTGACCACCCTTCTCTGGCAGGCTGCAAGGCTTAATCTTTCATGGGCAACAAAGGAGCAGCAGTTTCTAAGATTTGCACAGGAGAGCAAGTATCCCAACATGGAATCATTGTGGCAAAGTGAAGCAAAGTCTATCTCAGCTGTGCATTACTGAGGATGTGGTCACTGGTTCTAGACCAATGCAAACCTCTATAGCACACACAGACCGAGAGCTGTGCCTTGCAACAGCAGGGTTTTCCTCAAGCATTTGGCCTTAAGCCTCTGTAAATACCATCATTGCAAATAGGAGCTATACTTTGGGTTTAAACTAATCAAGATGCATTGAAAAAAAAGCCTTTGCTGAAAGATTTGAGAGATTACCAGTCTGCAGGCCAAACAAGAACTCCTATTTTGCTATATGCTGTTCTCTTCTGGAAGTGGTTAACTTCAAGATGAGGCAAATATTATTGTCAACCCCTTTGACTCTCCCTGCTGACAGTCTTAGCATTCAGTCAATGTACTCCTCCCATAAATCCACACTGCCTCCCAAAGAGCCAAGAGTGCTTGTTGTCCTCATTCCCAGCTGCCAAAACCCTCCAGCTGCCTCCTAATTACCCCTATAATGTGATTCTGCGTATCCAATACAGTTCTGCAGCACACTAAAAATTTAAGGACATAACAAAGAAGTATCAAATTAAGGAGTACAAGGGGTGCTGGAGCAACTACATTGCTAATTTTTCTGTTTAATTCACTGATTACAGCTATTTTTGATCCCAAACTGATACACAATGAAGTGCTGCACTTGAGCACAGATGAACGCCAGGAAATCATTGTTTAAGGTCAGAAGAGACCGTTACAATCATCAAGTGTAACCTATTGCGTAAGGGATCCAGGCAACCTGCCCCAGCCATTTCTGAAGAAGGCCCACAACTTCTCTTTGAGCTGTCATGTATCTGCCAGAAAGCCACCTCTTCTTGGCTGAAAGACTGAAAGGTCTGGAGAGTCTACCAGGATGCCAGAAAACTAATTTCTTTGGTTAGCTATCCTCATACAACATGTGCAACGTTTTCTCCTGTCTGCATGTGTCTTTCTCTGCTTCTATCCACTGGATTGCTCAATGTGCTTTTCCTACAACCTTAAGTCCCCGGTCAAAAATCTCTGTCCGACAGCAGCTCTTCTTTGCTGATATCAAGCTGCCTTATAATTCCTAAATTACTTGAAATGGGTCAGTCCCCTCCAGTCTCTCACCATAGGAATTGCTTTGTGGACCTCATGCACTCCTGCGGTCCCCCTCTGAATGCTTTCATTTAGCCAAGCTTACCATGGAGCGTGGGGATCTTTGCATAAAGTCCATTTCTTCCTCAAAGGTCATCAGAGCAGAAAGTCAGTGTCCTTAGAATGGGATTGTCATTGGCAATGCTGTAGAGATGGAAGATGTCCTTGTTGGTGGGATTTGGAAGAAGGCAGCAGGTGCACATGGGTAACAGCTCATTTTGCCTCCTGCTATTACAGGTGCAGGGTGAATCTTATGCTCCTTGCTGGTCTCCTCTCTGCCAGCACGCAGGTGTACCTGCCTGGCTGGAAGGGGCTGGCTCTTCCCAGTTGCTCAAAATATTTTCTCCTTCCACCTGACTGCACAAAGGCAGGCCTTCAACATGCACCTCCTGAAACATCCTGCAACACTTCAGGAGCAAGGTCTTTTGCATATGTTTATTTATTTTTGGCACATTCAACTCTAGTGCCATATGGAATATGGAGACAATGGAGAAACGTGAGAAGATGGTAATTAACAGGAGAACAAAAAGCCAAAGCACAGGCTGGAGGAATGGCTCTGGAGGCTGGATGTCAGGCTGGCCGGGCACCTGAGGCAAGAGGTTTCTGTCTGCCAGACCTGCTCACCCATCCCTGCTTGTGACACTGACCCGTCTCCATGTATGTTTTATCAAACCTGAAATTGCAGAAGGATCCGTTGTTTAAAGTGGGAAAGTTGAGTTTCTGCCCTCTGAGCCCCATGGACAAACATTCAGCGTCAGGTAGGGTACTGCTGACTCAGCCTTTCTGTGTTGTGCTTGTTCTGCTATGGGACATCATCAGAACAGGCTGAGAGATTTTGTTTTCATAGCTTTTTAACCTTTTCCTTCCCAAAACAGTGTTTGTATTTATTTTGGCACCTTGAGTGTTTTGAAGAGAGGATTGATTTGGATTCGTTAAAGCATTTTTCTCCCTTAATTCCATTAAGTCAGTCTCTAATTCTTTCCAGGGCTCCCTTCTGTGGAGCTATTTCCTCTTGGATTCATTTACTTTCTGTGGATTGGGGGAATTAATGAAGCAGATTCCGCTCTCATTTTCATCACTGTAAGCCCAAAACAACTTTAGCGGTTTCTTGGAACAGACCCAGATTTTACTGGTGTAAATGAGGTCACAATTTGGCTCGTGGCACTTAATTCTGCTAAGAAACAAAGAGAAAACAAGAAGTCTACACAGGTTGGGAAAGTCCACTTGGAAGTGGGTGAAGCCCGCAATTTCATTGAAAGACTTGTTTTCTACACTTTCCCATTAAGAGGATTTGCTGAGCACCACAGATATTCACACACAACCCAGCACACTGGTAAGAAAGAGCTCAGGGAAATGAGCTCCAGGACAAAGACTTTCAAGAGCACTGGGGTTTTCTGCAGAAACAAATGCAATGGCGCAAACATGAAGTCATGCCAATGCAAAGGAAGCTTGAGAAACACAACGCAAGGTCAGCTTGCCAAGTCATTAAGTCTTCAGCGGCCTCAGAGACGAAGAGGAAGCCAACAGAAAACCAAGATGTGCAAATGACTAAGGAGGGGCACAAAAGTTTAGGACATACAAGTAGGGATAAAATTGAGAAAGACGTGGAAAGGAGGCATAAAACTAGCACGAGGCAGGAAGGTGAGCAGAAGAGTATTCCAGCTCTAAATCAGTGGTCAGAGGAAGGGTGAGGAAAGCATTACTTTGTCACCACTGCAAAGGAGCCCAGAGATGGGGCTGGCCTCACAGGAGCCTCTCATGGGGCACAGGGCTCCTTGCAGAACAGCTCCCTGCCTGGCTGCAGAAAGGGGAAATGAGGAGCAAGGCAGTTGTTATGACCAGTCAGCTCAATTTCGGTTCCTGGAAATGCACTGGAACAAATAATTAAGCTAACTAATCATCGGCACCTAGGAAACAACAAAGAGAAGAGGAACAGCCAGCGCTGATTTGCCAGGAGCAAATCATGTCAAATCGACCTAATTTCATCGTGCAACAGGGCTTGCGGATAGAGGCAGAGCAGAAGTCTTACATCTGGACTTTGGTCGGGCCTTTGGTACTGCCTCACCTCACGTCACCAGAAGCAAGCTAGGGAAACATGACCTCGACAAATCCTTTGAGGGAAGGGGGCAAATCTGGTAGGAAAACTGCACTCAGAAAGAAGGCGTCATTGTCAAAACACAAGGAAGGATTCAAATACAAGGCAGGGTTCAACAGAGGTCCAGCCTGCTCCAGTTTCATTCACTGTTTTTATTAAGCACCGAGTGATGGAATAACAAGCATCCTTATTAGGTATGCAGATGGCACCAAGCTGAGATGAGCTGCAAGGATGTGAGAGAACAGGATTAGAATTAAAAATGATCTTGATGTGTTAGACAAAAGGTCTGAAAAATAGGCTGTAATTCAATAAGGAGGGAAGCAAAGCGGTGCACAGAGGTAGGTACAATCACCTGCACTGGGACGCAACAAGAGACAACCTGTTAGGCAGATGTGGCACGGTACAGAAGCTCAGGAACCTGAATTGAACAAAAAAGACCATTTCATCTCACACAAAGCCATCACCATAGCAGGGCACACTGAGAGGAGCCGTGTCTGTGAAGCACACGGCTGATCCTTCTGCTTCACCCAGCACTGAGGCAGTCTTTACCCACCTCAGGAGAATCTGGAAGAAAGCAGGATCAAAGGTCTGGAGAACAGGACTTCTGATGAAAGGTTTATTCTATGGAGATTGTTTACTCCACAAGGAGATTAGGGAAGACACAACAATATTCGAGTATGTAAAGCGTATCTCCAGAGGAGGAGGGAATAAGCCATTCTCCAAATACATCCATTTAGAAGGAAGCAAAAAACAATGGGCCTGAACTGCAGCATGAGAGATTAAGGTTGGATGCCTGGAAAATGGAAGGCTAAAGTGTATAAACACTGACTGAGACCTCTGTCCTTACAGGCATTTAACAGCAGGCTGGAGATGTCAGGAATGTTTCTGAAATCAACCTCTTGAGGTCCTTTCTAGCCATGTTTTTCTCTGATTTTGTGATGAATTATGTTAAAAGAATATAAATTACCCCACACAGGGACACTGACGTTCAGGCTTAGTGATGAATAGTGATCAACGACAAACTGTCACATTGTGGGGAGGCATCCAGTAGGGTTATTACTAGAAACTGGTGTTAGCCTCAGTTTTATTTACCATCTTCATTAATGATCCAGAAAAAGCATTAGACAGCGTGTTTATTAAAACTGCAATTGATACTACATTGGGGAGGAGATGCAATCACCAGCAAGGAGTGGAATAAAACACAAAAGGACAAAAAAAAGATGTGGGACATGGGGAGAAAATGACCTAGATCGAAGGACACACAGACTAATATGTCCAGGGAGGAAATGTTCCAAAATTAAGACACCCTATGGGAGGAGGAGACCCAAATGCAGTGAAAGACTTTGCAGGGTTAGCACACAGGAAATTGGACATGAGTTTACAATTTGTCACGTCAACAGAAAAAGTCTCAGGACAATTTTGGGCTGCGTGACATATCCCAGGGCAGAGAGATAAGCAACAGTTTCATCATTCTTGCGCAATCTTTCCTTCTGGATACCTCCTGGCTAGGGGGGCGATCAGACTGCAGAAGGAGAAAACTGGCTTATAGGGAAAGAATTATATAGGTATATGGTGGCAAAGCAATGCCAGGTCCACACTTCTGCAGTGTAGATAAGCATGTCAGAAAATGTGGCCTTTCTTCCAGGCACATTTATGACAGAAAAATCAGGCACTGTATTGGTGTAAGATATTTTATACTGGCATTGCTTGTTTCGGTTGGTTAAAAGCCAGTTTCAAACTAATATGTACCTGTTTATCCATCGGCTTTATCAATGACAGCCAACAGGAAAATATTACAGTCCAAAACATCCCTAAGATATTAAGATAAATGAGCTTTCCTTAGCGTGAAAAAAAGTAGGATTAAAACTAGCAGTGTAAAATTATGAAGGTTGAAAAGGCAGCTAAAATTCAGGGCAGGATTCTGAGCATTTTTAACAGCAAGTCACCCAACAGCTTCCCGAGGAGGCAGCAGGCACCTTGCAGCTAAAACCAGCACAGAGAGAACAGGAGAAAACAAACTGCAGAAAGTAGCCCTGCAGCAAGACAAGGAGCAGCCCACCACAGCCTTCTCGGCTTGTGCGTCCCTGGGTGGGCACTGGGATGGAGCCATGCGAGAGCCAAAGTAGCAGCCCCAGCACCTGCCTCCGCATTTGCAATCTGACAGACAAAAGCCTGGGGAAAGGCTATTTCCACCACGTGGCTGCCAAAAAAACGAGTAGCAGGTTTGCTTTGTGTGACTGCTCCAAAACCAATCCTGCCTGACCCCAACCCTGCCCGCAGCTGTCCCCGGGCAGGACACGGCAGCAAGCACAGCATCCAGCGGTGGGTGGACACGCACCGACAGCAGAGCTGCATGAGCACATGGGCATGGTGAGCCAGGTCAGTCCGAAGGGGACAAATCAATAGAGGAAGAGATGCTATTTTCAGGTTTCTGAAGAGGTATTACTAACAAAAAGAAAGAACAGATGAAAAACTGGGCTTGACAGGGTCCGCTAGAGACAAGATAAAGGTAGGTTTTTTTTTTTTTTCCTAACTTGGGATTTCGAGCCTTTTCACTCTTTGTCCAGCTGGCTTTGGAGACTGAGGCCTGGGAGCACAACCGTGTTTGTCCCAGCTGATGCTGGAGCGCGCAGGCTTTGAACAATGAGACTTTGTTCTTCTGCCAAATGCAGCAATGCCTGCGCTGTTGCTCAGAAAGAAAGGAACAAACACATTAGGAAGTCACCAAAAATGAAACGATGGCTCACTTCAAGGAGTGCAGCAGCATACTGTTAAGATGAATGAGTTTGCCTGGCATAGGAGACCACAAAGAGGAGAGATCTTCAGAAAGGCACCCCGTAGTTGCCCCCAGACCTGCAATATTATGGAGAAGATGACCTTCAGATCTGTCCCTGGGATCAGCGTGTCCCTCAAACACTTTGCAGACCCACAGCTTTCAGGAGTAATCAGTGGGCACCACACAAAGATGCTCCTTGCCTTTGAGGAGCAACAGTTACTGAGGGGAAGGGGCTCAGCTCCTCACTCTCAGCCCATCAGTGACAGGGAGGGAGCTGGGAGGAAATTAATCCAGGAAGAAACTCCGGGGGAAAATAGGCAAGCGGAATAAGCACAGCAGGCTGGAAGAGTAAATTTACTGAACCTACGTCCTTGATTTTAATGGGGCCTCTAATAGCAGGGCCAGCCCAGTATAATTTGTTATCTCCCAGGAAATGTGGGACTCTCACAGAGTTGTTCCCCTTACTTGCTTGGTAATGGGAACCAAGGGACCATCAGTATGAACACAACTAATATAAAGCCGAGCAGATGTTACCTTAAACTCTTTCTCAGCTCACAGGGGAGGATTAAGTGATATGAAACCACAGGAGTGGCCCAGGTGGGAAAGATTACTTCGTTGGTGTATGAGCTCTTATTGGAGTTAAGGGAGAGGGCTGGTGGTTGTGTTCAATATGCTGGGACCAATTATACTGAAAAATAGGGAACACAGTGAGGTGGAAGTTTAGGGGTGTGTGGGAAAGTAGGTTAACTCTGCACAGATGTGCTCAAGATGAGCGAAGAAAAGGGAGGCAGAAGGATGGAGAGAAAGAAGGAGTGCATGCAAGGTGGCTAACACAAGGGCAGAGCAAGATCCACATGAGCTGGTCCAAACGCCTCTCAGGCCAGCAGCCACCTGGCAACCATGTGCCAGCGCTCAGGGTGCGGGAACAGCAGGAACAGAGGGTGGGCTCTTCAGCTCTGCACTTCTCCTTCCTCGTTTTGCAGAACTGCCACATGCTGAAATAGCAAATGATGTATGAAATGAAAAATCACCCCCCAACCAATACGTATAGATGATGCAGAGAGCATTTGGCCATTACTTCCTTGCAGTAATATTTATCTACATTAATGTCTTGCTCAGAGGTAGCTGGAAATGCCCAGAAAGTTAGTGGCAAGGGGATCAGAAGAGAGGTCGGGGAGAAAGGTGAAGCAGCAAGGCAGGCACTTAAGGCAGCAGATACAAAGCCTTTCCTTTATAAATCATCAGCTCAGTTCTGGCCTGGGTTATTAGTGGCCACAAAGCAATGTTCTGGCACCCAAAGAGAAAAGGTTGCCTGCAAAGAGCAAATCCATTTAGCAGCAGCTTCAGAGCACTCATTGCCATTTGGAGGCAACCTGGGGTCCCTGTGTGGAGCAAGACAGAGGCTCAGCTCTGTGCCGGGTGGGGAGGTATCCTCGAGGCATTCAGCCCTGCCACCAGCAGGCATGGAGCAGGAGACCCTGCCCTGGGACAGCCCCGTGTCACCCGAGCGTGCCCCTCAGAGCCCATGCCCAGGGCATGGGCAGCCCAGCTGTGTGATGCCCTGTACAGCTTCGGCCCCTGCCCTCCTGGGGAAGCCTTCTGGAGTTTAATGGAGAATGATAGCCTCTCCTGCAGGGTTTTTATGTCACTCCATCCAATTTAATAGGAAGTTATTGCTAGCCCAGAGATCCTACTCAAAAATAAATAAATAAATAAATCTTGCTTTTATTAAATATTGTAGGCTTTCTAGCAATTTATTTTGAGTGCTATTGAACTGTCCAGGAGGCTTCCCTTGGGATTGGGCTGCAAGTCTGTCCCTTTTCAGAGCACAACACTCACTCCATGCTTCAGTCCAAACACAAACACTGTCTGCTCTTAGTGCCTGCTCATTCAGGCTGCTCTCCACCCAGTGCTGCAGGGGGCACTGAGCTCAGCCTGGGGCAGAAGGGGCTGTCTGCTAGGGCAGAGCAACCATTTGGAGCATGGGAGCTGGAGATAAGCATGTGGATCCTTCAGTTTTTTTCTTTAGAAAGAAACAGTAACTGTCTCCTGTTAGAGCCAGTGAACCTGACAGAGCAGGTACAGCAACACAGCACAGGTTGTGCAACACCTGTGTGTGCTCACCATGTGCCTCTGCCACCTAACATCCTGCTCTGACCCGGCAAGAAGGATGGCACAGCTGAAGATTATAAAGGCATGGTTACAGAGAGGAAAATGGGGCTTTGGGAAACCTCGTCTAGTGGGAGGTGTCCTTGCCCATGGCAGGGGGGTTGGAACAAGATGATCTCTAAGGTCCCTTCCAACCTGAACCATTCTATGATTCTATGATTCTATGATTCTAAAAAAACAGACTTGTTTCCACTTTGTGAGAGACATCATGGAAGCCCCTGCACAGAGGGGTTGGATAAACTCAGCCCTCATGTAAGTAGCAGGAACAGGTTTGTGAAGGGATCCGCTGTGGGACACCTTGAACAGAAAAAGGGTTGGAGGAGTCTGCTCTCTTAGGGTGCCTGCTCTTCACTCAGGTGGGTCTGGTTGTTTTCCTCCCAACAAATATCTACGAATCCCTTCATCATTTCGTATGCAAAAAACGCAAGGCTGGAGAATGCTGCCACATTACTGCACATACCCCAAATTAAAAAGCTTCAGCGCTTTCTGACACCCCAGCACTCTGGCTATCCCTGGTAGCATGCCCAAAGGCTCAGCATGCTCCCTTAGTTTGTAATCTCTGCACATAAGACTGAGTTTCATAAGGTGTTGGCCAATCCCAGTGTCACTGTTTAGCAGACAGCATTTAGTCCTGCTGACTCACTGATGTCTGCGTAAAGGACTGCATGCAGAGAGGTTTTCCTGGACCTGGGGCAGAGCAGCAGACCCACCTGAATGCCTCTTCCAAGCCCCTTATCCTTGCACAGAACTGTCTGGTTGCAAGATGGACCCACCGGCAAAGTTGGCAGAAGAAGCGAACAATGTACAGGCAGTCAGTCAAGGGCACAAATGGGCCCAGCCTTGGCAAAAAGGGCTATGCTCAGAGCCACTTGCAAAGTGAGATAACAAAATGCCTTACACTCAAGCAGCTAGAAACTGAGGGGTCTGCTCAGTGCGCTCCATCGTCTTCTCTTACATTTTTACCTCCTCATCACCAGAACAAAGCAACTGGAAACTGCTGATAACTACCTTTGCCTTCCTATGACTTCTTTGGCGCTCTTATCTCTTCAGCTTTGTAGGAGACTGTGGGCCAGACTCGACCTTCAGATACCAGGGAGTCAAGAGGAACTGCGAATATTCATCCCAAGGACAGGTTTTGGCCCTCTGCCTAGTGTCTGAAGCACTTTGTGCTGTCTCTGAGTGATAACACTCTTACACGACACCAAAATACATTTCAGGATAATGTTAAAGATATGATCGACAGAAACTTAGCTATCAAAAATATTGACTGAAAGATCTGGAAAATTCATCTACTTTCTGACTAGGGCTTTCAGATAAGCTCTAAAATGGTCAGTCCCAAAGCCCACACAAACTCCATCTCACGCTGCACAGGACATGGGAAGTATTATCTAGCCTGACGGGACTCACCAACCAAAGCGCTCACGTCTGGGATCATGCTGCTGAGCTTGCAGTTACCCCTCCCGTGCTAACCTGGGAGACCACACTGACCTTCAGGTCACCTCCCATCAATCCTACAGCCTTTTAGAATTCCTTTGGCTGATAATTAGGTACATGCTGCTGCAGAACAGGAACACCTGACATTTGCTACAAGAATTCAACGGTAGGGGAGCATAAAGTAAGGATTCTGGCTTTTTGTGTGGCTTCCAGGTCACGCCCTTGGGTGGTACAATTGTATAGGATACACATCCAAGACTCTTGCATACACACTCTTAATTCTGCAGAAGTGCCACGGACCTGTGTGACTGTCCATAAGAGGAAACCTCTAGGAACAGATTTAAACTTTTCACAAAACCAGCGCTGAAAGCAATTCATATGTACATGTGGCATGAAGAGTACTCCCAGCACTGAATTTTTGCTGCACTATTGCTTTCGTTTTGCACTTTGGTTGGCTTGGGCACTGAGGAGAGATGAGCGAGACTGATTAAGAAGCACACACTGCCACCACCCTTTCCCTCCCAGCCCCGCTCTTCTGATGCAATGCTCTTAAAAAAGCACCAGGACTACCTGTGGGAGCAGCAGTCTTCCTGCTCTTGCCACCAGACCTGTTTCTGTGCTACCTCGCACTACACGCTTGCACAAAGGCCTGTGCTAAAACATTTGCTCCAAGGCACTGCAGCCAACAGAGCACAGACTGCAGTCCCTTGGCTCCCAGCTTCCTGCAGTCATCTTCCTGAGAGACATTTTAACATGCACAGCAAGGCTGGGCTGCATGCAGGCCACAGGGTGCCAGCCAGCTCTGCCAGCCCAAGGGGCAGCACAGGCAAGGGGCAACAGGCTGCAGCCCAGCAGGGTGGGCTCCAGCCTCGAGGCCTCCTGTGAACCTGTGCCTTCAGACTCCTTCACCCAGAGAGATCACTGAACAGCACAGCCCCCTCTTTGTTTTGGCTGTCTAAATCCCTATAAACAGAGTGCTTGTTCTTTCTTCTTTAAGGTCCTTTGTGGTTTCATGAAAACGCCGGATGCTGCAGAACGCTGAGGCATGAAAGGTTCCTCTCTTTATTTTGTCCTCCCTGTCCAGCAACCACACTAAAAAGAAACCACCAAATAAAGTGCTTGCAAATACCTGGCCCAACAGCCCCGCTGACGGAAAGCTCTCCAGCTATTCATAGACTGAGCTGAGCCTAGGCAGCAGCTGTGCAAGTTTCCCAGCTTCGCCCTTGCCAGCGCTCATGGAAGCTGACCCGAAGGGGCCACCTCACTGTCAGCTTCCATCCCTTGTCCAGGCCCTTGGCAAAGGGCACACTGCCTGCTGTGCCACCCACCGTGGGGCTCTGTGGGAAGGGGACACAGCTCAGCGCCGTGGGGTGAGGGCTGGGGCCATGCAGCGCATCAGGCAGGATGCAAGGTCTCACCTTCTGGAAAACATTCCCAATGCTGGAAGCAGCTCTGTGAGTGAGGGTGAAAGCTTTTCATCGCTGAAACCTTAGGTTCCTGTTTACCAAACATCTTGATGTGTTTGAGTGAATGAGGAAATGAAGCACAAGGCTGAGCACAAATGCCAAAACCCTCCTTAAGCATGTAAATCACCCTCATGCAACTTTCTGTGCCTACTTAAAGGCTGAAAAACAAATCTTCCTCCTCAGATTTGTCACTTCTCAGGAGGTTCTGCCACTTCCTGATTCACCCCCAAGCCACCATGAGCGCAGCCCATGCCCTTCTGGCAACATGATGCGTCAGCCCCATTGCCGCCCGTAAGAACATGGAGGCATGTCTCTGGCAGAGCTTCGCTCTCCCTTTCCTCAGCATTCCCACTGAGAGTGGGAACAAGAGGCCAAAATGTCTCTGGGTGTTTGAAGTATAACTCTAGGTTGAGGTATATCTGGTACAAGCAGGATGAAATGTGCCCTGAAGAGGAGTTACAACCTGAATTTCAGGGTAAGGTGCAACACAAGACTGAGTAGACAAGGGGTGGAAAGTGGCAGGACAGGACAATGAAACAAAAACTTGCTGCACAACAGGCTATGGTTTCAACTCACGGCCTGCCTGCTTTATCCCACAGGAGGACTCAGAGACGCGTCTCAAAGATATGGACGCATCTCTCTTAGTTTTGGCTTTCTACTTCTCGTGCTTGCCAGAGACATTCATACTGGGAAGGTGTCACTGGATTGAGCCATCTGCTAAATTTTTTACCAGTCACGAATTTATTTACCACCAGAAGCTCAGATCCAACATAACTGCCTATTCCAAACAGCTCACCCAAGACAACAAAAAGTGTAGAAACAAATGCAGAGGCAAGTACTTACACTGCAGACACTAGACATCTGAGTGCGACACAAATTATCTACCCCCACTGCACACACATCAAAACCTGCCTTGCCTCTTCCCTGCCTTGGGGCAGGACCATTGCTTTGCAAGAGTACGCTGTGTCCTACCTGTCACAAGAGAGCAAGAGTGCTCCATAGCCAGAGCTAGGAAGTAAGAACACTACTTTTTAATGCGAGTCTGTGTATACGTAGCAACTACCCACAGACCAAACCGGTACCTGCTCCATCTCTTCCCAGCACTGGGGAGAGCAAAGCAGCTGTAGCAATTTCTCTGCAGAAGTGACAATTCACTCATCGCTCCCGGTGTCTGGTTTTGTGGGCAGGATCCCCCACAAGGCAGCTGGCATGGCTCAGCTCACACTTGCTTGGGTTGGAGCACGACCAAGGCCCAGTGTTAGCAGCCCAAACCATCTTCCTCAGGCATTATCACAAGCACGTCCTAATATTAAAAATAATCAGGCTCATCCACATCTACTTTCACGACCTCCACCTCACTGCAAGCCTGCCACTGCCCTGCATGCAGAACCCTTTACTTTGGATGAAGGCCAGCCCGGCAGAAGGCAGTGCTACAACAGAGGCTCTATCATGGTAATTTCTCTAGATCTACCCACAAATATACAAAAAACAAAAAACAAAAAACCCTAAACCAACAAGGCTGACACTGCTAGAATTGCTTCTCAGTTCACACTGAATATTCATCCCCAGCTTGTGCTGAAGGCCTTCAAAACTATGAGTGCTCACAAGCACAGTCACTGCCTCCTGTTGTTTTATTTTAGAAGGTGTTGCCCTGTAGAGGTGTAAGTAACTCTATGAAGTACGTGACTAACAGGTCACTTGGCTAAGTAGACCAAACCCACTGTCCTATAGCCTCCTTTGCATTTTCATTAAACCTGAAATCATTTAATATTATATAACATGGATACAATGGCTTCAGAGACTTCTTGGCTGAATAAGACTGTTGAATTAAGAATACAGGACAACCTGACACCGTCTCTGCAAAAAATAAAAAAATAAAAAAAATCAACAGAACTGGAGCACCCGCGGGCTCAGTCTGGCTTCACAGAGACACAGCGTTTCTACAAAATGGCTGTGAGCTGAATAAGCGTTCTGGGTATTAATATTCAAAATAGGGCATCACACATGGCTTATGAAACACTTCTTCATGTGGCTTAAAGACCTCCTCTCCAGGCAGTGAGCTTCCCACTGCAACTGGAGCCACTGGGCGCCAACTTCATTACCACAGCACACTTACTGGAGGCAAAAATTGGAAGGCTTCCCTTTCTATTAGCCTCCCTCACTACTAGGATTCAGCCTCACACCTGACTTCAGGAACGACGAGGCCCAAAAGAGTGACTCCAGACTTCAGAACAGCACAGCCAGCCTGAGTGATCTCTGGCTCAAGGTGAGAAGCCCACATGGGATCAGTGCAGGCTACAACAGCTGAAGACATCAATGGCTGCACTCAACAGAGCTGTGGAGGGGTTCCCTTCCAGTGAGGACAGCAATGCCTTTCCAAGAGCCATACTAACCGACCCAGCTTCTACCCCATGCTGCTGTTTACCCACACAGACTGCTGCTCGCTTCCCCCCGGCATCGTTAGCGCTCCAACAGGATTGGATGCATTATGCACCTAATTGCGCTTGGAGAAGGAACTCAGTGAAGGGCAATGAAACCTTCTGTCGACTTTTTCAATGTGTCTTACTTAAATGAAAGTCAGATTTTTGCATCTGGTGTAACATACAGTTACAAGTGCACACACAAAAGTTTGATTTAGTCGCAGTTCTCCATTGCAGTAAAGCACCATTTGACACAGCAGGGCAATGTCACCCATCCATGTCCTGCTGCTGAAAAAGCAAATGCCTCTTGTCACTGTGCTGTCAATACACAAGTGATGCAGCGCACCCCCTGCATTTCCTTGCCCAGCCTCTCCGCTCAGTAGCTCTGACTGTGCTCCGGATAGAAAGCAAAGGTTTTGGTTGGTTCCAGTGCATCCGTCCCTATTTTCAGAAAACATTTCCCTAAGTAGGCCAAAAATGTCTCTTAAAGCTTGAGCTTTAGAGGATACGTTTGTAAGGCAAGGCACATGCGAACGGGGTGACCAGCTGTTCTACTTTCGGAGGTGCTGTCCTAGTTCTCAAGGAGCCAATCTGCATTGCACCTCCCATAGAGGAGAGAGGCCAAACGTCCTACTTTCTGTTCTTGGTAGCCTATTTGTCCTACCATGAGAAAGCGAGGTGTGCGATGGCACACACAAGAGAATAAACCCTCCATACCATGTGCCTGTGCAGAAGGCCAGCAGATTTGGAAGGCCCAGGCCCTTCCAGGCCATGTTTCAGGATCCTTCTGCTCCAGCTCAGGCTCTTGCCTTGGAGCTATGTCACAGTGCAGCAAGCGCTAATCGAAAAAGCTCTCCATGTCCTCTGATGTCACTCTGAAATCTCACCTTGTTAACACAGGCAGTACACTGCTCAGTCTCTGCGGGTGTGAGCGTGTTATCAGTGTGCTCTGATTCAGCAAGACAACCACGTTTACACTTCAGTCTACGTCTGTTCAACAGGGCAGCAAAGGACACTCCTGAAGCTGTTTTTAACTCTATTAGGCATGCAGTAAAATTTGAGCATGCATTTAAGACCAATGTCACAGTGAAAAAAAAAGCCTAACATTCGGAGGAATAAGCTTTGAACCAAGCATATTTTTGATCATAAACTTCAGAAAAATCTTAAAATACAATGAGTTTTTTCTGGAAATGCTTGGCAAGCACAAAAGCGGCACTGTCTGTAAAGCCCCTACTCCCAAGCAAAGGCAGTTGTTTGAAAACCCAGACCTCAGCAAGGTGATGGATGAGCACAGCTCCTTTCTGCACCGTCTGCATCCAGTGTTATCCAGCCAACGTACGCTGTGTTACAAGAGCAGCCCTAAATTGGAACCACCGCCCATTTCTCCTGCAGCATTTTCTGTCAGTCTTAGCTGTCCTCCGCTCCCTAGTCAGGCAGCCTGAGAAAGAGGCCTGGGTGAGCTTCACATCTGCTTGGGTGACTTTAGCAGCAGAGCTGCTCTGTCAGTTCCGCAGGCAGCTGGAGCTGGATGTGGAGCAAGGCCTTGCACTTTATCCTTCAGACATCCACAAAAGTAATGGTGTAAGCAAAGGCAGAACTAGCTCAGCTTCTCAAGGTTCGTTGTCTCTGTTAGCAAGGTTTCATACATACAAATCCCTCTTTCCCAAGGCATCCTGTTCCCTCGGTGCCAGTGACAACGTTCACACAGGTCCTTCTAAATCTTCTGAAGCCCAAATGCTGTATGGCCAAGATTCCTGATCTTCTGTGGGTTTCATCTCGGTAGACAAAGCTGACCTGACAGATCAGATTTGCTCTTTCACACCCTCAGGATCACACCTCTCGATCACAGGCTGCTTTGCATTTCTCTCCACTCTGCACTTTCAAACTCTGTAAACTTTGACCAGAAGTTTGATCATAGGCTATCAGGGATTTTTGGGCAGAAACAAGAACTTGCTTCAAAGCACCAGCTCTGTCCCCCGGAGTCAGTTATTGTCTTTTATAAAAAAAAAAAAAAANAAAAAAAAAGGTAATGCACTTTCAAAGCAGACATATTGCCCTCTACATTTTGACATTTTGGTTTTAGTTGAAGTATAATTAAACTTTATAAAAATAAGGGATTTGAAAACAGAATCTTAACACTTACAGTCTGGAGGAAAAACAGACCAGCATTTGCTCCGACAGCAGACTTGACCTTTCCTACACTTTCTGCACAGACAGCAGCAGTGGGTTTAGCCACTCCACTACTGTAGCCACAAATTGCTGAGAATAGGACAATCAGCATCTGACACAGGGCGAGCTTCTGATGCGACCTCCATATGACAGCTTTCCCAAGAATCCCACCCTAGCAAGTCGCTAGCACAGTGCATGCCCCTGACTGGAGGTGGGAACACACACCAGACATAAAGCCTGCTGGCAGCAAGACATTTCCAGGTCACTTTGGTGGCCCTCCAGCTGACTCCGCAACACGCCACCCTCACCAGGATCTGTAGCACACCTGCCAGCTCCTCAAAGCATCTGCTGGGGCTGCTGGTAAAACGCCTCTGCATTTCCTAATTATTTGGGATTTCCTCAGACAGTTAAATCTTTTACTTGGAATGGAGCAAGCGAGCACCCCTTAGCACTGTCAGAGGGACAGAGAGACCAGGACGAGGTGTTATTGCCAATTTATCCAGTGCTCCTCACATGTCCTTGCTGGAACACTGTGGTTAACGCAGGTTGCTGGTTACAGCAGCAGTTATGAGCCAAAAGACACATTCAGCGTTGCATCCCTGGTTCCTATGGGAAGAAAGAAGTACCCCCAGAAATCCAGCCTTCACAGCTAGAGGACAGAACAAGCAGCCCTTTTTGCAGAAGAAGTTGGATGCCATCAGGGATGCAGCTGCAGTTTGGGCACCAGGCCGGAGGGAGGGATGCACGGAGCCAACCGAGGAGAGGGCATGACCCTGCCCAGCAGCCCAAGAAAAGGGGCACCCACCGGGCAACCTCAGTCAGGGCCAGGAGCTGCCGGTGCCTGCAGCCGTGCTGTCAGGATGATGACTAACAGGGCTATTATTTGCTTGAGAGGATGCATCTCTGGCACCTGGTGTACGATGTGCCGCTGACACCCCTCATGATCCTGTAATCTCTTCTTCCCCTTCAGTGTTATTGTCCCAGTTTCCAAGAAGCAGACAGAAGGATTTGCTCTTCTGGAGCAGGATAATTCCTCCCAAGGAAAGAAATGACTGGAGGCAGGCGCGGGAAATTCTTCACTTGTCTATTTTTATTTACAGCGTAGTTCCTGTTATTACCTTGAACCAAAATAGCACAAGAACAAGGCTGCGGCCAAGTTTCCTTTGCCTCTCCCCAGCAGCCTGTGGAAGCCAACCCTGGCCACAGCCCTCAGCTGCCTCCCACCCCCTCCCATGGCCAGGGGCCAGCAGCAGCCCCACGCCACATCCCCAGAGCAGCTCAGGCTGAAGAGCACTGACAGCTCTCAGCCAGCCCCATCCACACCTCAGGGTGCGAGCAGTGAAGGCACCAGTGCTGGTGGCAGTGTCCTGACAGGCACAGGCTGCCCTGCAGTCCACCCAAGGGTGGTCGAGTTGAAACACCCAGGGTTCATACTCACCAGTGGAAGCCAGCTGTGGTGGCAGCCCTGCCAAAAAGTGACACAGGCTATAATGAAGTACTGGTGAAGGGAACACATACACTGTGCTGTGCCATGGGTAAAAGCCTCCACATCAAGAGGCATTCAGGTTTCCAACAAGGTTATCCTATACTCACAGCAACTGTGGGGGAAGAGCAAGGGGCAACACCCAAATTATCAGATAGGTTACCATCTTCTGGATGGGGTAAAAGCACAGGCCAGTTTTTAAGCGCCTCTCCTTTAAGAAGCTGCTGGCTGATTTCACGGCAAACCTGAGTTCTGGACATTGTCTCCAAACCCATCATGTTTCATCTTCAGAAAAAAAGGCAGGATCTGCCTTTTACAAAGCCAAAGAGCTGCCAGCTGCTTCTCACGTCCTCCCCAGCAAGGACATACAGGTAGGACAAACTTTTCAAAGCTCCTCCAGGAATTAAGCACCCTGCTCCTGTTGACCATCAACAGGACATGCGCACCCAAGTCCCTTGAGCTGCTCTGGAAGTCTCATCCTTTGATGTCATTTCAAAGGCTTCAGAGCTAAGCTTCGCCTCTTTGAGACACAAAGAACAAGAGGCATGCAGCAGTCCTCAAGCAGCTCATTGCAAAGCCCTCTCCTTGTCCTACCAGGGTGTGGAGCATCCCCATGGGGCACAGGGTGGCTCAGCAGAGGGGACCCGTCCCCAGCTGTCCCCACAGGCAGGATGCCACCCCGGCAGACTGCCCACCACTCGCTGGCATCGCTGTTGGCAGGGCTGGCAGCACATCCTCTGCCAGGGAGGGAGGAGACAGCACTGCAGAGGCTGGTGGTGGAGACAGCACCTCAGCTTGGGCTCTGAAGGGTGGGAGGCCAGGGAGGGACATGGAGAACAAAGCACCCAGCAAACAGCTTGTGCACATCACTCGTGCTCATCCCTGCCCCATGGCCAGGAAAGGAGGCACAGGCAGCCTGCGCTCTGCTCACAGTCAGAGGCAAGACCGGCCTCTCCATGGCCTTTCTTCCCTGAACACCTCCCCACTCACCCGTTCTCTCTGGCACCAACCAGAAAACCCTCTCTGAAACATTTCAGCTGCAGAGATAGGAAGCTGCTGCTAAGAGCTTTGTGAAAATATGCAGCTGGACAGGGTCTCTGCAAATCCTCCTTGTAAGGGAAAGAATTATCGTACCTTGCTGAGCATCAGAGAACCCAGACTTCAGCCTCTGTCTTATAAGGAGATGCCGCCTTTTAATACACGCAATCTGAGAAGTTTTTTCCTGTGATTATGGTATCCATAGCAGTGGATTCTCTGAAGTCTAGTAAGATGTGCTCATTTTCCTCAGTATTACAACAATGCACTTAAAGTCAGCCCTCAGCACCGTGAGAACCATATAAATCCACAGGGGAAAAAATACAACCAGCCTTCAATAGTTCTGCTACTCATTGAACACCTTTTTCCCTCCAAAACTGACCAGACAACCAAAACAAAAAGTTGTGTTTTGTAGTTTGCCCGGGGAAGGATGAGACAGAGTTGGGGACATACTGAAATGTACAGGTTTTAATGGCTACAAAAGCGCTACGGGCTAAACCAGAGCACCGCAGCACCGTCTTCTGTTCTCCTGTCGGAAATACTTCCTATTTATTGCCAATCTTCCTTTAGACAGTGAAAAGTCACCCGCAAGAAGCACCAGGCACCCCAAATGCACCACCGGTGCCACAGCTGCCCCCAGCCAGGCACAGCGCTTTGTCCATCTGTCCGTCCGCCTGCCCCGCTGCACAGCTGCCAGCCTGACATGGGGACAGCCCCACAAAGGCGCGAGGCCACCCAGAGCCCACCCGCTGACCTCCTCTCCCCTCCCGCTCCACACCATGATGTCATTTTTGCAAAGAGCAGAGCAGGCGCCTGTTTCTGTTTCCACTGCGGTATCACCAGCGCCGATAAGGGTGATTTATTTTGATTACAGTACCCAGGCGCTGCAGTCACACAGGCGGGCCCCCGGCGTGCCAGATGCAGGGCAAAACAAGAATCGCTGAAGGTCACCTCCTCCCCGTGAACTTGCAGTCTGGGAGAGAGCCTGCACAAATACCTTCGAAATGTAAATATCATCCTACGGCTTGCTAACGACCTCCATGAATCAAGAGGGGGCCCTTGTTTACCTTATGAAAACTTCCCAAAATAGCACAGCAAACAGAAGCGCTGCTTGTGCCTCCAGGGCCCATCAGCACTTTGCAGGCCCCATGGTCTCACTCTGCTCCCCTTCTTCCTCTGACTTTCCAGGCCTGGGCTGCACCTTGCCAGCTTCTACACTTCCCAGTGTCCCAGGAGAGAGGGGAAAAAGCCCTGCAGGGAAGCAGGCCCCACTGCTGCTTTTGCTGCTTCCTTCCGTCCAGGGGGACACAGCTACCACCGCCCTCACCACAGGAAACCAGCATCCCTCACACCAGCACCAGCATTTCCCTCCGGGCTGCGTATTTCTGCCCCAAGGCCCTCACCCACCAGCTTCTTTGAGGCTCAGAAACCTCACTGGAGGCAATGGAGGAGCTTGGGAAACCCTCTGGGAGCTGCTGGGGCGGGAGAGCAGGTGAATGGGCACGTGGGCTCTGCTCGCATGCTGCTCTATGAGCTGCAACACCTTTCACGAGATAAGAGAGCCAGCTGACATTTCTCAGCTGGCACTCAGAAAAAGAAAATTCAGCCAAAAGTTGTCTTCTGAAACCTTCTGGTTGGAATAAAACACTGCCAAGTTTTTTTTCCTGTTTTCACAGAAAAAGCCCTTTTCATATTTTTTTTTTTTTANCTATTACAACTATTATAGGCCAGTAAATTTGGGATTAGCATTAATAACCATACCACAGTATCTTGCTCTGCATTATTTCTTCCTGTGAAAAGTCTCAACTGGTTTCAAACTCTCCACACAACGCCAAAGCAAACAGGTGCCACTTCTTTGGCATCTTTTTAATCAAGTCGGGGATCCAGACCCACACATTGCCAAAATCTGGGTATGAGGGGGGATTATTTGGGTCCCTGTGGGGTCAAGCACAGGGACGGAGGGGAACTCGCACATGGCCAGAGCCATGTCCAAGGGGACAGCGGGGCAGGGATAGCACAGACATCTCAGCATGGGGGGTGCAGAGGCAGCACTGTGCCCTCCTCCCAAACCTTGCTTGGGAGCTCTGCTCAGAGCTGTGGAAACAAAAGGCGTGAGAAGGGAAGGAGGCCCAGGAGGAGAACAGGCTGCAGCTCGAGAACTCAGTGATCACAAGGGACTGATGTCAGGAGCCAAGCGTGGGTCTCATCGCGTGCATCGTAGTGGCACGCTGGCTACATCCATTATGCATGGAAGCAGAAATTTGCTGATTCAGCAGTGGGGGCTTTGGAGCGATGGCAGCTGAGTTTGCGATAAGCTTTCGTCTGTCAATTCATCCTTGTAACTGAACAGACACATTATTAGCAAGCTGCCACCTCTCCAACCTGACCAGTGGTTTCTGAGGCATCCCTTCCCTTTCAGCGCTTGCCACTTCCTCACGCTCCTGCAGGTACAGCCATTTTTCCCCCAGCAGAGCACTCCCTCTTCCTCTCCTGCCCATCTGGCTGTGCAGCATCATGTTGCAGAAACCCTTATGCAGCACCCAAAGAAAAGAAAACAGCTGGGGAAAGGTTGCCACGTCACAAGCCCTCCTCCACACAGGCTATAATCTGATACCATCAGTTCTCGGTATCTAGGGTAATGAGGGCAAAGAAGGAAAAGCAAAAGAAATGATATAAATGTGTATAAATAAGTCTGCTGGAATATAGTGCTTTAATACCTTTCCCTTTAAAAAAATCAAGTTGAAGATGCAGCATGATGTTTAAATAAAGAAAAAAAAATGTCCAGCATACTTCATAATGTCTCTGAAAGAGTTTTGCTTTTTTTTTTTTTAAGCATAGCACATTTAATCTGAGACTCAGATAATGCACCCACAGACAATCAAGAGGTGACTGTGTGAAAAATCTTTTTTTGAACGACAGCTTTAAAAGTTCACGCATATTTCTCATGACAAATCCCCTAATTATCACTTCCATCAACAGACTGCTAACACGTATTCTGGGCACCACTGCGCAGGAAGAAAAACCCATGCAGGAAGCACCACGGGTTTGTCACAGAGATGAGAAAAAGCCCAAACTCTAAGCAGCAGTACTAAAGGCAAGCAGTCAGCTCAGACATGGGTGGGATTTTTTACCTGACATTAAGACTGGCAGTGCTGTATGCCGTGATAACAGAGGGTTTGCAGGAGCTGCCCTAAAGTTCCTGTGCCATGACCTCGAGCCAGCAGCAGCCAGGGAAGGGGAAGGTGCCCCAGCTCCTTCACAGCTCACCATCAGCCATGGACAGCAGAACTCGGCCTGAGCTCACCCTGGCAGCTCTTGTTTGCCCAGTGACATGCATAGGACATAGCCCTAAAGGCAAACTAAACAGCTTTTTTCAGCACCCCCAAGACAAGAAGCCTGCCTGATGTGCTGTGTGTGGGTAACATTGGCAGCTGCTCCCCAGAGGTGGAGCTGACTTGCAGAGACAGCTCAGGTTTCAGGAGCACACAGTCCAGCCAGTCATTCAGACACAGCCAGTCACAAAATTCAGATCCAGACCTGATGGAGCCTTCAGATACATCCATGTTTCACCCTAAGTTGCAACACGAGGCTTGGCTCTGCCCATTAGGAAAACAATTACCTCCAAAATGCAGTGTTCTACCCAAGACTGGATTCCCACCTCTTCCCTGAGCACAGTTCAGGAATTTACATGTGGACTAATCAGAGAGGCTTCTTCACAGGGGATGGAGAGGCCCATTCAGAGACCTTTCAGCCCAACTCTTCCTCCAGCTGAGGAAGAGCAAAGCACCACCTGGAGCCCTCACCACCTCACTGTGTGCTGTTCTTTCTCCTAGCTTGGCTGCAACCAACAGTGGTAAAGCCCACCGAGAACCCCCTGCAGAACAGATCACATCTGTTAGCACGAAGCCTTGCCAAAGCAGTTTCTCGCTGGTAGAAATACCTGGTTTGGACACACATCCCCAGCTCGCATCTCCAAGGGAGAGGCTCAGGGGCGGCCATCCAAACAGCACAGCCTGAGCTCACCCCTGGCAGAGTGCCGGTGACTCACCGGGACTGAAGCTGCTCTCTGGGGTTTTTTCCTTGCTCTGGCAGCTCAGCCAGCTCTGACACCGGTCCTAGGCGCCTACACAGAGGTCCCAGCAGCCTGCGGAGCACAGGCAGTGCTGGAGATGGATACCAGCCAACAGACCTTTAGGAGAACATGGAGGGGTCGGATTACAGAGTCAATGCTAAAAATGCTATTTTTGTCCCCGTGTTTCATAAGGGAGGATCAAGCCTGAGCATGGTATTTTTCCTCCTCCCTGAGGCACTGGGACCACTTTCAATAAGCCGTGTGTTCGCTTCCACAAAGGCAGGGCGGCTTCTCAGCTCCCGCTGCTGGCAGGAGGGAGCGAGCAGAGCGGGCGCAGCAAGGCAGCATGACAGCTGGAACGCCCCCGAGACATTAACTTTCCAGTGGTGCTGCCATCACTGCAGATGTTACCAAGATGCCCCAGGCCTGCAAAACAGCGATGGTGACTCAGGCCAGACAGCTGATCCACACATTGCTTGGGTGCCTCTGTGAGGAGCACAGCACAGAGGCACCAAGCAGATAACAAGGGGCCCCGAAACAAAGCCCCCATTTCTAAGTTTTCAAGCACAACAGTGTCCAGATACTCAAAAGTTCCAAAGGTCTCAGCTTGCCAATGACCCAACAAGGCAAATGATGATTTGGAAGAAAAATATTTACTTAGTAGAGTGGGTAAAGTACAGCAAGCTTTATGAAATACACTGCAAAACTCCACGTGCAGCTGCCATGTACCTGGAAAGCTCTTTGGTGTGCTTGTGACAGAGGCCTGTAAAAATCCTAAAACTGAGGGGTCTGCTAACCAAGTGCCAGCAAGACTTTACATCCTGCAGACACTGGGTCAAGAAGGAAAAGGCTGTGTCTCACAGCAATCCATTTACTTTTCCTCTTCATGGCCGTGCCTTTCTTGTTTTGGAGATCAATTTGCTTTTGCCAGATGGAATCAAAGTCACCACTGTGAATTCAGCATTTTTTTTCTTGTTTCTTGGAAAGCACCAGTTAGTACCATGTCAAGAAAAACAAACAGAGAGGTTTGCTTAGGATCTATTTAAAGCACATCAGCAGTGGTAGCTCCAATAACAACCCCAGGGCCAGCACTGATGTTTGTGACAAAACTGGGGCTACTGTGTACGAGAAGGGCAAGATCATTGCAGGGAACATGCTGTCTAGCAGGCTTTCACACTAAACCAGCCTTTACGTTTTCCTCTTTTACCCAAAGAGGTCAAAGTCATGGTCGGAAAACTTGAGATGTGAGGCAAATCCTTCAGGAAAGTTTGGATCCAAATGGAAAATGCTCCACGTTTCAGACTCGGCAGCCAGGAAGGAAAAGCAGCCTACCAAGAAAAAGCGGAAATCTCTGCAAGCAGACTGTGCTGGCTTTGCTCTGTTCACTGAGCAGGCACGGAAGCAGTCCCAAAATGGTACAGAGGATGCCCAGGCTGAAGAGCTCAGCTTTGGCATTGCATGATCCCAGCAGGAGGGCTCAGCCCCAGCATCCAGAGGGCTGCTATTTGCAGTCAGCGGCCACACAGGAGAAGCCTTGGAGCTCAACCGCTGCAAGCTGACACAAGGCCCACCTCTGCCCACACCACCCTCAGTGCTGGGTGTGGAAATCAGCTAGGAGTTGGCTGTGATGGAGCCTGGAAGCTGCAGAAGGTCCTGTCCCACCTAGGCGTCCCCTGGCTGGAAAGTGCACAGTGTGCCCAGCCCCAGCAAGGGGCTGATAACACCTTGCCTACAAGAGCACTAAGAGGCTAATGTCATTAGTGCCCGTAAAACACTGATGCTCTCCGTGTGGAGCATTATTAAACAGCCATGCAGAGCAAAGCCAACAGTCCCTCGCTTTTATTTATATAAGGTATTCTGCTGGTACTGTACCCCTGGGAAATGGTAACGGCTACAGTTACAATAGGATATTTACTACCACCATGACCTGCTGCAGTGACACTGACCATGCCTCTAAAAGCAAGCTCAGAAACAGCTACACCTCGGGGAATCTTGCGCTGTCCCACTTACAAGCATGCCAGTCCTCACCTCTTTCCTCTGCAGCTCTTTTCTGTAAAAGAGACATTCATAACCCTGAGCTCCTGAGCAGCAGACCTAATCCAGCAAGTATCCAAGACATTCAGGAAAAGAGAATTTCATAGCACTGGAATTTTTCCATGCCAGCACTTTTTCATCCTAAGATAAATGGCTTTTACTTACAGGGCTAAAGGCTCTATTATTTTCAAAATACTTCTCAGCTTCAAAGCAGCAATGGAAATCGGCTGTGCACCTGGCCAGCTGATCCAGCCTGGATTCAGCCAAACAGCAAAAGGCGTCTTTCTTCCCTGCAGCAACGAGCAGTAGTTCTCCAGGCTGCAGACAAGCAGGCAGGAGGGCTGATACAAACAGGGTAGCACGTAATTCATCGGAGGGCAGGCAAGCAGGGCTCAGTCAGCACAGTGTGGAAGCAAATGTGGGGATAAGAAGCACCCTGCTTGGGATTGCTGGGGACTGCATCTGGATGCCCACACAGGGCTTCATGTTTGCATGTCAAGCAACTTGTCCAAAGACCATGCAAGAGCAGAGAGCAGCTTCAAGCTCTGCAGGGCTTGCTGGGGCCAGCTGGCGATGTCTGGGAAGTCCTTGGGGCTCCTGGAGCTACCCATGCCTTCCTTGCTGCCACAGCAATACACACCAGGAGGAGCCAGCAGGCCTGTGCCGGGCCTGGCAGGCTTATTTCCACCTTCCAGCACTGAGCTCTGCTTTGGTGACCCCTCCAGAAGCAGGCCCTGCTCCCAGGAGCACTCGCTGCTCCCCTCCATCGTCACCCCTGTCCCTGCAGGCCCTGCGGCTGCTGGCAGCCAGACTGCCTGCAGGAGCTTGCGCAATGCCTGGCCATGCTAAACTTGACCCGAGTTGGGGTTGTTGCTCTCGCTTTCGAGAGCCACGGTCATAAAAAGAGAAGGGATTTGCTGGCCAAGGAGCAGCCAGGCTGCGCTGACGCAGCGCAGGCTCCCGAGGTCAATGGCTGCAGCTCTGTGCCGGGGGAGGACACGCAATGCCTAATGTGGAAATGTTTGTATTTGGAGCAATATATAGCTACATTCAGCAGCTGCAGGGCTGTTTACTGTAGCACACAGTCTCGGGCCTATTAGCTCTGTGCCTGACAGGGGCCAGACTGGGAGAGGAACAACTGTGAAGCCTGCGGTTGTATTGATATCTTTGCCAAAATCCCAACAATACCTTCCCTGGTAAGTCTGGCACACAAATAATCATTTAAAGAGCTGAAAAACACAACATCCATAGCCTATCCCTACAGCCAGAAGGGGAGTTGTGTAGGGCTCACGGCCTAATCTTTCACAGCCTCATAATGCTTCCCTCCCTTCACAAACAGTCGGTAACTTATTTCCTGGACAGCTGGATGCAAACGGTCTGTGCATAAGTGCTCAGCAGGAGACAGCACCTCTGCAGCCACGCTCAGCTACCTGCAGCAGACACGCTCTATGCATGCAGTGCCATCTTCTGCACAGGGCAGGACCCCGTTCAGGAGTGCGTGAGGCCCAGAGAAGACCTTGCCCCCATCCCAGCACATACACAGACCCTCGTGCAGGGGGAAGGACTGGCTGCAACACTGCACCATGCATCCACACAGCACTCAGCGCTCCACAGACCAGCTGCTAAGTTAAAAAAAAAAAAACAACAAAAGGACCACTCATGAGCTGTTGTCTGGGGACCCAGAGAACACTATCTTCTTGGCTAAGAGAAATCAACATCAGCACTGGGAACCACAAAGCTTTGCTCCGCTGGTTCACATGGTTCCTGACCTTGGCTAGCAGATAAACCCATGCCATCTGATTTTCTGTTTTGCAGGTACCAGGTGTCGTTGAAGGTCAGTGCTGAGGTAGGGGCTCTCCCACAGTCGGGAGAAGGTTACAGAGTGATTTTTTATGCAACATAAGCTTGTCGATGATTAACAATTTTCTTTCGGTTAACTGCGAAGTTAATAGTTATTCAAAGTGCTCCATTGTAATGGGAGTGGAAATGGGGAGACGTACTGCATTAACCATTAATCTTGGGCTGTGCTATAAAAATTAAAATGGAATATGGCACAGAAGTATGATTAATTCTGCTTGCAAAGGGAGAGGGTGTTGGTGTATGCTTTGGGCGGGAGCATTTCCTCCTGACAGTGGGCTGCTGGATGCAGGTGAGGATGTGCCACCAGGGAGGCTGCCCTCACTGTGCAATGCTGTGCTTTCTGCTGCTTTTGAGCTCAAATGATGCTCTCCATTTCAAAATGTACCTTGTTACCTCCACATCTCTCACATCTCTACAAGATATCTAAAATTTAGAGAGTGGGCTTTTTTAATGAGTGTTTTTTTTTCCAGGTGTATTTTTTGTTTGTTTTAAAGTTGCAAAGCAGAAACAGGAGAAAGGAGGGCCAAACTGGGTAATTAGATACTGTGAAAGAGAGTTGCCCTCAGGGAAGCACATCCCCACCTGCACCACCACAGTGTGTAGCTACAGGGAGAAGGAAGGAGGACCCCTTGGAGTTGTGCCTCTGTGAAGCCCCTCTTGCCTTGGCCCTGCTGCCATGCAATTCCACTGCCCAGGGCTCAACAGTGCCCTCCACCCTCACCCTGTACCAAAACTGCTTTTTCAGAGCACCGCACTCCTGCTGGGACACACCAGACCACTGCAGCAGGCACAGAGGCTCACAGAAGTTGATGCCATCAGGTTTATTTTCTGCTCACCAGCACCCCTTCAGAGACAAAGGAGAGCATCAGAGACAGGCCTGAGAGGCACACTTTGTACTCCCCATCCTGCAGCACAGGGATGTTTGGCTCTGGGTTTTGATTTTTGCCATGGGAGGAACAGAAGATGGTTGCAAGATCTGGGGCTGGATTTCTCTTCCCCTTTTCTCCTTCCCACCCACCCCAGCCTGCCAAAAGCCCCCTTCCTGCTCTCACCAGGAACTTTGACCCTGTCTGCACCACGAGGACCGAGTGACCGGATTCCTGAGGATGAATCAGAGCCATTTGGAAGCCAAATCCCTCCTCCAGCTCAGCTGTACCTACGCATGCCTGCATACTTGTTTTCTTAGGAGTCAGAGCTTCCTCCTCTCAGCCAGCAGTGGAAGTGTTAAGATGTTGTGAGCAGCTGCTTGTTTTTATGAATACTGTCTCAGCAACGGGCGTTTCTGTGAACCACGCTATGTCTCCAGCTGTCTAAGTCAACACATTTCCCAATGCTCTCCGCATTCATTTGAAGGCCATGCCAATATAATATATTCATTACAAGAGAAATGGGCCAGTGCATGAGAAAACACTTCTCTCCCTTCCTACTCATGGCCATCTTCACAACTCACCAATTGCCAGAGATGTGCAGCTCTGCAGCCCAGCCAGTGCAGCAGAGCAAGCGTGCATCACTTCATAGAATCATAGAAATCTTAGAGTTGAAAGGGACCTCTCTAAAGGTCATCCAGTCCAACTTCCCTGCAATGTACAGGGACACCTACAGCTAGATCATGTTGCTCAGAGCTTGGTCCAACCTGGCCTTGAATGCCTGTAGGGATGGGTCTTCCACCACCTCTCTGGGCAACCTGTTCCAGCAGCCATGGGACACAGCACGAGCAAGGTCTTCTGCTACTGCAGTGCATGCCCAGCAGCAGGAATGGCGTGCCGCAGACACCCCCCAGGCCCAAACATCCTCCCAGAATGCAGAGAGGTTGGGGAGATGTTGGCAGGACAGAAGGGAGCATCCTGTCTTGTCTCATTTAGGGAAAAGCAGGTAACAGCAGCCTGCAAAAGCCAGGGCTGCAGGGACAGCCTGTGTTGAGTGCACTAGACTTTGAGAAAAAGAGTTAAGAATGAAGACATAAACAAAGATATATGTTATGGCATATCTATAATGGCTCTGTAATTGCTGGGCTTTAGGGAACAGTTAATCTACAACCTGGCTACTTTACCCTGAGGTAACCCAGAGGCAGAAGCCAATGAGTGCCATCCTCCACACACACCCCTGCCCCAAACACCTCCCAGCACAACCACCAGCAAAGACTGACCCACAAAGGTCTCCAAGTTAGATCTTCTATACCAGTGCATGTACTCCACGTCCACAGGCCGAGGTGCATCACCGCTGGGTGCACCGCACCACAGCATGGGGTATCACACCCCGGGGGCCCCATGCCAGCGCTCAGCACAGCCATGGGACCAAATTTCATCAGAGCTCTATAAATACAGTGTTCCCACATGAAAGTTTCCAGCAGGAATTGAGCATCTGGGAGAAAGCACTCTCAGGAGGAGGCTAAAAACAGAAACAGGCTTAAAGGAGCTGATTCCCATCTGGCTGATGGCAGAAGCAAGGGTCCAGGCTGTTTTCTTGCAGAGGAAATGTTAGGCCTGCTTCTCTGTGTGTGCAGAAGGCACCTGGACGTGGTATCTGAAGGAACAATATGTAAGAGAATACCACAACCAGGGGGAAAAAGGAAGAGGTGTTGCAGCTCCAAGAACAAGTGTGTTGTAAGTTACTGCAGAGTCATGCTGAGGTTCAGGCATTAACCCCAAGATGAACCAGTAACTATCCTGCAGCTGTATCTAATAAAGCCCAGTCATGCTGCATTTGCATCTCCTCTCCACTTCCCAATCCTGCCACTTCCATTTACTGGCAGAAGTTTGCAGGAGAAGCCATAAATTTACTGGAAGTGAAGGTGCAGCAGCAATAACAACACACTGTGCACAAAACAGTCTGCATGCAAAGCATCCTGCAGTCCCGGCTTGCTGAACAAAGGGCAACCCCCCCCACACACATCCCTGTCAGGATGTATGTACATGTATGTGGAATTCATTTTCTCACCCTATGACATGCAGCTGTTTCTGCCCAGGTCTCCCCTGTAGCCTAGAGCCTCCCCATACTGGCTTTCTCTTCCCTGTTCCCTCCACACCTGCAATCCCACGTTAAGATGCAGGCAGCCACCATGTCCAGTCCCTCCCATGCCCACACAGTCCAGATCCAGGAGCCAGTGCTGCAGCTAGGGTGAGAGGACAAGGACATCTTGCACACAGGGCCACGCGTCCCTGCAGCAGCACTGAAGCAGCTACCTGCCTGCACCATGAGGCCCCAGCAGCAGGCTTGCTGCACCTGCTCTCTGGGGTTATCAGCCTCCAAGGCTGCGAAACTGGCAATCTACTAAAAGCATGAGTCACACAGAAAGTCTCATATCCTTCTCCAGTTCAAAGTGTTTCCTAGAACTGCACTGTGAGGCCTTGAAGACCCGACTGTTTACTGAAATTAAAAATTCCCCTCCTGCTCTTGTGCAGCACTGCCTGACACGTCTGTTTTGCCCTGTCTCTCATGCCTAGAAGCTCCTCAGCAGAAAATAGGTAGTAAGGAGAGAGAGGAAATGGGAAAAGGGGATCTGCAGCAACCAAAAAGCTCACCTATTATTGCACAAAATACACTCTTGCTCTCTCAGGGAGAGAGAAGGTCTGTCTCAGCTACCCTGCGTGGACAAGCAGACCACTGAGAACAGGCAGGGCAAGGCAGACACTCACACATAGTCCACTGAGGATGAGGAGCAGGAGAACATGCTAGCACCATCTGACCTCAAAACCGTGACTGAAGGGAGAGCTGACACAAACAGCTTCCATGTCTCTGTCCCCAAATACCAAGTGGGACACGAGGAAGCAGAGCACAAGGGCGGCTTCCCAGAGTCAGGTGCAGGAGCAGAGCAAACAGGCAAGAGCAGCCCGCAGGTATGGACACCAAGAAGCCGGGCAGGCACATCCTTTTGGGGCCAGATGCTGAAGAAAGCACTCTGGGCCCTGCAAGCCTGGCACAGCTGGTGCATGTCTGACAAGCCAGCCGCGTTTGAAGCAAGCAGTTTCACTACTTTCCTCTCTACTGTGAAGTCAGAAACTGACAGTACCCCCGTGAGATTGCTGTTCCTTGGTCACGTGTTCCAGAAACATTTATTCCTCTGGAAAAAAAAAAAAAAGACGGAGAGAAAACTATTTTTTACATGTAAGCAAAAGCCCAAAGAAAAGCTTTTATCTCTCATTCAGCTAGCACTGTGCCCGAAGAGATCTCTGAGGGTCTTGCTGCCCACACTGGGCAGCAGGGTGAGAGGAAGGGGAGGGTGGTATGTCTTCATCACTTCTGGGGAGAGGCGCTGGGATCTCCCTCCCCAGACTTATCTGCTGGCTGAGGACACCAAATAACCCTTCCATAAAGCTCTATTAGGATGCCAGTGCATGCAGCCAGGGCCACTGAAATATTCCCAAAGCCTCAAAAACCTGAGGAACTGTGATATTTTAGCATAAGCTGTGACCCAGTATACCACAGAACAGACAAACGGCACTTCCCCAGGGCAGGAACCATTCCTGGAGCTGCTGACAACCCCTTGTTTTCTCACTGCTGTCCCACTCTTGATTGCAACTTTGAGACAACCCGTTTTTTTAACCCAAGTTTGAGCCTGAAGCTGTGCAGAAGACAGACCCCCAACCTCTCCTCGGGCAGCCTTCTCATCTGTGCCCGTCACCGCCCCAGCACAGGCTGATGCCCACAGGCAGGAGGACTGCCCGGGCTCCGCTCCCACCAGCCCAGATCAGCTCACTGCAGGAGCGGCCGTAACCAGCTCCAGCCAGCCGGCAGCAGCAGGCAGCCGCCCCAGGTTTCTCTGAAGTTCACCTATATTTGCTCTTGTTGTTAGCTCCTAAGCAGGAACAAAACAGCAGATGCATGGTTCAGTCAGTTTTGGTATTGCACAACTGAAAGAAAATAGGAAAGCACCCACAGGAACTGAGCCAAGTCAATAATGGAGACAGATTAAGCAATACGTGCACCTGGCTGTCAGAAGTGCAAGATACTCTCTCTTTAGTAATTACAGAGCAATTATGAAGTTAACAGCAACTCCAGTAAGGACGTATATTTCACAACACGATTCTGTTCACAGTCCATCAGGAACAGTCATACCAAGGAGATACAGCTCTGAAACTAAACTGTCCTCATCCCTGCAGGCATAATCCTCTGAATGCCAGTCATTGGTGGGGTGGGATCTTGCAGTAAGTCATAATTAAGTGATTACTTATTAACAGGATGTAATTGAAGCTGTACTTCAGCATGACTTAAGAAAATCCTATTTTTAAGATAGGTAATGGAAACCAAGATAAGATGGAGAGTTTGGATACTGGGTTTATGAAAGCTCAGTCAGCCTATCATTCTGCAAAACCAAAACCAGATTAAAGCTGGGATTCAATATATCTGAATACATCAAAGTCTTTTCTGGATGATCAGGATGAAAAGCTTTGTATTTCATGCCTCTTTATAGTGGTAAAATGGGGATGATCTCAGCTTATCTAACCAATCTAAAGAGTAAACAAGGCACTAATCACCATGAGGTCCAGAACAGATCCTTGCCCATGTTTAAGAAACTAAAGGTCTGCTGAAGTTCACGCTGTCTTGCTTGCACTGACATCCACCTTTGCTTCCTAATGCTGATCTCCTGCCTGATCTAAGACAGCCAGCCTAGCTCTACATAGCACACAGCAGCATGGAGTGGAGGCCTGTGGTGGCACTGCACTGCCATGGCTCACAGCCAGGAGCAACGAGCATTGCCTCACTGCCCCTTGCCTACAGGGACAAGAGGTTATTGAGCAAGTGACTCCGGATGGCTGCTCCAGCACACAGCCTGACCTCCTGCCTGAAGCAGGCTGCCCCAGCGCACATGGCAGCAGGGAACATCCCTCAGTGACACTGAACTTCCAGGCACTGCAGGCCATACGCCATGCCGCAGCCACACACCCACCCAGGAGGTGACGTTTTAGCACTAACAGTCCGCTTCCCCCGCCTTGCTCCACCTCTGCAGTGTGCTGCAGACAACCAAGAAAGGGCAACCCAGTCCACAGAACCACCAAGAAAGTACTCAAATCTGATGGCGAGGAGGAGAGCATGCAGAACACAGATGACACTGGGTGAAGCAATGTTGCCAATGTGCATAAAACCCACTAATTGTCTTCTCTAAGGAATTTTTCCAGGCAAGAGCAGCCAGCCAGGAAGCCTTCCATCAAGCCGAGCATTAATCTCCTCACTATCTCTTTCTTACCTCCTTTCAAGCTTTATTTCATTCAAGTACTGAAACCTGTTGTGGTTTACTCTGATAAAGGTAGAGGCAGCCACTCAATGTTTTCAGGCAGTAGGGATGCTTTACTATCTCTGGCTGCATCTCCAGCAGGGCTGACAAGGTGCTATTGTGGTTTGACAGCTAAGGTGATACACGATTCTATCAAGAGGTATCCAAGTATCTAAGTGCTCTGTAAGGATTGAATAATTAATTATCAGAACCTCTAGCAGAAAGATAATCAGGGATTATCCCCACTCTCCAGACGAGTATTTTTGTAAAAAGACACGGTAATAAGAGCTGCCCAAGGTTCACTGTGAGCACAGTCACTGTGAAAGCCAAAGACTTGCATGTTTCAGGCAGCATTTTCTCCCCCATTACAGTTTATGCCCTAAGGAACTGGTAGAGACTGGGTCTCAGGTTCCTGAAGACACACAAGAGTAGGAGTGACCTGCCATTTCAGTGCACAGAACTGAGCAGCGTTCAGAAGCTGAGAGAACAGCAGAGGAGAAACAAGGTGGGCGTAGGAAACCTACTCTTCTATCCCGTTTTTGTCTTCATCCCCTGTGACCATCAAGCATCGCTAAGGACTCCACCACTTCAAGCTATGTATGGGATGAATTTCTAGCAACTAGAGTTACATATGCACATACATACACAAGCACAGGCACACACAATCACCAGTCTTCATAAACTTAGCAAAGGCCACAACACCCCAGTATAATACCTTAGTACCTTTCTCCTCCTGTTATGTCATCATTTTGTTATGCTTCAACTATGCTTAGATTATATCTCTGGGGCAAGAACTACATCCTTTATACATTTCTCTGATGTGCTTTTGAGATTAGAGACACCAAGCTGAAATAACTCAAGCCTCTCCAAGAGGAGCATGCTACATTTCTGTGTTTTATGATGGATCCCTGGCAGCGAGAAGCTTTAAAAGCAAAGAACTAGAAGGGAGAAGAGAACCATTCATCACCTTTAAATAGCAACATTTCAGCACATTTTACATCCTGTACTGTTCCCCTAGAAGGAGCCACTTGCTGCATGGGCCTTATACCTAACACTTACTTACTCAAAGACTAGAAAAACAAGTAAAAAAATTATCACCCATACCTGCAAGCAGAAAAAAACCACTCCCACCTAACAACAGCATTGGCCTTTTTATAGGCAATTTAACAAAACAAGGTGCACCTGCCCTGACGATGTCTCAACATCACCTGAGAGAGCCCCACTGGTGCCATCTGCCCAGGCCAAGAGACACTCATCCTGGTTTGATAGGGATTGCCAAGACAGGGCCCTTGGTGTGACCAGCAAGCCCTCTGGGTCACAAGGGGAGAGAACATGACATCTGCCAGAGCTGTGCAGGGGACATGAACCCCTGCCCACCACTGCTGCCACGCCAGGGTGGCACCGCTTCCAGTTGTGGTCAGGGGATGCCCGCAGATCAGCTCGGCAGGGCCTCGATGCCACTTCTGCCAAGTGGGCGTCATTCATTTCCTCCTCACATGGCATTTAAAGGCAGTATTCGTCTTGTCATATCTTGCAGCAGTTTCTTGGTGGCAGGTTGCCGAGGATGATGCTGGGATGTTTACTTCACCCTTTTGTTAAAGTGGATGACAGGTTTTTGGATGAGCCTGCTGCAGTTTGTAGGAGCAGAAAGGAAAAAACAAGTTGGTCCAAAGTAGAGGGAAAGATATACAGGCTGAGAACATTTCTGAGGCACCTGGACTCACACCAGGAAGGATTTGCTCCTTTGTGTGAGCACAGCTCCCATCGTCAATTGCTTTGACACTGTTGCCTCCCACTTTGACAGCATTGGCTTGCTCACCAAATTGATCTGCAGTCCCTGTGCACGCAGCTGCCTGGAAATCTGTCTTCATATTATGATGCAAACTGCCAGCACGAGGCTTTTTTTCCATTCGTTTGTTTTCTTTTAATACGATAGCATTGCTCAATAGAAGTTGTGGGGGTTTACTTGGGTGTCTTCTGTTGAAAGAGAAAAGAGGTATCCAGTGGCACTGATGAAATCTGCTCTGGAGCAAACTGAAGCATTAACAGAGTAGGGCTGATGTCTCCGGGCACTGTGTGGGTCTGAGAATGCAGAGCTTATTTACAGTTCAGTGTCCCCCACAGATGTTCTGAGGAGGGCATTTATGCCACCTGCACATCACCACTGCACTGGACCCAACATGGGTGGTCTCCCCTCTTCTTCCTTCTCCTCCTCCTCACAGCAAGGAGCTCATGCTACCCTACTGCACCCAGTACTTGTCATTCCCATGTTTGCTGGGATGAAGGATGTGCTGAGACACAGAATCACAGTCAGCCCAGCACTCACGTAAGACCAAGACCTTTTTACAAGGATAGATAATGACAGAACAAGGGGTAATGGTTATAAACTGGAAGAGGGTAGATTTAGACTGGATATAAGGAAGAAATTCTTCACTGTGAGGGTGGTGAGACACTGGAACAGGTTGCCCAGGGAAGTCGTTGATGCTCCTTCCCTGGAAGTATTCAAAGCCAGGCTGGATGGGGCTTTGGGCAACCTGGTCTAGTGGGAGGTGTCCTTGCCCATGGCAGGGGTGTTGGAACAAGATGATCTCTAAGGTCCCTTCCAACCTGAACCATTCTATGATTCTATGACCACACTGTTGCTGAAACCTATGGTCCTGTCCTGCCTCTCATCTCTGCTCATACCTTCCTGCCACCTCCCTGGGGTCAGAACAAGGGCTCATGAAGCTGTGGGCTAGATTGCCTGCACTCACGAGGCCTCCTGAGACAATGTCCTGCCATACAAAGTCATGCATTTCCATCTGGATCAATGAGCTGCTCCAACATGCAGAGGTGCTCGCACAGTGCATTGGCCACACAAACTGGGGGAGAAGGCAGGAGCACTCTCCAGCAACAGTAGTGGGATTTTAGAATGGTTTGATGGCAGCCTTGTCATGACAGAGGAGGCTCTGCCCACATCACAGCCGTGCAGCATGGGTCTGGGCAGTGCTCAGCCTTGCAAAGGCTTCTGAAGAGTGCTCAGTTTCCAGTCAAACCCATTCTTCCACATTTTCAAGAATTGTAAAAATGCAGCTTTGATCCAGCTGAAGTGCTTATCTGTGCTTTTACTCTGCAGCCTGATTTCCCAAGGGAAACTCTGCCAGGGGAGGCTGGGATGCACGAGATGGGAGTGAGGCTTTTGTAGTAAAAAGGCAGAAGGCAACTGAAAATCAGATGGAAGAGGGGACAAGAAAAGGAGCTGAGGCTACAAAATGGTGAGGAAGCCATAGGGAATATCATGGAGGAACTGGAGTTGTTCCAGTGGGGTTGTAGAAGAAAAAGGACACAAATCTGTAGGAAATCGGGCTTTTAAAATTCTGTAATTCAGGGAACAAACTGCTCTTGAAATCTGGGCATGCTATATTCCAAAGTATGCAAATGCCCTGGGTGAATCCAGCTACTTCCCACCATTGTGTAAATGGGATTTATCACGTAAACTCAGTCCTCCACTTAAAACAACCAATCCCTGCCTCTGAACAAGAGGCCAAACCACAGATCCAAAATACCCTAAATCTGAGGAAATTGAAATCTGCAACTGGGCCTCCCATAAACAACGCCAACATCAGCGTTTCACCCAGCCAGCTGCAGACACAGCATGAAGACAATTTTCCAAGGCAGCAGGCAACCCGGTTGGCAGCAGGATGCACATACAGTCCCACTTTCACGTCCCATGTCAAACCCATGGAGTGTGTCCTGGCAGGGTGCTGTATGCCCCTACACCTCTGTCCCGCCTTTCTCGCACTGCACAGAGAAACACAGGAGATGCAGACTGGGGGAGAGGCCACAGAAACCCTGCTACAGATATGAAAAGGACAGGCAGGGCTTGCAGAGTGCTGGTCTTCAGGGTGAATGTACTGATCAGCTAGGATGATAAAAGTGCAGCAGGTCTGCCAACAGCAGAGGCAGGCTGTGTGTGGGACGAGGCTGAGGGGCGGGGTGGGGAGGGCTGCCTGCTGCTGGAAAACCTGCCAAAGGGCAGCTCGAGATTTGCCTCAACTCATTGGCACTGCAGGGCTGCCATCCCTGATGCTCTGCATGTTGGTCTCCTGCTGATCCCAGTGAAGCCAAGAAAAAAATGTAGCTTCTTTTAGCTCCCAGGGGAGCAGCACAGCACCCTGTGATTTTGCAATACTACATTAACGGGAAAACACCCTGGCATCACTGCAAACAGCCACAAAGAGCCAATTTCCTGGTTTCTACAGTGCAAGGAGGGCATGAGCAGGTATGAACGGCTGCAGGCGTTGGGGTGCATTGCATACCCTGCAGTAAGCAGCTGAGCAGCGTGCAGGGCTGGTGAGACCTCCACCTCAACCTCTTCATCCCAATGCTGCCTTCTTCACCCAGTGCCATGGTGACATCGCTCAGCCCTGAGATCACACAGGACAAGAGGGCCTACTGCCCAGGGACAAGACAACCCCTGGGACCCTCCCCAGCTCAGAAAGAGGCAGCAGGCCTCTGCTGGGCAGCATTGGCCTCCTGAGGGGCCTCCAGTGCCACCCTGGGTCCTGTCAGGCCCCAGTCAGGCCCACAGCTCCTCTCCTAGGGATGGATTCCTGTCCTGCTTGCAAAAGGATGCTGGCTGCAATTGGCCTCACGCGCTGACTTCGCTGCAGTGCTGTTGGGCAGATCACAGCAAATTTACTGCACGCCATTTCCTCAAGTGCAGCGAGCTGCCTGCAGAGAGAGGCCAGCAGCTCCTCTGCTTTTTCTCCTCTGCACCAACCAATTTGCAGTGTGAGAAAGATGAGATCTTAAGAACGGACGATTAGCGCCCTTACTAATTACATGCACTAAGAGCCTCAATTAGAGGAGTGCCCGAGGGGGCCTCTATTGAGCTTCACTGAGCTCCACAGGATGCTGCTCCTGCCCCCAGACACATATGCGGGCTCACCCCCAGGGTTTGGTCCCACCCTGCAGCTGTATGCACGGCTTTCCCTTCTCCCTTACATAAAATGGCAAAAGTGATATTCATGGGCTTGATATGAAGGTGACAGACATGAAGAGGAGATTCTCTGAGTGTGAGCAGGGGGAATCTCTGCAAATCATCCCATGCTTCATGAACAAAGGTTAAGCTGGGGTAACGTGATAGCCCGGATATTGCCAGCAGAGGATCTACAGTTAAAGTGAATGGAATTACAGTAAATGTGGAAACATAGCTGAGGGGAAAAAAAACGAGCAAGCATGCAAAGGAATAAGGCTTTAGCACAAGAGATTGGAAAGATGTTTGAACACAGAGGTAACAAAATATTAATGAATCAGCACCAACAAGCAACAAAGAAATCCATTATTTATAGGGAAGATAAATAATTATGCATGCAAGGTCAAAGCATCCACTTGCACTGAAGTTTCTTAAGAGACAGGAGAGTAGAGTAATTGACTGTCTAGACATGGCCCCTGCTCAAGGGCTGAAATGCTATGATTCAGCTGGGCAGGAACAGCTTGGTCATGTTGGCTGAATGGCTGCTCATGGCGGGAGCTCAAAGTGAGCATGAAGGAGGTGGGCAGCGTGGACCAAACTGCAGACACCAGCCTGAAAACCTGAGGTCTGAAACACTTCTGAAGGCACCAGTCAGGCTCCCACACCAAAGATTGGGCTTAGTTTCAGAAAACTTAGGGCAAGTTACACTTGCTGTCTGGATTTGCTTTGATTTTCTAATAAGCTTTGCTTTATCATGTACATTCCTGTGCTTGACACAGCATGCTGCAGTCCAACCAGCAGCAAGGCTGGGCCCGAGCACCCCAGGAGGGCAGTGGGTGCTGGCCCCATGCAGGTCTCTAGGTAGAGACCTGCTCCTCATCAACCCAGGGCCCCGGCAGGGACAAGACACGTGGCTGTGTGTGGCAGGGCAGCTGGGGAAGTGGCACAGCCCTGGGGTCAATGCATAGTTTGCATGGGAAGGACAGATCCTGTGACTGACCTGACAGGCCCTGGCAGAAGACAAAGCTGCCCTCAAAATGGGAGAGTTTTCAGCACCATCAATGCAAGTACACTTAATAAGCATTCCGAAGCATACAAAGAGGCACAAGAGCTCCTTACACGGCAGAAGAGATGCCTTCCCTCTGACAAGCTGATTTGCTAAGGTCACTTAAAACCAGCTGATTACCAATACTGTCAGCAGATCTGCTGTTGCTGGAGACGTTGGAGTGGCCATCCCCCTCTCCTCCAACCACAAGCACAGGATCTACCTCTAAGCTCTTGAGTCAAGCTCATGCTCTGCACCAGCACCAGGATGGCTCTTCCTTCCCCTTCTTGCACTCTCCCACAGGCACATTGAGCAAGCAACAAAAAACCCTTGTTCCAGCCATTCCTCTCTGTGCTAAGATTCTTTAAAAAGAAATACACGCAAAAAAAAAAAAAAAAAAAAAAAAGGGAACCCAAGTACCCAAATTTCTGCAGGAAGCTTTGATGGGTGTGTGTTTTGCTTTTCAGTTTGGCATACTCGCTTTTTGTGGAACTGGAGGGCATTTCCCCACTGAGGAAAGACTTCCTTTAAAGCCAGAGGCCCCATGGTTATTAAAGTTCTCGCAGTTATGAAATACTGCCACTGTGGATAGGAGAGGAGAGAAAAAAAATGATGACTAGGAATGAAAATCAAGTACGCTTTGGCAGTTTGGGTAAAAAGTCTGTTATTAGTGATGATGTGCCAGCACGTTAGCCTCGTAAGGACTGCATGGATTTTATTCACTCACACTGACCTGAGATATTGGAGGTGATTTGCCTGACACGTAGAACTGGGTCGAATACTCATCGCTAACCTATATTAGACACGCCAGGAGAAGGCAGCTGCCTCTGAGAAAGAGCCCTTGCAGCACTGCTTACTGTGGGGAGTTACTGGACAGTCACACAGCATTTTCTGACCCTCCAGCTTGGCGTTCTGCTGCATGCACGGAAATCTCGTGATGGCATGTGCATCTCTGTGCGCAGCCCTGGACCTGTACATCTCAGCTTAATCATGTGGAAGGCAAGCGAAGGCATGGAAATCAGACAGGCCATGCTATACACAGAGAGAAAATGAGTCTGGGGATGCCATCCATGAGCACTCAGATATCATGGCAAGCAATCTGTAGCCAGGATGATACGTGTAGTTAAAGGACTCGGCACAGGATTAATGCCATGCTGGAAATGGATGGGGAAATCAGGACTGCGGAGCTCCTGCTGTGAGTCCCGCTGTGAAGCAGCCTGTGAGATGCTGTTCTGACAAGCACAGCCTATTGGCCATCACTACGAACCTTTCACACAGCTCATTAGAGAAAGGTCATGGGTTATTTTTACTTTAATTCCCAAGGACATACTTGTTTTGCTTCACACACTTCCACACAGCATCGCAATCTATACACCCAGATCTCCCCACTCTTACAAGCACATCCATACTCAGCGTATATTCGTTCCTGCTCTTTTCTTGTAAAGCAACACACTAAGCCATAAAATGCCTTTTCGAACTCCAGCTGTGACACTTTATGGAAGCATTTGAAAACTATTACTTTCAGTGAATGCACTGGGTCTCTGGCAGACTGGCTTTGTTTTGAAGATTGATTTAGGAGGAGGCTCTCAGCACGCGGTGCCTCTGGGCGGTGCTGTGCCCCGGGAGCAGCAGCAGTGCCTGTGGAGGATGGCTGAGCAGTGCTGAGAGGCTCAGACCGCAGCTGGAAGCCCACCAGCCCAGGAGGCTGAACCAGGGGACTTCACTCCCAAATCAGCCCCCTGAGACAGCTGCTCATGCCAATTCAATGGCAGTGTTCTTGAGAAGGCTTTGGTCTTCCTCTGCAACCCTTGCCATTTTCATTACTTCACCTCCTTTTCAATGCAAGGACCATTACTGAAATCCTTCTGTCCTGGAAAAGACCACCTCCTTGTACTAACATGATATTTTCCTTGTGATGGTCCATACTGGGTCCTGCTTTCAGTACACTGCACTGAACGTCTGCTCCAGCATAGTTCATCCCATTTACAGAGGAGATAAAAGGACAGGGACAGTCAGTGGTGTATCCAAGGTCACACGGCAGAGCAGTGCCAGATCTGTGGGGAGGCACCTGGACATGCTGCCTCCTCTGCATGGCTTGTCAGAACTTTGCACAGAAAGAGAAACAGAAAATTTCCTTGTTTGTCCTTCTGAAGTCCACCCACCTCAGGACTGAGAAGGACTTTCTTAATTTCAGAAATGTGTCTCATAGCATACCCTTCCCACAATATAATAAATTGCCCTTTCATGATTAAAAAAGCCTACAGCTTGCCAATGCAGCACCCCCAACAGCTGTGCTAGCATTACGGTAAGTGACAGCACTTTGGACTATCACTGCAGCTATATGCACATCGTTCAGAAAGATAATGGTACTTTTCATCACTTGACACTTAATTCCAGCACCGCTTTCCTTCCCAGGCAACCTTCTTTCCTGTTTAATATTTGTCTAAACCTCCATTCTGTGGATGAAGTGATTACTTATTAACACAATACTAATTTATTGATTTCATCACTTTTTTCATTTCCGTATTTCCTTCTTCAAACAAAGCAAATAAACTGTCCAGGAAGTTTCTGTCCGTACATTTTCTTAATGTGCCCTGAGAAAGGACCTCAGGAGGCCATACACAGGATTGTCTGTGCCACAAGCGATATGACAGCCTTCATGTTTCCCAGCCTCCACAGATGAATAGGACAATAATAAATACCAAATACCACTTGATGCCTGTAAACTCAGAAGTTATCCAGAAGCAGAAATAGTGACCAGTGAAGAAAGCACTGCTCCTCCACATATCTCAGAGCCTTTTCCAAACTCAAAGAGATGTCTCATTTTGCAGATGGGAGGAGGAGCAGAAAGATTAAGTGATACACCATACACCACGGGAATTGCAGTGTGTAATGCACACCCTGCTGCCCCCCACAGCGATAGGGCCTCTGTACTGGGTTTACCTCACAAGGTTTTGGTAGCAGTCATCTTTATACTCAAGAAGGGCCCAGTGATTTCAGGGTACATCGAGGTCTTTAAACAAGCACAGGACAGATGAAAGACATCCACAGATATTTGCTTCCCTCCTCAATCCCCAAAAGATAGCCCCAAGTGCATGTTGTGTTCTGCCACACTTATCTCTAAAATGACACAGGAGAGAACTATTTTTTGCATTAAATGTATGAAATAGTGGAAACCACTCAAACATTCAAGGAACAGAGAAATGTGGACTGTGAATGTTCCTTTGAAGTGCAATCAGCTGCAGCACACAGCTTCCTGCTGCTCGTGGGTGTCCAAAGTCCCTAAGACAACACGATCCAGAAAACAGCTAGACAGACAGAGAGGACTGGCCACATCCTCGGACAGTGTGAATCAGCGTAGCCACACGGACTTCCACAAGTTTCACAGCATGGCCTCAGCTGATGAGGAGGAGGGGGGCAGGAGGTGAAGGATGCTGCTCGCTGGCTGCCGGAGGCATGGGGCATGCTGCACTGCGGCGTGGGACCCTGCCCATGCCGGTTCCAGGCAGCCCCCAGGAGCAGAGAAGCAAAGCAGTAAAACCAACGATAAAGGAAAGCAGGCAGGGAGGGGGTCCTGGGAAGCAGACATCAAAGCCTTCCTCCATCTGCAGGGGAAGCCCTCCAGGGGAGACACACGGCAAATTTAACCCTATGGAAATCAGCCAGGTGCCTCTCCATTGCAAGTCTTTTAAAGAAGACCCTCAGGCCCAAAGCACTGCTTTGCTCTCTCCTCTGCCACTTGTTAGATTAGGCATGTTGTGATACTATTTGTGACAAGAAAACTGTGGTGAAGCATGCCTGAGACAAAAGGAGGCCCTCGCTTATGCCATGCTGACTCCGAAACGCTGCAGAGCCGGGGAGGCACAGGCCACACAGCCTTCAGCTTCCTTTTCTCCACATCTTAATGCTCAGCCCACTGCGTACCCCTTCCTCTTCACCCTTTCCTGCGCTACTTGTAAACATGAGAGTGACACTGCCCTGTCATGGTGAACCTTCAGGTTTCAGACACCGTGCCAAAGTCCCACAGCTGGTACCTGCTCGACCTCCATTTTCAGTGGGAAGGAACTATGAATTTTTTCCCCAGCACCTTGCATCTGGGCTCCTGTGAGATGAGCAAGGTTGCTCAAGCTTTGGCCACTGCTCCAGGACCATGACGCTTTGCACGGTTTGAGGAGGAAGGCCTGCCAGCTGACCGGACCCACAGCCAAACTGGGGCTGTAGGAGGGATGGAGGTCAGGCATTATAACATGCCTGCTTCTTTAACTCGTGGATGGAAATCTGCTTGTGGAGGTATATGTCACAAGCAAGGCACAACGGCTGACAGTTTTCACCAACTGCTCAGACATGTAAGGCTTTTTTAATCTATCATCTCCATCCCTTGAAGAGACGTGAGGATCTCTCTTCTCCTACTGCTTTCTATTCTGCTCCTTTCCCAGGCACTCCCTCGAGGCCCTGCGTCTCAGATTTGCTTCATCTATCTTTTGAAGAAGAACAAGGGGCAGGTGGTGCCTGCAGAAGCTGAGAGAGAAGATGGACATATCTAGCACATGCCACAAAAACAAACACGAAATCTCCAGAGCCGCCTGCTCCTCTGGAACCCCGAGCAACTTGCCACTTTCTTCTTCTTGATGCACTTATTTTTGCAAGCTCAAAGAATAAAGTATTGGATGTTACACAGCAGCTGCCCCAGGAAATAATTCACTCATTCCATTGCTGCAGACTTCAAGGAAAAAAAGCAGTGAAGGGGGAAAAAAAGCCAATTCCTCTGCAAAATATCCAGTTTCCCAGCAGCTCTAACAGCCTAAATGAAAATAATGTTTTGGTTTGGTGTCCCTCCAATTCTCGTGGTTTCGTTGAGGATTTTGGAGAATGCATTTACTCCTTTGCTAACTGCAAGAACAGATTTATCCTGCAGCCATGTGCTGAATGATTATACAGGCCTAGAGGGAGTCTGAAAGCATAAACATTTACTTCATAAAAGAGATTCTGCAGACAGAAGGCCAGAGACGGTTGACTCTGGGTAATCGTTTGTGCTCTGTTTAAAAAAACCCTTGTTTGCCAGAAGCCAGAAGGAAGACAAGCACACGCTTCAAGAACAGGCCCTTGCCACAGTGGACAGTGAAGAAATCCAAAGGGGCCTAGTGAGAAGGCAATCTGCAGACCGAGCTCTAAATACAGCACTTAGGGCACAGCCATCTTTAGCAGATGTGAAACCAGCCCCGTGAGCTCCCTGTCTCGCTGCACGGGGCTTTGCCTTGGCTTGGGCTGGGGAAATAAACAAACAGCTCCACAGCTCCACAGCCAGGGAAAACCCTGGAGCTTTGTGTCTCCCATCCAGATGCATTGTGAAATACCAGCTCCTTCTTCAGCCTTTCCCACAGTAGGAATATCAATGAGGACTTGTCTCCTCTTCACCTGGCTGTTTATTTTCACAAAACTTGTAAGAACATAAAACTGCTGAGATCTCCACCCTAATAACAAATTTGATCAAAATCTGCCAGCAGCTGAAAGATGTTTGTCAGGGACTTTCTTCAACACACATGCAAAACAAGGCCCCGCAAGCCTCGTTCTCTTTGGAAGCCAGGCTAACACAGTGATGGAAGGGAGCACCATACCAGGGGGACACTGCTGCTTTGGCAGTCTGAAAGTGACTCACCTGCCACCCTGCAGCATGGTGACACGTACGGCTTTTTAGGAGTGACCTGGGACCCACTGGCTTCGTGTGACTCGCAGTGTTTTCAGGAAAAGGGACAGCACCTTGGGATGTTTCATCACAACATCAAACCCCAACATAGAGCAAAGGGCCAAAGAAAGGGTTGCACATAGAACAAAATGTCCTGTGCCAATGTCTTGCCATTGCACACAAATTGTTTTTCCATCCAAAATTAACAGGCAGGAGGTCCTGCCCTATCTGCCAGAAACATTAAGTGCAGATCAGGCTGAAAGAGGACACAGCTAACACCTCTGCAGTGTTCTCCCAGCCAGGAACTGGGGCTGGAGAGAGCCTGAGCTGTACATGGGCAGCACACCACTGGGATCACTGCACCACTCAGCTCCTCAGATGATGACTGCAGCATCTCTGAGCAGAATATCATGCTTGCCTGTGACAGGAAAGCCCTGGGAAAACTTCTGTCGTGTTGTTTGTTTTTTTTATGGCATAGCGAAGGCATGCTTTGCCTGAACAATCACTAGTTGTCTTTCCCCACCTGCTGTTATTGCCGTTTGACTCTTCAGACTACAGCTCCTGGCACTGAGGAAGGGGTCGTAGGAGCCTTCCTACCCAGAACCTGTTTCCTCTGCTACTGTATCCAACCCCCAGCCTGCTTTTCCTTTGACACACATGCAAGCATTTTGTGGACCGTTTTGAGATCTTGGCACCAACACATTTGTATTTGAAGAGGAGAGCCACCAAGTGCAAAGGCAGGAGATTTGGTTTGCAATTTTGATGGGGAGATTTTTAATAAAAGAGAGACTTTTCAGCTCCCAGGCAATGAAAAATGGTGGCTGATCACAACTACTGCATTTTCTCAACAAATTCCAGAGACTTAAAGGACGGTCATAACCCCTGAACAGTATAAGGAGCTGAAGGGCTGGTGACTCATCAGCATTATCATTACTGTATACAAATCCAAGCAGTAGAATTGCTGCTCTTAAATGCCACCTTTCTCCCCGCTGCACTTACAAATCTCCATAGTTTTCTGTCCAGATGAAGAAAAAAAGAGTGCAGATTCCAGGCATAATGGTAGGTGGCTCAGTGGTTCGTGCACAGAGGAAGCAGATGGGAAGCTAATCTTCCTACGAGTCTTCTGTTATCAGTGAAGATAGACCAGGGCTTCTTGAGGGCATTTCAAATGCGGAGCTTCACAGAGGTGCTCTGAACCATTCCTGCAGGAGCCTCTTTCTCTCTGCCAGGTAGCCTGAGGCTCGCCTTTGTGGAAACCTCTTTAGATCAAGTTTCTTGGGGCTGACACTGAGGTTTGCTGTCAGGCCAAGAAAACCTTCCTTCATCTGCTTCTACTCAAGCAGCCCAAGCCTGCCCCAAAGGCAATAAATAGCATCCTCTGTTGTAAAGGCCTAAAATCTGGATCAGCACCAAGCATTGAACGTTATAAAGAAAGATCATCCTACTTGATGGAGCAGGCCTACAGCCCAGGGGAACTTTGAAATCTCCATCCTTGGAGATATTCAGAATGTGCCCGAGCAAGGCCCTGAAAATTCTGGTCTCGCTGTGAAGCTAGCATTCCTTTGAGCAGGGATTTTGAAGAGCGACCTCCAGAGCTTCAATGTGTCCCATGGTATAGATTTAAGCAAGAAACACTACAGAAACACAGTACTATATTGTATACATTTCTCCCTGCAGAGAGAGGTTTAGAAAAAAAAATAGCACAGGACAAATAGAGGTGGCGCACAGCACACCTAAGGAAGGCATAAATCAGGTAGTGCAGAGAGGTGTGCAATACAAAACCTACCCAAAGCAGAGCCAGTAACCAAACATTCCATTGCCACCAGCACTTCCTGCAGCCACCATGACTGCTGTTTAAATGAAGGCTGCTATCGCAGGTAACCACTGCTTCGCAAGATGTTATATGGCCAGCAGCAAGTCTGAGGACTTAAAATAGGCAAGGATATGCAAGACCTGAAAAGCAAATGGTCCTCACGGGGCTGTCACTCTCCAACTGTTAACTCTTAAAGTTATTAATTTCAGGATTCCTAGGTTTACAAGCTCCAGGCTTCATGGTTATTTTCAGTCATCGCCAAAATAAAAATCAGTTTCCACATGCATACATTTTCCTCAGACTCTCCCCCCTACAAGCCTCATCAACATTTTCTATCAGGAAACCCGTAATTTATACTCTCCTGGCAAGGACATCATATTTCATCAGTGTTGCCAGCAATGCTGATTTCCCCTCCTTGCAGTTCTATTCTGAACCGTTTTCATTTCTCTTGTCCTGTATTTCTCAGTGAACCAATCAAGCACAAACTCTAAGTCTTCCAGTTTCCCTCTTTTCCCTCCCACAAGTCATTGATGTCTAACCACAGACGTCTGTGCTTCTTTTCAATAACTGTGGATGTAGTTGCCCTATAAAGCATGCACATGACAGCACAGGGAAATTCCACACACGTTTTCTCCATCTGAAGATATACTGGTTCATATGTTACATTTATATTGGGTCTGGATCATGTCCTACCATCATTCTGCAAGGAGAAATCCCAAGGCAGTCAACAGAGGCTTTGCAAGCAGATAGATGACAGAACTTGGCCCTACAAGTGGAATATCGTATGATATATTTCCTTTTCTGTTTGCCAAATTGATGTTAAGAAGGGGTTATGCACTAAGACAGTCATCGTAAGTTTCAGAAATAATCAGCAGCCATTTTTACTGAAACCTCAAAAAGCACAGCAATTAATCAGAAATATCACTGCTTTTTCTGTGAAGTTGCAGTTGCTTCTATTTTACTGGCATCGCATCACATAGCAATTTTTCCAGCAGAGGAGCTTTGAGGTCACTATTAATTTATGGATAAAACCTTTTTTACTCTTCTCTTTTCATATTCTTTTATCTGGGTTTTCTGAGAATACACAAACAAGCAATGCTCAGACATGACATAACTGAACGGCAGATCCAAGCCCCTGCTAGGTTCCAGTGTCCTCTGCAGTCCCAACCAGATGTGCTGCATTACGGACTGAGTCATCCCCTTGGAGGGTGACTGGGGAGGATGTAAGTGCATTGAACAATCTGTTCCGCAGGGGCAGGCACGCTGAACTGAAACGCAGATAAGATTGACGTTTTAATGTGAGCGCTCTCCGCGGAGGAACAAAGTCAAAGTAACAGTCCAAGCTCTCCAACAGCAACTGCATTGAAGGGGAATATTAATGCAGTTACCACATCTGCATCTCATTTTCCATCAGTGTTTCCTGGTCGTACTGAGTTCACCCAGTGGAGAGTGACATCACAGCATGAGCTGATGGGAAAGCGCCTTGAGATGCAGGATGAGGAAAATATATGCAGAATACACAAATAAAGCAAGGAGAGGGAGGTGAGGTGACCAGCCCCTGCATTTTCCACTTGTGAAAGATGACAGAAGACATTTTTAGGACACCTCCCCACCTCCCACAGAGGCTCTTGCACACATCTGGAACCATGGCTGTGTCAGGCTTGGTCCTTAGCCTTGCCCTTCTCTTATGGTCCTGCATCGCTTCTGCGGGCTTGCTGTGGCACACAGATACATGCCTCCTGCCGTGGCATCAAACTGCTAAAGCACATCATTTGCCCGTGGGGCGGCTGCCAGAACAGGCTCTGCAGACCCAAGCGAGTGTCCATGCATGGTACTGCAACAGCACAGCTGCTCCCCCAGGCCTCTCCAGCAAGATATCCTCTAGACAAGCTCTGTGCCTTCAGGTAGGATTAAAATGCAGAGGGCTGAAGCCATTTTTTTCCAAATGACTGTTTAGAGTTCAGTGCTCCTTAGATTCATGATGATATGTGAATTGCCCTGAATTGCTTGAGGGCATCTGTGTTATCAGGCCATAAGTCTGTGTGTGTCAAAAGTTCACAAGTGGTGACCTAATTACCTGTCTCTAGCAGCAAGGGCTGTGGTATCTGGCAGGCAGCTCATGCAATACCTTAGCACTTAGCTCAAGGCACTAAGGCTTCTTGAATTGCATGTTTTAGTTGTATCTGGTTTCATAGAAAAGTCATGGACAAAAAATTAACTGCAGCAATGGAAGTAATCTGGGGAGTTTTAAAGATTTCTGTTGGATTTTATCACATTCAGCCTGCTTGAGTTGCAATTACTGGCGAAGCTCCCGCTGAGTTTGACAGGGCAGGTCTGTTATACTGCACCAAAACTGGCGTGAGAATGGAAAAAAAGCGATGAGCCATATTGTCCTCCCACTCACAGGTATTTGGAAAGAAGCCCCTTAGCATCTGAGGGAATCACAGCTTTGTGGGCCCAGTGTGGGTGAGAGGGATACGGGGCCCTCTGCCACCAGCGAGCACAGCAGCAGCCCGCTGGAGGTACCTGTACGCGTCAGGAACCCCAAACTGTGGGAAATCTCACATTCAGATCTAATCAGTGCTCAAGCATGCTGGCATGGGGCCATGTGCAGGTACGGCATTTGGGAAGCGATGTCTTCAGGAAGCAGTATCTTCCGTCTTCAGGAACTGGCACATGACACTGTCCTCCACTACCTGCACCCCTCGCTTGGCAGCTCCATCTCCCCCAAAAGGTGGACCATCAAGGACTTCTCCAAAAGCAGATACAGGTGGTGGCTCTTTGCAGCCTGCCTGTATCATCAGCAGAAGACACCACTGCTGAGATGAGATCTCCTGAGGAAATGTGCAGTCAGATGTGTTTCTCTGCTCCTCAGCCTTCAATTCATGTTCGGATCACAGCTGCAGACCTGCCTCCCCACTGCATTTTGCCCTTGAGAAACAGGGCACAGCCTATTACTCACTGTGGGGTCAGGGTACAGCTTTTATGTGTGGGTGGGGGCCGCACTCACAGGTGGTACCCAGCTTTGCAGTTCTGAAAGGGAGGAAGAAGGGCTCCACAGCAGCAGGAGTCAAAGATGATGCCACTGTAGGAAAAAAAAGCAATAACGTAAAGAGATGAGCCTAAAACTTCTTTGGTTTTAACAGATTTCTTAGTGATTAAATAAGCTGGAACCTTTCCAACATATTTTTTTCTTGTTTTGCTAGATCAGTATTGGGAGTGAAGAGGTGCAACACAAAGATTATGAGTGAGAGATCAATATATTGTTTAAATACCTTGAGCTTGTTTTCACTTTTAGGCCAGCTAAGCACAACTAGCAGGTAATAAATCAGAGCTGCAATTAGAGGTCCACAGAAATTTTACTGGGTGGAAGTTCAAACTCCCAGACCTAATTTCAGTTCCGAGAACTGGGACTCAGATTAGAGCTGTGAGAATTTACTCTTCTCATTTCCATCAGAGACAACAGCAGCCACACTGGAGGCAGTGATCAGATGGGGCTCCTGCTACACGGGCAGCATGAATCTCAGCAGCAGCAGCTCCATCAGCTAAATTGTCCATGAGTTTTCATCCCGGTGGCTCCAAACACCAACTTCACCGTAAGCCTGAAGGACAGTCTAAGCTGTGTTTGGAGTTTAGCAACTTTGTCTTTCAAATGACAAAATCCCTCATAGCTCCGTTCTTCGGCATTTATTCAAAGTTGCTAGTGCATCTTTTTGCAACTTCTAAATTCCGATACAAGGAAATTAGCCATTGTTCTCATCCAGGATCCCAGATTTGGTACTATGAGCATTCAAAAATAACATAAAGTTATGGCCAGCTGTGAAAATACTAGCTAAAGAAGTTGCAGATGTTCCTCGGGGAGCTACTGAAATATTTTGGCACCTTTTCTCTGTCATTAAAAACAAAACACGATCCTCAGAACTGCAGTGTGAGTTCAAGGGGACAGAGGAAAACAGGAAAGCATTTAACAGTGCTAACAGGGAATGTGGGCTTGGCTGCATAAAACGTTTTCAAAAGCACCAAAATGACTCCAGCTCCTGAACCCCATGCTCTACCGTGACTGTGCTATGTCCTTCAGCCTCAGTGGGTGGCTGCAGAGAAGGCAGGGCTGCAGCAAAAGCCTTTGTAGCACAGACACTTGAAACAGGAGTTGGCACAGGACAAGGTATCGCAGCAGGCAGGTACAATGCTTCGACATATGCACTGCTGTGCGTAAACTACTTCTAGCAGCAGAGCTGCTGCAGTCTAGCTTGGGTATCTCCACAAGACACTACTGCACTTCAAGCTAACTCCACTGTTGGCAACAGGGATATAGCCTGAGACTCAAAGGAGACTAAGTAGCTTATAAAAACACAAATAGGGGGCCCTGCAGGCACCTTTGAAATGTTTGCTCGTAAGAGCAAGGGCTGGGCCATTCTGCATATTGCAGAAAAGTGTAAATTACTTTGCCTTAGGCCAGCCAGGAGGAAGCCTCATTCCAGAAGTGAGTACTTCCCACCCCTAAATTCTTTCATATTTCTCTGCCTGCCTCTTTCTGGCCCATCTCTGGTTTTCCTCTTCTTTCCAGATGCTCCGGGAAACTCTAAGGATTCAAGGATTCTGCCCTAAGTCGCCCTCAGGGAAAGAAACACGATACCCAGCCAAATTGGCAAGGAAGATGCACTCAATGTAAGTCATATGGCCCAGAGATAAGGAGGTGAGTGAGTCAGTCCTGTGACAAGATAGCACTGGAAAAACATGGGGCTTACCCATTCATAAAAGCCTGCCTTTGAAAAGGAGGCAGAGCCTTGGAGGAGCAGCAGTGTTTGATAATGCATTACCTGGGGCTGGGGAACTCTAATTTCAAGTCCCTGCAACCAAGCACAGCTATATGTTTGCGCAACATGCTGCACAGAAGGCTGCAGACACACGCTGCAATACACATGAATCGTCACCGTGGAAATAGCTGAAGATGTCTTATGCTACCACTCAGCAATGCTCCCCAAGTTAACAGCTGGGCTGACATTAATTATAAACCCTTTTCCCTTTTTCTAATCTCTAATAGGTCATCTAATCTATGCCAAATGAATTGCAGGGCTTTTCAGCAAAACAGATTGTCAAAAGCTCTTTCATCTACTAGAGAGGTTTAAATAATTGGACATTTCTACTGGAAAACTAATCTCTGATCTAATAGCTGTCACATAGCTGAAAATTTCATTTCATTCAATGTTCATTTCTGCCCAGACAGCTGAGCACCATGCTGTACTCTCCGCAAACAAAATGTCCATCCAAGAAAAAAAGAGGTTTCTGCATTCAGTACAGTATTCAAAATCTTGATATACCACCAACTATGCATGACAAATGCTGGAGAGGAACAAAGTCTACAGGAAGAGTGTGCGTGCTTTGGAGAGGCAGAGGGGGCCCAGCCCACAATGTCTGAGTCCAGCTCCAATTTTTCTCAGTGTTCCTGCCTTTTTGGATGGGAGTTTTGGTCTGCGTGCATTTCTGTCTTAAAGGCGAGGAGGAAAGGAGGGAGTCTTTTCTTCTTTCCCAAACAGCATCTCAGCCCGTCTCGGACTAAACTGCCAACATCTAACGAGCAAAGACAAACAACATCACAGCTCCACAATACTTAAGCTTGATTGAATGACGACAATTCCATGTTAAAAAAAAATGAACATCAGAGCCTTTCACAGCTGCATCAACATTATCTATAAAAAAGCATGACACTACATGAAGCTTTGGCTGTGCAAGCCAAGAACCTAAATCAGCCACGGTTTGGAGCAAGGCCATCACTGAATTCTCGTGTAAAGTGATGCTGCCATATTGCTTACTTTCCACTGAGGTTTTCCACAAATTAACAGCTGTAGCAGACTCCCAGAAAACAGCAACTCTTTCCAAGTCTTTCTTCTCTGAAAATGTTGTTTCTTCACTTTATTCTTCCCCATATGGAAGGGGAGAGGAGGGAAAAAAAAAACTGAGCAGCCCTATGAGACAAATCGAAAGAAAAAAGACAGACTGTGAGAAAAATTAATCACAAAGATTGCCTGGAAAGAGAGTGGTTATCGGTAAAATTACACCAGTGGTGGGCTCAATTTTTCTTTTCATTACACCAGCATGGTGGGATGGAGAATCAAGCCCAGGGAAAATATTTCTGGAGCAGCCCTTCTGATTTACGAACATCCCAGCCATTCTGACAAGATCAGAAATGCGCTGGATTCTTTCCAGTTGAGCACCACCAAAGGCCAAATCATTCCTATTTAGGGAAAAACAAAACTTCCCTCTGCCTCAGTAAGAATAGTGTTTGGCATCAGGCACAGAGAAAACTGCTTCATTTCAGCTAGCCTGCTGAAGTGCAGCTGAGACAGAAAGGTGATACCAGGCTGCTATGGGTGGCTTCAGATCGCACTCTTTTCTCTTGATTTAATCTCGGACGTCACTAGGTACCACATAGGGTGACGCAGAGGGATTCATTAGAAATGACAAAAAGCCCTCTTAACCCAAAAGTTATTTGATTTTCTGTGTGCACAGATGGCTGTTGACTCACTGGAGGCAGGAACGATGGAACTAGCAGACTGGCAGGAACACAGGCACTTGTGGCATTAGAAAACAGATTCACAGGGTGGATTGCCATCTAAAGATCTATGAGCTACAGTGTAGTAATAAGCAACACTGCACAGAGATGGGGCTTTCCAGCTGGTGGACTGATGGGTATTACCAGCTTGTGACTACCAATATGATGCAAAGATGTGGCTTGTTCTGGGTACTTGGGCGTGACGCCCGACAACAACACAGAGTGCTTTATGGAGAACAGCAACAGAAGGCGTGCAGCATTGCCCTGTCACATCCCACGTGGCTCTTGGCAACGCCACACGTCCTCAGCTGCCTGTGAGGCTTGCTGCACTGCAAGCAATCTCTCAAACCAAAATGGTCTTACCTCTCTGTACAGAGAAGTGTTGCTGACCTCCTCCTACTTGGCTAAAGCAGGGCTCAGGAGATACATCTGCATGCCTTGCCTGCATCGGTGGAGAAACCTGGTCCATGTGCAGGAGTCTCCCTGTTGTAGTAGGGACAGCAGTGGTACCAGGAATCTGTTTCTTTAACTCCCAGTTCAGAAGCCCCCCACAATCCAGGTTAGTACTGACCAAAATTCCTCCCACACTGATGGCCATCTCGCACCTGTACAACCTTGCAATATGCATCAAAGTCTCATGTGACTAATGCCCACTTCACACAAAAGCTGAAGAAACAAACATACCCTTTCAAATACAGCCACTGGCTATGAGTGAAAAAAAATCAAACAAACCTTCAAGCAGCACTGGAGAACAAAGAATCTGATCATCTTTCCTGACACAAAGTAAAAAAAGAAAAGTTTCAAATACCAATTTATTGGTGAAGGTCTCTGTACTCAGTGTGATCTTCAGTCTCAGAGATGTTTTCTCATCATGTCCTCTAATTGTTTCCAAGATTTGATGTGAGTATTTTTGGCAGTTAGTTTGTCATGAATTGACACTTACTTTGTCAACCTACCTGCGGCAAAACTGCACTCTCTCCCTCCTTGTAGACCTGGCAGAAACATAAAGATTACTCATTGCAGGTTTCCAAGAAGCTCCTGAAGACACTGCTCAGAGTTTGCATAACAACCATTGTCGACAATCCACCTACAACAGCTTAAAAATACAGTTTTGAATGGGTGAGAGAGGCCGTGAGTTCTCAGAAGGACTAGTCAGATTCAGGATTTTATTAATAGAACCGGAGGCGTGCTCATGAAGAAAAAAAAAATACCACCCTCTTGTTATCTTAGCTGTCATCAACAGTCACCTTTTCAAAAACAGACAGGCTAGATGCAGAGTATTCCTGTAGATGAGCAAACAGAAAGCTGCTGCATAAAAACATGAGAGCAAAATGGCGAGCAGCAGGCACCAGGGATCATTGCTCAGGTCCTTGTTGAGAAACGTTCTGTGCACAGCTGCCTGCTTTGTGCGTGCTTGTCTTGCTTAAGTGACTTCTTTTTTCTTTTTTTAATACGGTGCCATGTATTTCACCCAGAGAAAGCTAATTGCCAAACAAAGGGAGCCCACCAGCACAGCGCACACGAAGCTATTTGTGGCACGGGCCCCAGCACTCTCTCCAGCCAAATAATGCAATTACATGAATTGGAGTGCACAATAGGCACTCCCTAAAATAGCAGATTAATAAATAGGGATGGGTGATGGACGACGGCGAAGGCGGGGGGCACCACAGCGCAGGGCACCGAGGGTGACGACAGCTTTTCCTCCACAGGCCGGAGGCCGGAGGGATGGGCCAACATGGCGCCCCCCTTGCCCAGGCCTGCTCCTGAGAGGGAGCCTCCATCTGAGAGGGAGGCGCTGGGATCGAGCTGCCCCAGCTGAAGGCTGACCCTTCAGCCCCAAAGGATGAAGCATCACTTTCTCTGAGGCCTCTGGAGGACGGAGGGACACGGGAACATGGGAGCTCTTGGAGCTGGTCTCAAGAAGGAGGGGGATGCCACCCAGCCATGTTAAAAACCTCTGCTCTGAATAAGCGCCAACACTTGCATTCTTGTCTAAGCCAAATCCCCAGCCTGCAAGGTCCACCATTAACAGCAATCCTCGCAACTTTCTCAGCCTCTCTGTTTACACAAGCTAGAGCTTTCATACATAAAACTCTTAAATGAAAACATTAAAGAGCAGCTGGCGCCTCTTGGAAAACTCATAAAAAATCTGTTTCCAAACAGCATAGCTTCTATACCATAAATTTCTGTATTTCTCACTCCCCTCATCCCTTATTTCTAGAGATACTTGCATGAAAACAGGAACTTTGTTTATTAAAGAGTTCATCTGCTCCTGCTGCTAATTTCCCACCTGAAGCCAGAGTCCCCTGGGTATGACATCATTACTGCAGGCTCTGGAAATGATCATGAAGTCACCAACAGCAGGCTCGGGCTGGGGAGTAAACAGCAAGACAGAGCCTCCTCCGCTGCCAAACCCCGAGATCCTTATCCAGTTTTTCCTGGAGTGATATCCCGTTGACTTCAGTGGGATATCAACCAAAATAAGGCCATGCGCATTTTTTTTTTGGCTGTTCCTCCCATCCTGCTCCTGCCTCCATCAGGATCTCACCCCCTGGAACAAGTCTGGGATGCTCTCCTCAGCACAATGCCATCCCTTTTCAGCACTGTGTCCTCGCCCTGCTCCCTGCAAGTGGAGGCAAACCCGGGGGGAAAACGCCTCATCTCAAGTGCCCCTTCCCCACCACACATCCTAAGGCCACACTGAGCCCTGCACGGGGCCGGCTGGAGGGAGTAGGGCTGTCCCATGTGCAGCCATAGGCAGGAGCAGCAGCACCAGAGGCTGGGGATGGCAGTGGGCACCTTGGCACCTCTGCAGGCAGACTACAGGAGGGAAAGATGTGTTTCACATGCAGAGGTAGAGAAAAAAAACACGAGAGCTAAGATGTCTCCTCATGTGAGGACAAGAAGACAGAGCAAAGATGTCATTTTCAGAACAGATCCAGCGATGTTAATCAAATCTCTATTCTCACCTCCTGCTCCACGCAAAGCATGAGAAAATGATTGTGAGCTTAAAGAGCTTCATTACACCTCTTTTCACATATAAAATGTCTGCCACAGTGGAAGCTCTCCCCTGCCGCCACCAGGAGTGCACAGCCTATATATCGTGTACAGGCCAAATACCACCCTCTTTTCAACCAGTTCCTCTTCATCACAGGCTGGGTACTTGCGATACCTCTCTGTGTGACTGCTGCAGAGCTTCAGCATTGCAGCAGGAGATGCAACTCAGCCCTACACAAGCAGCACTTTCCCTCCAGCAGCCTGCAGCAAGCTGGCTGCCTGCTTTCCTACCGTCCTGCTTTGGGCCAGGCCAGCCTCTACCCAGCTATGAAATGCAAATGCTATTGAGCAGATGTCGGGGATGTCTGAAGATCTACATGCCCTTGAGAGTGGGATGGCTAAGTGGGAGAGCCTGGTTAGGAACAGAGATATTAATGCTGCATGGGAAAGGTGGAGGCAGAACATGGGACTCATCAGCTACAGTCCTTACCTGACTGCTTCAGTTCGCCCTTTTACACAAAGCTTGAAAGCCTTTACATATATAGTGCTATGTTTTCATTCAGTGCTGGTGTTGGGATCGTGAATGATGTTTCAAAATACTGATTATTTGTCTAATGCCAGCACGTAATATTTGGCATAGCAGACAGCAAAGAGAAAAATCAGAAATGTATCTAGATTCACAAATGAAATCAAAATTCTCCCCTCTTTGCGATGACTTTGACTTGATTGATCATCGTGAACCTGCTCCATGGTCACAGTGTTCCGCTTGCATGACCTGAGCTGGACTTGGCAGCTGGGAAATGTTGTCTGGGAAGGATTGAGTCAGTGAGCCCAGCACAAGCACCACGTGCCTGTCCTCGTCCAGGACACTGCTGCACTCCATGGCTAGCCGTGCACCTCCAGCAGGTCCTGCTCCCCCACTCCCCAGCAGTGCGGCCTATAGGAACTGCACCGTCCCATTTCCTTCAGTTTAGTTCATTGTTACCGGCCAAACCAGCCCAAGTGTTTTCCTTGGAACTCGCCCGTGGTCCCATCATGCCATACTTCCTCTGCACGGCGTAAGTGTTATTTACCAGCTTTGATTATTTTGGAGAGATGTTCAGGTTTTTTGAGAAGAGGAGAATATATCGAAACTGATTGTATTGGCTGCTTTGTCTATTTTTTCTGGATGGCTCTCACTCCCTTTGTATAAAATGTGAGATACGAAGCCAGGCAACTTTTCAAGAAGGGCACAATGCCACTCTCACATGTGACCTGCATAATGGAGCTGCCACCTTTGCCGTGTTCAGCATGCAGCTGAAGGAAGCACAGGCTCACTGGGGAGAGGCATCCCGGCTCCCTGCTCAGTCACCCCCGAGCACACCCAACCAAGTCAACAGGAGTTTGGTCCAAAACAAGTAATAGCAGGAAGAGCTGATAAAGCTCCTTTGGCTGCTGTTTATCCCCCTAACGTGCCACCTGATAGCACAACTGCAACCTGTCAAAGAAGGGTTACCCTCCTTTCTTGATGTGTGCTTGGAGAAAACAGGCAGACAAAGAGTAAATGTTTTGGTGCAACTCTAAGTGTTTCTGACTCATTGTGTCATCACCATATTTCTGGGAGCCACTGGCTTCAACCCCTTTCCTCAGCCCATCCCTTAGGACAGTTCACTCCAGGAGCTCTGCATTTTCTCATAGTATCACTAATGTTCTCCGTAAGAATTGGCATTGTTTGTTAGAGAGACACAGAGGGAGAAGAGCCCTCCCTTGTTCTGCCTTCCAACTCTTGTTTTTCCATTTCCTTACTTTCAAATCGTAGTATAGCAAATGTTCAAGGTCTTCCTCCCACCTGCTTCTCCAAGGCAGTTTTAAATTAGCCATGATTTCCTTCTCTTCTCAGCTTCTCATTTTTTCCAAAGCCTATACTATCAAATCCTAACGCCCTCCTTCCCTTTTTGTTATTCGAGACAGCCCAGCATCATTCTGTTCATTCATTAGGACACTTCCGCCCACTCCACAGATCCAACATTCTCCACCTCTGCTCTGCATAAATGCTTTCATCTCCACATTAGTCTAGCTCTTACTTCTAGCAGCTGCTTTTTACTTTTTTTTTTNGTGAGCAGCCCTTCCCACTCTGCAGGGCTGCCGAGTCTTTCTGAAGCAAGTGTTTTCCTGCAAGGAGAACAGACCATGGCAACAGAAGCCAAGGCTGCTTGCTGGAAAGACCATTCTTCATCGCTGTATTAAAAAAAAATCGCCTCTAATTCCAAGAGGGTCCGCCCTGTGCTCTGGGACCTTTACAGCAATGAAAATTATAATGCCACTGATATTAATAGGAAGAAACGGTGTCGGCTCAGAACACTGCAACTCCCTTGTTCCCACAGTGCTCTGAGTGACAAGAGAAACTCCAAATTAAATGCAGAAGACCCCTCCCCAGCCTTAGGCAGCCTCCCCTGGTGGGAAGCCAGGCTGTGCAGCTTGGGCTGGGAGGTAATGAACCCCGGCTGCTGGAGGCCCTGGGGTCATGTGTCTGGGACCGGCAGCTCCCCCTGGTATAAGGGAGGACCCTGGGAGGGCCCCCTGCCCAGCCTCAAAGCGATTAGACCATGTCACCTTACCATGGCCTCATGGCTTCTCACCACTGCCCTGACCTGCTGCCCACCACCTCGGAGGCTCACAGACACCTCCCGCCTCCTGCTCCCGTCTCTGGATTTTCACTCTCCAGACTCTTCTCAGCTCCTCACTTCATTACTTCTGTTCCCACACAAGGATCCAAGAGCCATAAACACATTAACCCGTGGAAGATCTAAAACTGTCCCATCTTTAAAAAGCCACAAACGCGCTGCAGCCTGTGAGAGCCACACAGTCCCGCCACAGCAGCAGCGTGTTTAGCCCTGAGTACAGGGGCTAAACTTGCACAACTTTTCAAATCCCATAGTACTTGTGTGCACAGAACTGTTACACTGCAATTTACTCCAAATTACTGCTCCATTTATCTACCCACAGCCTTGGCATCTTGCTGCCCCTACGCTCCTAAATCACTCTTCTTACTCTCATTATACTCTCCTCATTTAATTTTCCAGCTCTTCAAGCGAACCGTCACAGTAATGAATGATGTCTGCATATCTCTGTATTCTCACTTTCCAAAATGCTGCCCCCTTCTCACTTACCATGCAAACATGTCAAGGCATGGAGCTGAAATGCCATGCCAGAAAAAGCAACCAACGTTGTGTGGTACATGCAGTGGTCAGCATGCCCCGCTGGGGAGCCCACCGATGTGTCATTAATATCCTGAGTTTCTCAGCCAGAAATAGTCCTGCTCCTTCTCTTGTCCAGACCACGGAGACAAGAACCTCCAGCCTATCCAACACCTCACAGATCCTGGGTTCAACATGGAGATGTGAAGGCACACAGTGCTGCACGTTGATTCTTCTCTGATGCCCAGCAGTGACCAAACACTTCACATCTGCGGCATGAGATCTCCCGCAGCCACCCAGCCACACCTCGCCCTGCCGTGCTCCTGCACAGGCACCAGGCTCAGCACAGAGACACATCTGCCCAGGGCTGGCATCTTTGATTTATTGATTTATTTTGAATACATTGTCCCTCTTGCACATCCACCTCTCCACAAGGACCCAAGACCTTTGCACTTTTCTGATGACTTCATCCACTGCACTCCACTCCCACAAGCTGTAGGTCAGGGATCGGATGACGGACTTGACCCAAACTGGCTGACAAAGGCTTCTCATCTGCTTGGCGTGGCATTCAGAGAAATCGATTCACAGGAGTGTCAGCACTGCAGCACACTCAGCAGTGCTTTCCAGGCACGCCATGAAAGGCACCCTCACCTCGGTGGGCTTATTGACCCATTCAGCAGAAACTCTGGGACTGAGCATCCTTCTCGCTCCTCTTCCCCCCTCACCGACCTTGGTAAGATTGAAGACCTGTTGATGATGGTAGACTAACAAATGCTAAAATGGTAGCCTGCGGATGTTTTTGCCACTAGTGTCTGGGTAAAACAAAGGCTCAAAAAAGGTTAGACACAGTCTGGCTGAGGATAGATAAAAGATATAAGAACTTTTCGAGTACTTTGAATACTTCAAGGTACATCCATCACTAACTGAAGACAGGCTTGGTTCATTTTTCGAGATATATTGGAAGTAATTTGCAAAAGTGAGCATAAAAACTGAAAGCGCCATCAAAATGTGCTCTGAATGGCTGCGCTGCCCTGACTGTGGAGGGAATTCAGCACAGGGAGACATAAATATATGTATAAAAGTCAGTTCAGTGCTGGCTGGCTGCTTCCAACTCGATTGCAGTGCCCCAGAAAGCATCATTCTGGGACATCCTGAGATGACACAGGCTTTCTGATATGAAAATAGCTTTGTACCATTGCATTTGTGGTCCACAGAGTCCCTCTCTATAAAATCTATCCTATGTATTAATTGCTCTTGTATGCGGTACTGTTTTCAGAGCTGAGATTCACATCCAGTATATATTCCTGCTGTTGCTTCACAACGCAGATGTCCTGTGCACGCCTCCCTGAGGTACGGGGAAGCTCCCTTAGGTACAGTCTCCTCAGGCATTTGAAACACCCCTGTGCTGTTTTGCCCCACCTGGGGGCCCTGGCACGGCGTGCCCCCAGCTCCCAGCCCATCGGCCTAGCAGGCTTGCAGAGATCAGTGCTTCGGCGTTCTGAGACACAGCCGTGTCAGTCAGACGAATAAAAAAGCCCTACATTCATTTCTTTCGCTTGCAGGCTCACTGCTTAGTCAGCTGTTAAAACAACATGTAAAACCCTTGCTAAAAGAGCTGTGGTAGAAAATAGCTGATCAGTAAGTCTGAAGTGTCAGAGCTGTCTGGGTAGGTGGAGGCACTAACAGGAAAGCAGGAAACCCAGCCTGTAAGCTTAGAGCTTGTGGAAAGGAAACAGTTTCCATTCAGCAGAGAGATTGCAGAGCAACACTGTCATGAGGGCTGGAGGCAGCCAAAAGTCATTTTCTCTCTCCCAGTTTAATGATTTCTGGTTGCTGCAGCTCCGCACTCCTGGGAGGAAGCGTGGGCCAGCCTGCACTTAATGCTGCTCATTGTTCTTGCTGTTACGGGTGCGGGGAAGGGAGGCAGAGGATCTATAAACGTATTTCACACAACTGCGTGCAAAATAACTCGAATAAATCACCCCACGAGCCCTTTTTTTTAACAGCTCGCCTGCTACCTTTGACACCGGCTACAATTAGCACACTAACTTATTTACGTGCCATAAATCCACCGCTCACAAAGGCCCGCTGTACTGACTATTCACCACAAACCTGTGAGCGCTGGTAGATTCGTTAAATCAAGCTTCCCCCTCGCTTACAAAGGGTTTCAGTAGCTTGCGGCAGCGTGGAGGTAAATCACACAAGGGCTGCATTCTCCTGCCCGGCTCTGGGCTGCTCCCAGCCCCAGTGGCCACCCCTTGGCCTGTGCGAGGCGGTCTGCCCTGATTAGATCTGGGAATGGATCCCCCACATGGACCTGAGTGGAAAGAAGAGCTGCGCTGGGGGCTCGGGGCTAAGCAGCCCCAGTGGGATCTCCCCCAGCACCCCTCACCCTGGCAGCTGCTGCGGGGGAGCTTTCAATTTTAATCACAAATTATTTTCGTGGCAGCCCACAGTAAAATGAAAACAAGCGTCACAAGACGAAGAGGCCTTACTTTGGTTTACAAGTGTCATGCAACATCCTTTGAGGGTTCAGTTCCAGGAAAGCAGCCCAGATGAGGCAGATGCTGCTCTGAGCACGGGGTGCCACTGGCACCGCGGGACATGTGAGCACCCAGCTGTGCACATCAGCACTGCTGGCTGCTTCCATGCCTGGCTCTTACAGACGTCACCGCAGCAGCACAGCACATCCCTCCCTCTCACTGGCTACTCTCAGCAGACAGCTCTCCTGCAGGCAGCTCGTGACAGGGCCCCAACACTGCCGGACGGGCAGGGAAGCACTGTGCAAGGGAAACCAAAACCAGGCTACGCTGCAACCTGTGCCATGCAAGCAGCTTGTCCAGGACAGTACTGACACGGGGGTGCAGACACCTGGCAGCGTGTCTGTGCTCTCCTCTGCGCAGGCTGCAGCTCGCCCTGTGCTCTGGGTGCCACCTGGCATCCTGAGGTACCCACTCCTCTAGGGACGATGGGTTACTCTTCACCTCAAACAGCCCCCTGAGGATCGACCCATCCCTGCACCCCTCCCACAGTCCTGCAGGGACAAGCAACTTTGTTTTTTGAGTATTTGGAAGGCTAGAAGTGTTAGAGGCAGTGGGAGGGAATGGCCTGGAGCAGCAGAGGAGCTGAGCGCACCCTCGGGGGGCCTTGCTCCAGGTGACGCACTGAGAACAGCTCCAAGCACAGAGCAAAGGGATGGATTTTCACCCACACACCACGGCTGTGTGAATGAGTGTATGTCCCCACTCACAGACAGCCATGATTGCCATGCACCACTTGGAGGTCCCATTCATCCCACTCCAGTCCAAAGGAAATAACCTGCAGTTCAAATCATGCTGCCTGCTGGCCAAGAAAGGCACTCAATGAGTTGGACGGAGCAAGAGGAAGCAAAGAAGGCTGCTCTGGACACTGCAGTGAGCGCTCAGCCTCTTCCCAAGCAGAGAAGGGCAGCGAGGCTGCAGACTGGACCACCAAAAATTAACATTTTCCCCACTAATTGAAGCTTCCACTCTCACAAAATCACACTCAAGGTTAACACATTCCAATTGCATAAAATCACATCATCTTATTATTATCATTATTTATTATAAAGTAGTATGTCCAAAACAAAAAAGTCACTCCAAAATGAAATGCCAAACTGTAGCGCCTTATTCCAACCAGACAAAAATGGAACCTTTCCTACAGAATAATTTGGTCTGTATATTTCTATAAACAAAACTGTTTCACAACAAACGCAATCCTATCAAGACCATTTGTATTAATAAAATGGTATTTTTGTAATAAAAATATTCTTTGGCGAAGTGTTCGGCTGACTTTATTAGCATCATTAAGAATCCGCTCGCATTTCCTTATTTTTCAGCAGCTAGCGAGGAGGTATGCTCAGAATTTCATTATTTGAAAATGAGGCAATAAATAAAGTAAAAAATAAAGAGTAATTTGTACTCCAATAACGGCTTCCTCTCCAAAGCTTCAAAGCAGTTTGCAAAAAGAAACAAAAAAAACCCCATGATTTAACCATCCCTCTTGCAATGCAGCTATTCCCCCTTTTTATAGCTGGGAAAAACATCTCTTGAGAGAGCCTCTGCTCGTTTCAGATGTCTGCGTTCTGAGTGCCAAGAGCCTGATTTACCACAGTTTATTGTGCTCAGATTCAGCGAATACGATAGGTACTCTCTATTTCGAGCAAGGAAGACCACAGGCATCTCCAATCAGCTCTCCCAAACTACTGGGAGCGATCTGGGGTGGATTTGGGCAAACTGGAAGCCGAGTCCATGCCCCCAGCCCCAGGCGTCTCCCTGGATTCCGGGACTCAGCAGGCAGGAGGCAGCGCCCGCTGCCCCGCGCTCGCCTTTTCCAAACACACACCGGATATTTTGTGTGCTGCATTAGGCAGGAAGAGCCACGTTAACTGCTTGATTGGCTCAGCTCTCCATTTTATGTGGCATTCCCATTGGTCTGCATTTCAAGATGGAGAAGAATTCTCGGCATCTAAAAACTTTTTAACGTTTTCCAGTGCCAGAATTGACAGACGTCTCTGCAGCTATGGAAAATCAGGAAAGCAGGGCTGGTTCTGGGGAAGAAATGTTTCTTTCATTTCCTTCCCCCTTTAACACAGGCTGATATTGATTTTAAACCTTGCTGGCACTCCACTGTAAGAGTGAAAATTCTCCTTCTTTCATCCAGAAAAGTATCAGATAGGTGTAGCTCCAATTTTAAAGCAACCCCATCAAGTCATTTAGTTCCAAAAAGGATGATGGCTTTCATGGCAGCGCGGGATTTGCCGTGGAGGAGCACAGGATCACAAGTATCACCGTCTCATTCCGACAGCAACCGTATTTCAGCCCGCGCTTCAGAGGAAGATGAAAGGCCTCTGTAATGCATCCTAAATACAACCATATGGAAAAACCTTGCAGAACGTAAAAACGATAAGCCAACACGATCCTACAGCAATATTAGGACACTGAAGCATTCATTTCTAAAATCCTGAAGGGATTAACAGAGCAATTATACTGTCTTTAATTTCCTACAGTAGGGAAGCATTCTGCTGCTATGCCCTATACGTGGTGATGATGAGGGCTTTTCAGCACAGAACACATGGGAGAGAATGCACAAACGTCTTGGTGCCCGAACCTGTGAAAAACTGAATCCTCAAACTCCACTGTTTGTAACGCAGGCAGGCCAGGACCCGGTCTGTACCTCCAGTGGTGTACGATAACAGTAACTATAAAGATTCAGAATGAGCACAAGGACCGGTGAGACCATTAATAATAGCAATAAATGCTGTTCTGCATGAGGAAAACACTTACCCAAGGAATAAAAAAAAGTAATTTTAGAATACATTATGTCCTCTGTGAAATTCCCACCGCATTTGTTCAACACTGTGGCAATTAAGAAGCAGCTTCCCATCTCAGCAAACGGGCTGCCATCCCCTGCAATCAGATGTTGCTTGGGGCATCGGGAGCGCTCCGAGTGGGGCTGCTCCCACGCTGCAAGCCCCCCCGCTGCCCCTCAGTCACACAGTTCTGCAGCTCGCTCCTTCTTCCCCCGGGGGTAAATGCAGCTCCTGCAGGGGTTACTCCTTTGCTGCAGAGCCCCAGGGGCAGGCGTGCTGCTGCCAAGGTGCTGCAGGATGTTACCCAGCTCAGAACCAGCATGTTGTGCAATGACTGCCTACCCCTGGCAGGCAACTTAGGACTGTGTCAGGCCGGCATGAAAACAAGCCTGGAAGCGAAAGGAGAGAAGATTAAAGCGAAGAAGCAGCATGTTTTTTAATTGTGCCTTCGAATTTCTAATCTAGTTAATGGCCCTTCCAGCCCATCTTGTGTAAGGAAACGAGCATGTGGCATGTACTGAAGGAGGATCAACACTGACACACCGACAGATGCGCTTATTGGCACAAGAGACTGGATTATTTTTTGGACTGGGTTTTTCACTTGCTAGCTAGCCAGCAGCAACTTGCTTTTTTGGAGGCGAAGGGAAGGATCGAACAATTGCTGCAGAGGGATATTAGTTCCCTGGCACTCAATCTTCTTCCATTACAGTTCCTTTGCTCCAACAAGAGACAACGCTGCCGTTCCTTCCTCCTGAGTCACTGGCAATCCTTTATCCATCTCTGTTGTGCTGCTTTGGAGATTTTTTTGGCAGGAGTCTGATCAGCCTGGGCTGCCCTTTCATTCTCTGTCTCCATATTTCCAGCACTAGTTTCTCCTTCATCGCTCCCAAAGCTCCTCTGTGTAGTGCAAGCCTGCAAGCTACCAAAGTACCCCAAAGTTAAATACACTCAGCCTGGAGCTGTGCAGTTTTGCCCACGTGCTTGAGGAGCACTAAGTGAGCACCTCGTATTGCAAGGCCTCGAGCACGTGCAGTAACTGGCTGTCCCCTGTGAAGTTAAGAGATGTTTTCTCATGCCAGCCAAAACTAGCTATGTGCCCAGTGACCTGAAGGATTAGCAGCACGGCGCTGGGAGCTGTAGGCTTCAGTCTCCTCCTCGTGACTCATTGTGCTCACCTGGAGCCACGCTAACATTTGCACAAGGGGCAACCACACATCTCGACGTTGCACAATGATGTGGACTGGAAAGCCCCAGAAAGCTGATTCCTCCCTCACCAGGGACACCACTCTCCAGAAACACAAAAATATTCCCTCCCAAAGCTCCCTGCCAAACACGAGTCCATCGGGGGGGAAAGGATACGCTGGACAGTAAAATACTGTAACTGTCTGTTAATGCCATTTGGGATGCTGTTGAAAGAATTTTGGATCAATCACGAGACTTTTTGGATGCTCCAACACTGAATGAGTCAAAAAATCATCTGTGTCCTACACAGAAACATTTTAGAAAACAAAGCAATTGGCTTCTAGCAACATGACGTAACCTTGGTTTTTCCTCCCCTTATTGTAAGTGCATCTCTGGGTGTTTGCTTTTAAAGCTGTATCCATTAATAATGTGCCTTTATATTTATTTAGAGATATGTCAAACAAGGAGCGCTTATACGTAGCCCCAGGCAACCCAACAATTTTAATATATAAACAGCTATATAAATGAGCCTCATAATTGTCCAACAAAAGCTTCAGCAACAAAGAACCCCATCTGCGCACCATCTCTTCTCAGGATGCTCAAAATTCGGCATCCACTTCAGCAGCCAAGGGGAATAAATAAGCTTTCCAAGGGAACCGGCTCAGGTTATTACAGATCACATGAAGGAACAAGGTGTTTGTCTTTTCTTAACTTAAAAAAAAAAAAAAGAAAGAAACAACACCCGCAAATGGAAAAACACGGGCCAGATTTTCAAGCAAGCTCGGCACATTGCCTGCTTAAATTACACTCACATGCAAGTGCATGCAAATGTGCCGTTCCCCCGGTCATTTGCCTGAACTGCATCCACATTTTCCTCAAATGCCTCCCCGAGCATGACATGACACGCATGAGCAACCTCCCCAGCCTCTCAGAAATCAGAGCATGGGCACACCGGTGGGAGCAGAGGAAACACCTGCATTCCTCTGCAGCAAAAACGCAGCCAAAATAATGATGAGTCTGACAAAAGCCTGCCTGAATGCGAAGGGCAGGGTGCTGGGACATCGCAGAGCTCTGGGAGCTTCGCTTCCTCCTTGGCAGGGGAATTGTTATCCTCTTATGCTTCTACATGTATTTCAGGTGGGAAAAAAGCCACGTAAAAATAAGCAACCATTTTCAGCTTGTGCTGCAGTCCTCAGATGGGTGCTAACCCCTGCTGGCTGGAGCTCAGCCCCATGCAGGGCTGCTGTCAGCTTTACCGACAGCCACAGGGCACACTGCAGGACAGAGAGTGGTGCAGCAAGAGCTGACATGACATCTGTCTGTCATGGACTGCAAACGTGCCCCTGTGTGGGGCCAGCCCCCACTTCGGGCCAAGCTCTGCTCTCCATTCTGCTCTCTTCTAGCCGGACAGGGCTGGGGGACCCCTCTTTTCCCCGGGAAAACACCGCTGGTGTCCTGGCCAAGCACCACATGCCCTGTATCCAGGAGAGCAGGAGTCAGCAGGGAGGCCCTTCCTCCCATCTGAAAGCCTGTTTTCTTGGCTGGGAGTTACGTGTAAAAACATAACAAAGCACCACAAAAGAGAAGGGGAAGAAAACCCTCAAGAGCTCAGTTCAGACATCTTCAGTTTTTAATCCCCCTCCCTCAGCCTACCCGATGCCCAAAGGAAAAAATAAGGAGCTTGGAAGGGCCCTTCCCAGTGCGAAACCCCGCTCCTCCCTTCCGGCCGCCCCTCCGAGAGGAAAAGCCTTTTGAAGACCTCCTCCAGCAAGGCGAGGATGTGTGCTTTGCCTCTCCACGTGCTGCTCTTCCTCTCCAGCCCTCCCGCCACCCAGAGAGGAGCAGGGCAGGGCCTGCACCCAGTCCCACACTGCAGTCCTACAGCCCAGGGCCCGCTCGCTCCACACAGACAAATCCCGCTCAGAACAGCATCGCAGTGCCTTGAACTCGTCCCTGAGCATAACCCTTCGAGTCTGAACAGCTCTGCTGGCTCCCGCCTTGGGCAAGGTTTCAGTTTCCCTGTGGCTTGATGACGTGATTCGGGCAGGATTTATGAGGCTTACAAAAAAGCACAATTAAATCTAATGGGCAATGGAAGGGAATTTTTTTTTCCTTGCTCTCTTTTCATTGCTGGCTTCTAGGACCAATGCAATGAGTTGGCAAAAGTCTGCCTTGTTGGCCGGAGCCTGAATTTCTAGCCAAAAAACTTTGCTCCAAGTCTAGTTAAATTAATTTCCTAACCTTTTTAAAATATTTTCTTTTCTGTAAGCTGACTGAGAAGCCATTGACATTGCAGTTGAACAGCAATCAAAACGCAGTGCTTGGGGTCCTGTTGGCCAACCCCATCTCTGCTGGATCTCCACTGCAGCTGTGGCCGGTGGGGGAGCAGCGAGGGCGATGCCCCAGGAGGTAAGGGTGAGGCAGAAATGTCCCCTCTGGCACCAAGCGAATGGACACGTGCAGGTCCCTGCCCTGCTCTGTGCTCAGGGAGGGGACAAACCCAAACTCAAGGAGAAGGAGCATGACCTTCGCTGGAAACCATGTGCACAGAGGAAAGCAAAGCCTCAATCCTAGCTCTGTGCCTTCCCCACGCTCAATCACCAACAACTCACTGTTCTGGACCTGCTTCAGCCGTGTCATTCCAGGTAAGAGAGGCTGCTGTTTGCTAGGTACCAGCACCGTGGATCCAGCTGCCGGCACACACAGGGTCACACTGTGCTCTGCCACACACATGCGCGTCCCCCCCACGTGTGCCTGCGTGTACGCGTTTCCCTCTCCCGTGGAAACTTTAATTCAGATCTCCTGTGCTCATTTTCTTACTTCAAAACAAAGGTCAAACAGAAAGCATGTGGCTTGGTTTTATCTGCGGAGAAGCTGCATCAGCTGCAGCATCAGCAAATTCTGGGTGACAGAGCTGATCCCCTCAGAAAAGCATGCTTTGCCCAGTGCCCGGCTGGTGATGTGAGGGGGGTAGCAGCCCGCGCAGGTTGTTTGCTTGTTTCTTGCCACATTTCTGAAAAAGAGAGTGAGAAGAAAAACAAAACACACACACATACGAAAAAAAAAAAGACTAGCACAAGAGGAAATGAAAAGGGAAACTTTGAGATTTCTCATCCCTCCAGAAAGCCCCACGGACGGTTGCAGAACTTTGTCATCACAACTGCTCAGCCTGCGGTTCGCAGCACCGCCATCCCGTCAGGCTTTGCACCAGCCCAATCACTATATCAATAAGGAAGTACAATCACTTAACCACAAAGCCAGTTTCTTTTCTAAGCCCTCGTGTTGCCTCAGAAGGTTTTTAAACAAGACGCTTTCCTGTTTTTGAAACCTGGGCATCCGTATGGTTTGCAGGTTACTCAAACAACCTTATCACTTCAAGCAACCCTGGCACAGACTTCAAAACTGCTTACTCCAGTGCTCCCCTCCCCTCTCCACACATATCTATTTACTCACAGGGATCCTTATTTACAGTATCTTCTTGCCAACTGCTGACACAGAAGAAAGAGCCCTTGGTTACACATTAAGCTTTATCGTTGGAGCATTCATGCCAGACCGAGTCCAAACACAGCTTGCTGAGCAGCCTCACCTTCAAGCATGCCACACAGCAGCAAAGTGCCCACCAGGATCCATTTGCAGGGGCAGGGCTCCTCACCTTCACCTGGGCCCAACTGGCTGCTCAGAGAAAAGGCAGCTTGGTTCTCAGCAAGCACGGGGAGGGAGAGCGAGCTCCTTAAAGGAGGAATTGCCAGAAGGAGAGAGCTGCTGCTAAGTGCAGGGCATGGGGAGGGCTGCCTGTAGGAAAAATCATGACCTAAGCTTATGCAGAGTGCAAGTCAAAAGCAATTCTTCTGCTGAAAAGGGGAAAATGAAGAGAACTGTGATACAAGAACAAGCTGTGCAGAAGATCTGGAAAATCCAGAAATTAGCTTCAATGTGCCTGTTTTGCACAGCAGCTTTGGAAAGCTCTGCCAAACGTAACAGTTTCATTTGACAGTCATCTTCTGGCTTAACTTCTGAGCTGGCCGGTGGCCACTACGTATTGCACAATAAATGCCTGCAAAATTAATCATAAACTCCCTGCCTGGAACTCCCAGTGCTGCTCTCCTGAAGGGTACCTGCAGGCCCGTGGCCACGCTGCCAGCAGCTCCACGGCTGCTCTCCTTAACGGTCCCAGCGGCGAGGACAAACCGTCACGAAAACAACACGTGAACTTTACTCTTTTCCTCCTGCTTCTGCAGTGAGCTGGCCAAGACGCTCACCTTTGCTTACACATCACAACACCCACATGACAGCAGCGCACTAGGGCTTATCTGAACCTCGCACTGTGCAGCCTCTCCCGTCACTGTTAACAGCGAGCTTATGGGGAAAGTCAGATGTTCAAGGCCAAGGAAGAACCGAGAGTGCCCTCAGACTGAGATACCCTGATTCCTGCTCTAGCACGTGTGTGAGCACTGATTCAGGATGGGTGCCACGACGTCCCTGTGCTGCAGCACTGTCTGGGCGCAGTGCCCTTGCCAGAACGGCGGCTGGCCGGAGGGCTCTGGCTCCAGCAGCCTCAGACCTCCGCGTGGGAGCCTCCAAATCCAGGGTGCCAGCCCTCGCTGTGCATCTGATTGAATTGTTCATCTGGAAAAAAAACAGTGAATTGCATTCCTGCTATTTTAATTAGTTCCTCCTATTTCATACTCCTTGCCAACAGACTAGATTGAATTGATCACACAAATGCCCCAGTAAAATAACAAAGAAACCAAGCAGGATTTTAAACATCTCCAGAAGAGATAAAAAACGTCTCTTCCTAACATCCCCCAAACCTATTTAATAGCAAAATGCAAAGGGATAAAATACACGTGATTAAAACCAGAGACAGCAAGCAGCACACATTTATTGCTATGTTTTCACTTCTTATTTCTTTTTAACAAGGATAAAAATTAACTTGTGCAGCCTCAGCCAGGAAGTGAGTGGATCTTTGAACTCTGCCATCTGGCTAGCGGGATCTGTATTTTCACTGCCCCGGGTTACAGGTTAATCCTGCCAATCCCGATTATTTGTGGAGGTAGATGGCCTCTCACAAGCTTTTACAGTCTCTGTCACAGAGAAGATTGCAGCCAAGCAAAACAAGCGCACGAAACGCTGGGGTCTGTGTGGTGAGGGTGTTAAGGAGGGAGGAAAGGAAAAGAAAAAAATGAAAAAGAAGAAGAAAACAACAGTTCTGACTAATCCAAAATTATCCTCCTCATTACAAGAGAAGACGTTGCAACACACGCTGGCGACCCTGCTGCAAGCCAGCGCCGACAGGAAGGCCGCGCGCGCCCTGCTGATGGTGGGAGCTGGGCTGGAGCATGCCCAGCAGCTGGGAGCCCCACGTGACGACAACAGCATCCAGCTCCATCTGGTGCCGCGCTCCGGCCCCCCCGGGCACTTTTCCATCCAGCCTTGCAAGCAGCTGGATCAATTTACTCTAGCCTACGGTGTGCTGCACAGGCACAGGCTGAAATTATTACTCATGGAAATCCCCTCTGCTTCAGCGCTTTGAAGGAGGCATCAGGTAGCTTTCAAGCTCCTGACAATTAATAGCCTTTGGTTGAGGGAGAGCAGCGCAAAGACGCTGGGAGCGATGGGTTTCAAAACAGCTTGCTTAGTTTCTAGTAAATTAAAGGGAGTGGGTGGTTGAGGCACACAGTAATATTATCCAGCACAGTGTGGTCTTCATTGACGTCACCGGACATTTTTTTCTCTCCTCGTCTCTGTCTGCCTGAGAGAGGCACGGGGAGGTTAATTTGTGACGGCAGCATGGCTCACGCGGCCCGGAGCCACCGGGTTTCCATCAACAAAGCCGGGGCGCAGATGCTGCCGTGCTGCGAAGCAGCAATGAGCACATTTGTGCAAGTCATTTCAGAGGAGGAAAAAGGCTGCTGGAAACAGAAATCGTAAGGGCTTACTGTACGTTTTTCTCTTCATGTTGCATGATTAACTGTTCTGACTAAGACAACGCTCTTCCTGTGGCCAAGCACACATCCTCATCGCAGATTCTGCTTGAAATAGCTCATTTGGCCATGGCCCCTCCCCACAGCTACCATGCTCATCCCAGCGCAATTCTGTGGTGTCTGTGACTGTGTTTTCTCAGTGTCACAGATCTCGTTATCTTCTCCGAGGCCCCCGTACTGCAGGCTGGATTCATCGTACAATTGCTGCCAGCTTTGCATTGAAAGTATGCCAAGAAGCTCAGCAGAAAAAAACTGGTGTACTTACAAGCAAACTTTTGGAAACATGAACTCTGTGTGTGAGCATGTGCAGGGATGTGCTTGCAATGTTTTCATGCACCGCTATGCGCATGCTACATAAAAGCTGGCTGGGCAGCAAACAGAAGGATGCACAATGCTGAAGAACAGTGTTGCAGGCAGAAAAACAGACCCACCCCAGGCCCAGAGATACCACATTCCCAATGAACTGCAACAGTGCAGGGCCTACATTTTCTGTGCAAAAACTTTGAAACACAGAGCATACTCAGGCCAGAAATTTTTAAGGGTTGCAAAAGACAAAAGGGACTTTTTTGTAACAAAAATGTGTACTAAAGCTGCTCTGCCAGGTTCTGACTCAACACAGACACATGCATACTTCTCAAAGTGGAAGATTTTTCCAGTAATCTAGCGGACTGAATGAGCTCATCGTGACCCACTGAGCAAGTTTTCTTAGTATTCATTTCAAGCAAGGGAACGGCTTTGACTGGTGTTTGCACTCACTTGACTTCTCCCCTCTTCCCAAACCTTTGTTCCTCTCATAAACCACCCTTTCATGGAAAGGCTTCTCTTGCTAAAAGAGACATTTTTTCCCCTGTGGGGCCACAGGACCTAAGTAAATATCACTGGACCATTAAGAACCACGGATGTCAATGAAACGACGCTGCAGGCACCGTCGTGTGGCAGGATCACCAGGACAAGCAAGGGAAAAGAGGGCTGTCCAGGGAAACTGAGGTGTGCCGTCATTCCCCACAACCCCACAGAGACAGACAGAAGGACACTGTGCAGACAGATGAGGGAATTGTGTGCAAGAGGAAGAACATGACCTACTGCAAATAAATTATATGGTCTTCGACTTTGGCACCTTCTTCTTGTCCTTCCATGTCCTGTCCTACTGATTTCCCTATGGTCACCCATGCAGCTTGGTGGCACTCTCCCTGCTCTTCTGAGAGGCTTTTTATGGTGCTTTCTTTTAAACTACAAAACTGTAATAGGAGGCTACGCACGCTGCGCAAAGGCTGAGGAGAAGGTCTTGAACCAAGTCATATTTGGCAGGGAAACTATGATCCCCCTGGGGCCACACCACAGAGCGGGCCTTGCTGCAAACACCGCACTCCCTCGTGCTCCTGCCGACAGGGAGCCAGTTGCAGATTTCTGCAGATAGGCATTGTGCAACACCCATCTGCTCTGCAGAGAGGCTGCTGAGGGCCCTCTGATTGCCTTGTCTGTCACGGTTCATTCTCAGCATTTATCAGTGCCTTTTGGAGAAAAAAATCACATTGAATTAAGAGCTGCCCATAATTACAACAGGCGGTGCCTGCAGGTTAACGGAGCCCATATCTCTTAGCTGCCACTTCTGAGTGTTAGCCACCAACCTGTGCTCCCTTCTTTCTGCAAACAGAAAGTCCCTGTTGGTTCACATAGCAGGCAAAGAAAATTACCCAAGGGACTTCGAAAGAAAATGAGCATTTGTGAATAGGTAACTGCTAAACAGTGCCTTTGTTTAAAAGAAAGCACTCTCCCACGGTCAGACCTGACAGGACAGCCCAGGCTGCAGCCTGCTTTCCTTCACCATCTTGCTGAGGCCGACGGGAAGCAAACCCCTGCCCTGGCTGCACGGCATTGGTGCCCCGACCACGTGTGTTCAGAGCTCAGCTGCAGCTGTAACGGTCCCAGCGCCATTTGCCCAGCCCGGGTAGATGAGGTTGAAAGAAAATCCACAGGGGTTCTCCACTTCCCCTTTTCAGCTGTGTTTTGAAATATGGTCAAGTCCTGGCCGCACTGATCTGCAGAGCTATCTTCGGCTACCACACCACGTGAAAGCAGAGCTCGAGCCCAGGTTTTGAGTTCCAAGTAAGAATGTGAAAAATGGCCCAGCTTGCTCAGTCGGGCTGAGGCTGCCAATGTACAGTGGTTTCATGTCACAGGACTCGATGGCAGCTGCCAACTCGCTTTGTGCTGGCCACCAAAGAGCCACCGACCGCCATGGGTCTGAGCCCCCACTCTGCAAAGGTGGGGACAAGACCTTCACGTGAAGCAATGCCAGTCATCCCCTGGATAAATGTGAGTGGAAACGTTAAATGTCCCACGAGCCTGGACCCTGGAAAACATCCTTTGGGACTGCCTCCAACAAACTCTGGTGAGGGGCACGCAGCCATGGAGGGCTGCACATCTCAGCCTGTAATCAGACTGTTCCTTACAGAAATGCCATGAATTGTTATGGTCGCTGCTCTCCTCCTTCACAGAGCCTGTCAAGAGCTTTCCAAGATGGTATTTTTGTGCCCAAATAAAGGTCAGGGTTCCTGCTCTGATAAATCAGGACTGGTTAGGGGCATGTTCAGCTGACAGTGTCATCTGATCCACGCAGCTGTGCATAAACCCTGAACCAGTTCCCTTCTTGTGTCCCTTTCGGGCTGCCATGAAGCTTGGGGACATCTGTTAGTTCCTGAATTACAGCGCACATGCACTAACGGACGTACCCTGCTCTGGAGAGCTCGTGTTTGCTATTTTCCAGGCTTTGCATCAGCTGCACACACACAGCTGGACCGCAGCTTCCGGTCACCGAGCCTGCCACATGCAGCTGCTGGAGTGAATGGAGACATCGTGAGCATGTGGCTGCCCTACCAAAAAATAAAAATAAAGGAAGACATTTGCATTTCCTCTTTTCTGTCTTGCTAAATCCTTCCTTTCAAGAAATTATGCAAAGCTCTGCTGAAGCAGCGCTGTACTTGCCATGAGCGTGGCAGGCACGGCTGCTGGGGAGGTCTCAGGATCACCCCGTGTACTTGGACACCTCCATGCCACCCACAGTGCCTCGAAAACTCCACAGTGGCCCACAGGATGGCATGAAGCTTTCCTCCAACAGCCTAACACACAGTTGGCATACCCAGAGGGACGCAGCCAGCAGTGCCTTGGTGCTGCTCACATCCTGCAGAAGCACTCTGGGGCCTGCCACAGCCCCAGGAGCCCTACTAGCACCAGTTCTGCAGGACCACAGCCACAGCCCATGATCCACTGCATCCCCCTGCCCCGCTCCCCTCACCCTGAGTCGCATGCACATCCCTGTGGGGAGCCCGCTGCCCAGCTCAGCAGCACTGGATCATTGCCAGCAACGGCTGCCTGCCCCAGCAGGAAACTGCAGGGCCCGGGCCTTGCGCGGGCACGCTGCCATGCCCAGCCACCCTGATGCCACCGCTGGTCGAGTCAGGCCCCGCTGCTGCCCTCCTGAAATCCTCCCCCCAAAGCTCCCTGGCAAGCTGCACTGCTCTGTCCTCTTCAGAGAAATCTGCTCCAACATTTTGGCTCCAACCACTTCAGCATGTTCCTCATACACCACATGGGTCTGCTTGAAAGAAGGAGTGAAAAGACCCAGAAACTCAGAAATTCTAAAGACGCAGTTAAAAAAAAAAAAAAANGAGCATGCGAGCACCTCTCCCAGCTATACATAAATTGCTTCCATATTTCACAAGTTTTGAAGAGCAGGCATATAAGCTTTGTAAATCAGCAAATCTGGCCCTGAAGTCATCCAAAACTTGTGATCAAACACTTCTGAGTATTTGAGATGCAGGCGGCATCATTCTCCAAAGGGTTCCTTCATCTAAGTCAACGAAAAGGTAGGAATTTTTACTGCAGAATAACAGAGGCCTTGGAAATTTGTGCAAGGAAAGACAACGCAAAATGGAGACACCCACACACAATCTCTTCAGCACAAACAAGAAGAAAAACAGCCTCCATTTTCTGTACTCAGTGCTTATGATGACCCATCCAAACCACGGATGAAAACTCCACAGTTTGCGATGTACCAGGTCCAGAAATAAAACATGTCCCTCAGTCTCATGCCGTGCCTGTCCTCCAGCACCCAGCCCTGAAGTATCCGCAGCACTGCAACCTGGCTGGGACAGCAGGCCTGGTGCAGGTGTGAGTCTGGGGGCTGCTGTGCTAATCATACTCCACAGCTCCCCTCACTGTGCCGGACTGCCACCGGTCACACTCTGGCGTGCTGGAATGACCTGGTACCAGTTGTGCACCATGATGCCTCAGAAGGCCAGACCCCAGCCTCTACCAATGGAGCCCAGGTCTGCTCTCTTCTCCCAGCAGTCGTCACAAGGACTGCAGCTCCAAGAGTAAGCTGCGCAGCCCAACAAGAGCAGATCTGTGGGGCAAAGCACCAGGGCTGAGGACCTGACATCCATGCAGCACATGGTTAGGGTTTTTCTTCAGACTGGCTCTGAGGACAGCCAGGGCTCTCCTGGAAAGCACTTTCCCGTTTGGTCTCCTGCACAAGGAATCCAGCCCACGCACTCCAAGATTGCCCTATGAGGTGAACTGAAGCGAAGTATGTGGGAACAACAAGGAGGGTTGCTCCAGAGAGCATCCTCAGACTGAGCTGAGCTTGTAACAGCAGCACATCCAGCTTGTCCATCTGTCCTGGGCACAGAAGTGGGAGAGGAGAAGGGGGGAGTGCAGGGCAGAGCCACAGCACTCCTGCTCACTGTGATGTGCACATGCAACCCAGGTGGCTCCAGGTGCCCCAACACCCAGCAGAGGGAAGAGGTGCACCCCAAGCCCACTGCTGCCCGACCCACCCGCTGCCCTCCACCACACAGGACAGGAGGCGTGAGGGGGAGCACGGTGGGCAGCGGCGGCCCTGTCTCCCAGCCAGCCCCATCCTCCACGAGGAGACAGCTGTTGCGAGGGGTGGCATGCAGCCTGGGCAGCTCCAGCCAAGAGCTGCTGCAAGAAGGATATGAAACCTTGTCATTGTGAAAGCAGGAGGTGACGGTTCATGCTACAGCAAGGGGCTGCGGGGTGGTTTCACCACCAGCATGAGAGGTATGGACATCTCCACCAGCCAGGGCAGCTATGGCACAGCTAGGACATCTCTGTCCAGAATCAGCACCCAACGCACTGCTGTGAGACAACGCCTGTGGGGCTGAGATGCCTGCTAGTGAGAGAGCAGCAGGGCCAGCTTTCAGAAGCCAGCAGCACCCAGTCTGAAGCATCACCACAGGCGAAGGAGCGGATACCCTGTGGTTAGACAACTGTCTTAAAATCATTCTCAGATGAGGCTCAGATAAAAACAGAAGTGTCAACTCAAAAAATCCAAACCAGGCAGCAGTTGCAGAAGTTTATGGGACTTGTTCATAAAGAACAGCAAAGATCCTGATGCCTGTACCTGCCTGGCACACCCAGCCTGCAGCACCCACGCACCAAAACTGATGCTCCAACACACACATTTCTCCAGATGTGGCCCCATTCATGTATCACCTCATTTCCTAAGCTAGCATTCAAGGAGGGAGAATTTGGGATGATGTGCTCACACTTTCTATTCTACCCTAACACAACCTTCAGGGCTTCTCTGTACTGCCGACTCCCTTCCCCTTTCCTCCTGATGCTGTTCTGGGACAGCCCATACTGCCACATACAAAAGTCTTACCTTTTCCACTGCACTGCTCTCTGCCTTCTTAAGCTTGCATCTAGTTAGTGCCCTCAGCCGTGCTTCAGCACGGCAGCTGCAGAGAAAAATGTGTTGGACTGAAGCAGGGGAGGAAATTGGTCAGCACTGGTCAGTCAAAGGGCACAAATAGATAAGAAAATGCATCAAAGGATGCATCACGAGGATGAAAGGGATTAATGCCTGCTTTCAGAGACCTGTAGGACTCAGACTGTCTGTGTCTTTGGCTTTACAGGGAAAAACAAAGACAGGAAGATAAAGACAAACACTTGTGACAAGGAAGGTGGTGTGAAACCGGGAAGGTGCCAGGCAGGACCAGTTGTGAGTGCCACAAAAACAGCAGGGCCATCTCAAGCAGCCAGATGCCCATGAAGTGTTATTTTTGGACGCCGCTTCAAAACTGACTTGGAGGGAAGTGTGACATTTACTGAGTCACCTCCACCACTTCCTGCAACACCTGGAGCTTACTCTAAAGGCTCTCATTTAGATACCGAGAACTCGCTCACTGCTTACGCTGAAAATAACACAGTTTACTTTCATTTTTTTTTTCTGCGAAGCTCTGCTGAAACCATGATCTGTGATGCAACAGCCTCCAGTGCAGATCCCACCGCCATGTGCTGCTCATGATGAAAGAGCAATTTAACACTCACCAGTCATCTGTGGCTTCTCCCAGGAGGTAACAAGCAACGTGTCACTGCGTCTTCCCTGGATCCAGCAACCAGTTGTAAGACTTTCTACGTCAAAGCAGCCTGAACCGTGCTGCATCCTGAACCTGGATTGAGCTTTTCACCATTTCCCCTGCCTGCACAGTGAGCTGCAGCCTCCTCAACCCCAAGCGCAGGCAGCAGTGCCTGCAGCACAGGCTGGAGCCATTCTGAAGGGCAGCTCTGAACCTCTGCCTCCGTGAAGGGCCACTTGGGTCTCCAGAGTGCTGCCTGCCCCTACCAGAGCCCCTGGGAATCCGTGTGCTCAGCACCTAGATGTGAGCAGCTTCCACAAAGAGATGAAAAGAAAAGCCAATTCGAGTTTAGATAGGTAGATAGTTTCACATTTAATTTATTCTTGCACATTCCTTTTGCTTTCAAATATTCCCCCTGCTAGGGATGTAAAACTCTGGTGAATTCATAGTGTATGAAAACATTTAGGCTTTAACCCTCCACCCCTGTTTTGATATTTAATCTATTCATACGAAAAGGACAGATTTTTCACCTCGGTATTACAGAAATTGCACAACATTTCACATCCGATCCAGAAACATTTGCAGTGTTTCTTTCAAAAGCCAAAGCTGAATAACAACCATTTTGGCCTTACGAAGATGTAATGTTTCATTAAAAACAGTTCTGGTTGCAGAGATCAGCCACCTACACCCAAGTGTCTCCACTGGGAGGGCAACTATTAAAACAACTGCTTGGACAGGATATGACATGCGAATGTTTAGTCTGTGTGGAAAAGAAAAAAAAAAAGAGAAAAGAAAAAAAAAAAACACTGAATCCTAACGTCTGGCAAACAGCCGAGAGCTTTTTTTACTGTGTAGAAAGGTCAGAGGTGAGAGAGGACCAGGTTTCCTCTGTTAGAAAGGTCTCCTCATGCACCACCCCGCCTGTGGAAGCAGTGCATGCGGAAGGACTCTGGGCTGCAGAGCCAGGCCAGCATCCTGCTGGTTTTCCTGCATCACCAGTGATGGATCTCACACGCCTTTTCCAAGTTCACCACTCCCTGACCTGGTCTGCCCCTGGTCTGGGATCCTGCCCATGGGGAGGTGCTTGTGGTAACAGGACGCTGAACAAAGGGCATTTTGCATCCTCTATCTCTGCACCGCAGGGCCTGCAGATCCACCTGACACGCTCTCCAAGAAGCCAAGATGTGGGAAGTCGGCTGGCTAACTGAGCAAAGGGTTCAAGTGGAAACTGGACAAGAGGAATCCTTCAGAAATGAGTGTCTAGGTCACAGGGGTGCAAAATCTTACAGATGATAAGTGAGCCTCGGCCATGGAAATGCAAAAAAAAAAGGAAGAAAACCATTCCTTTCTTATGAAATAGGCAATTTTCATGGGCAATTCCACTTTAGAGTCAGGCAGGAGTAAAAGCACAAGCCTGAAGAGAACTGCAAAACCATGCTGCTCAGCCCATGCATTTTGATCACAGCGTTCCCCAAGGATGTGCTGAGAAGCAGCTCTGAAGCACGGCAGTGCAACGAGAGGAGAGCGCTCACGAGGCAAAGAGCAAACCCGCTGGTGCAGAGACCCTGGGAACGCTCCAGCTGCTCCCGTGCTTTGGGCAGAATCTAAATTTGAGGGGAGAGTTCAGCTGTTTTAAATCTCCTGTTGCTTTCTTTAGTCTGGGATATTGACTAAAAGGCACAGAGACATGTAACACGGACAATAAATTGCCTATTAAAAAAATCATTGCTGCATGAAGCCTTTGGAGGTTTCATATAGGTACACCACTGGACATTCAGCTCTGAAAAATGAGGCTGGACAGAGTATAACAAAATGATCTCTCCAGCTTACTTATTTTACAGCCTGTCAGGCTGCCATTCTAAACAAGAGAGAGAAAACAATACTTGTGATGTGTACCCAAGTTGAGATTTCCTGCTCAACACTTGTCCCTTTCTGCTGGTTAACCTGGGAATTTTGTTCAGTCAGCCCTTGAAAGTCCAGCGCAAGCTGGGGCTGGTTGTGAGGCACAACAAGGAGAGGGCTGTGGTGGGTGACTGTGCTTCCTTTCTTGTGGCCTTGCTGGAAGAAGAGGCATGCTGCACTGTTACTGGGAGAGGAGGATGATCGCTGGGGAGACACAGATGCAAGAGAAAAGAAAGAGGGTCTCTCATGGAGCCTGCAGCTGCATTGCTATCCCACCCCAAGCCCAGCACCTGCCCCACAGGTCTGCAGGGACCCGAAATGTGTGGAGCTGCGGGCGCAGGGCTGCGTGCTACAGATAGGAAACCTCCCATGCTGAGAAGGGAGTGGGATCCCATGCACCACTTGTGATGTTCTTCACAGAACTGCAAGAAATGGTAATTTATAGTAAATCCTTCCTGATTAGAGACCATAAAGCTCTGCAGTTAATCAAGCTGATTAAACGAATCAAACTTGTTAAGAATGGTTTTATCAAAACATTTACATTTCTGCAGAGCAGAGATTCATGTGCCTTTGCATTGCAAAGTACACAGGTTGCCACGAGAGGACTAAGAAGAGGACTGGGAACATTAACCATGTGAAACACCAAACCTCCTCCCCCTGCCTCTCCCAGCGTTCATTTAAACAAAGGAACTCCCCAGGCCATTAATTTTGTCACTGCTGGGTATCTTCTACCTTTTGGAAACAGAGGCCTCGTTTGGCTACAGTGAGTGTCCTTCCTGACATGTGGGGTCTTTATCTCCAGGCCAAAGTGCTGCAGAAGCCCTCTCCCAAGCCATGGTGTCCCCCAGTGGCATTTGTTCAGGTGGAGCGGTGGCCTCCCCTCACAGGTCTGAGAGTGCCTGTAGAAGAAATGTGTCCCTTAGAGTACACAACACAAACATTTCCATAGCTGTCTGGAAGATTAAAGTAACTCAGCAAGGAATTCATTCCTTCTACATGAACGTCAGCTTCAGTCCTAGCAGAGATAGGTCCAACAAGGGCTTTAGCAGTCTAACTTCTAAATTTAGCCACTCAAACCTACTCTTCAGCTGTCATGTAACCCTGGAAAGATCACTGTGAGGCACCAACACTACAGTTCTCCAACACCTCACATCCTTCAGAGCAGAGCTGAGCAGGGGTGGCAAGGTGCCACATACCAGTGCTGCGCCAGGGCCCACCACCAACGCGTCCTCCATGAGCCTCACTGAGCTGGCCACACCGTGCACAGAGAGACCAACCTGTGATGGCTGGCCACAGGCTGAGCTGGCACCCAGGGTTTTCGATGGAGAGAGAAAGACATCTCTCACAGCCAGCCACGGAGGTAGCTGCCTCTTGTCTGGAGAGCAAGTCATGGTGGAGGGACACAGGCTGAACACCTCACTTCTAAGCAGCTACAGTTCAGTGGTCCTCCCACATTGCCCATGACATAGACACCACTGGGCAACGAGCTGTGCCCAGGAGCGGGGTGCCAAACACCCAGCAGCAGGCAGACCAGCATGCTGGCCTCCCTCTCAGACACCTTGCTCACCTCACCGATGGGCTTCTTCTGCTGCTGACAGTCGCTGATATCCACTAACTGGCAGGCAGCGCTGAGTGTCTGCCCAGGACACAGGAGCACACTGAGGATTTGAACAGAGAGACCGCAGGAGCCAGACTAAAGCAGTAGTGGGAAAGTGCCTCCTTTTTCTCTCTAAAAGCATGTTCCAAGGGAATATCTGCAGATTCAGCATCTTAAGCCAGTTCTGCTAAGGCGAAGACAAACTTGGCATCGGCGCTCCATCCTCCATGCCATATGCTTTATTCGTTCGAGAGTTGTTTTTCCTGCAGGAGAGGGTGGATTGGCAGGTATGGAAAAATATTCATTAAAAGAATTTTGGCTGGTTCTTTGTGCTGGCCACCATCTCCATTTTGACTTTTAATTCTCCCGCCCAGAACAATCTTGAAACAAAGACATCTCCTCTGGGAGCACGACAGATACTTGCAAAAGGAGCGTCTGAAAGGCCACGCTCCTTGGGCAGCAGCTCAAGGCTGGCATATTTCTAAAGAGAGTGGTAGAAATCAAGAGGCTGATAATAAAAGTCGCACGTATTATGAAACCAAATATATTGACATGCAGCGTGACAACCTGGGCTTCAGTAAAGCACCTTATTGGCCTACGCGCAAGCCACTTGCCTGGTTTTGCAACAACAGGTTTTTTGGAGAATGCTTGCAATGAGTTACCCATTCCATTTTGCACTGCTTGTCAGATCAACGGGATCCTTTTCAATGGAAAGACAGACGTTTGATTATTTTAGGTTCAGGGATTCTGGCCAATTTCTTCCCAAAAGTGGCTGGGGTTGAATAGGCAAAGAAAATGTATGCACTTAAACTTAATGGGGCTTAAACACTGCATGTAACAACACAAAAATGGACAGAAGCCTGAGGGGCAGCAGCAAGCTCCAGGACCAGGACTTTAATGCTGAGAGAAACTGCCAGAGCTGCTGATAGCAGCCATTGTGAATGTATGTGCACGTCCCGCTCTCTAAATGTACACACTACTTTCAGTTAAAAAGAAGCTTGCATTCATTCTCAGATTTCTGTGATCTTTCTGCACCAAATGGATTCCAGGTCTCTCCATAGGCTCTAGCTAGTTTTTATTCACCTCTGCAAAACAGAGCTTTAAAGGATTCACACCTCAAAAGGAGAAAAAATAGCGTGGCAGCCACAGGAAAACCAGGTGGCCCAGTTGACTCCCACAGCTTCAGAGCAGCTCCCAGCTCCCTGCTTAAGGCAACAGCACTGGGAGTGGCCTGGAGACCCCTGTGCCCCTGCCTCTCCCTGGCTGGGAGGTTAGGTCCTCCCATCAGCCCGCTGAGTGCACACCTCCACGAGTGCCCAGCGCAGCCATAAATGGGTAGAAATTGTTTCCCAGGCTGCAGGAATATGAACCCGCAAAGCAGTTCTGTTTACAAAAGGACAATTTTGTATTTAGTAATGAGGAAGGGAAGAGAGACTGAGCTATGGTTTCTTGTTATGATTTCAGTCTCATAAATGATCTTTCTGAGATGGGGGATCGAGAAGGAAAATGGCATCTAAAAGCTCCCACCTGGAACATGGGCAACGCAAGGGAACGTACTTGGACAAATACTCTGTGGCAGCTGCTGCAAAGGGCCTAGCACGGGGATAAGAGCAGGCAGGAAATGAGATGTTAGTTTAAAAAATAAGATGGCCTGATGTTGATGGCCTGGTGACAAGCATCATATAAGAGAGCAGAAGGAAGATGGTTCCTCTCCACGGCACGTTTCCTCTAAATAGTGAAAGCAACTGCAGGTACTCATGTGCCATAGAAGACGTTGGCAAACTGGGCAGCATTCAGTAAGGACAACGATCGAATCATTAAAGGAAAGATTAAATGACTAAATATTACAGTTCGGGTGTGTAAATCCCTTAGAGAGAGATAAAATCATTTGATGGCGTCAACTTCAAGGGGAGAGTGTTGTTTGCACAGCTCCAAATGATGCATAACGAGAAAGGAAAACACTCCTTCCCACAGAAAAATGCAGAGGCACTCCACAGCCAGATTCTGCTGGGTGCAAAGGCTGTCGGGTGAGCAGGGCCACGTCCCCAGGGCCACTCACGGTGACAGTGATGATGAGGAGGGCTTGGAGCAGAGCCGTGCAACTGCAGGGTCAAGGCCAGCCCTGCTGTCCCCTGTGTCCCCTCCTCCTGTGAGCAGTGTGTCCCTGCCATGTAGCGAGCATCTGGGTTCCCTCGTGAGCAGAGACAGGCTCTGTCCATGAGATGGTCTTACCAGGGGGTCAGCAGCGGGTGCAAGAGGTCCTCCAAGATCAGCCACTGCTCAGGGTTTGGTCTCCTGGAAGAAGCTCCCAGCAGTAGCTTAGGACACAAGTTTCAAGTTCTTCGCTTTACTTTTCCCACGAATGTGAGGGAAAGACAAACTCCACGTTTCCCTTTATGCTTTACCATCATTTGCCAGCACCAACCAGCTCCCCAAAGGCACAGAGGCAGGGTGTAATGAGCACACGTACATCTTTCCTTCTGGAGCCATCCGCAGAGCCAAACTTTGTCATTTTGCTCTGTGAGTGCTGCCTGCAGTTAAAGCTGCTCAATGCCTCCATTAATGACTGCTTTCTGTTACTTACCGCTCTGCCAATGCTCAGCTGCTCAAGCTGCAACACTCCGTGCTGGAAGTCTGCCTCAGGCAGGCTCTTTCGGTAATTTTAAGCAAAAATAATTCAACTGTCTCCCAGAATAAGATTAGCAAGATATATGTTAGCTTGTTCTGTTCAAATAGAGAGATTAAGTGCCTTGGTCTTCAGAGACCGGCGCTGACACTTTGCCAGGCAAGGGGAATCTGCCTTTGTGGCTGTCGGAAGTTTTCCCACCTGCGGCCAAGTTACAAACGACACAAACCTTCACTCTGCACATGCCTGATGGTGCTTGTTCAAGCTGGGCAGGTAATTTATCCGAGGACTGCTTTGGTCTCGCTCTGGCCCAGGATGCAGAGCAGAGTGATGCTGTTGGCATTGCCATGGCCAAGGAGCAGGGACCCTCCTGAGGCACGGCCCTTCCCCACACAGCTCCCACTCGCACCAGAGAGCCGGCTGCCCCAGGCATGGGAGAAGTAGAAGAGGTAGAGCTGTGCAAACAAAAATATTTATGTACTTGTACATACCCATTGGATTCTGCAGCTAAAAGCAACCCTACCAAAATGGCTACGCCAACGGGAGCTGCGCTCAGATGGCAAGGTTAGTTTTAAATCAAGAATTTTCCAACTGCTGAGTGCTTGACCCCATAGCCTTCCCATACTTTTAACCCGCACTGGGTTTGCGTCATTTCCTTGATTTGCAGGCAGCAAACTGAAACAAAGCTGCAGGAATGCAATGGTGTGGCACCATCCCAGCAGCCGCATGACTCACCAGCAGGACTGGCTCTTATTTTCTGGTGTTAATTCCACCGTGCTTGAAAAGCAGAATAACTGAGTGCTGATAGACCTTCAGCCTCAGCACGGGGCTGCAGCACGCCCACCGCGCTCTCATCAGTGATTGAGCCACCAGACCTGAACGTGTCTCCACTGAGCAAGTGCCTTCAGAGAACCCAGCTTCTGCCTCTAAGAAGTTTCTGTTGAGCACCTGAGATCTGAGGCTGTTGGTTTTTTTTCCTAAGGTTTCTTAGCTCAACTTCTTTTTTCCCCACAAAGAACAACCAAAGGCGCGTTCCTGATATCTGCCAAATCTCAAGTCTCTGCTCCAAAGGCAGAAAGTGCTGGAGTTTCTCAACTGATGGTTTTTAGAACGTGTTTGAATATGAAGAAAAAAATTGTTTCTCTCATCTCTTTCTCATAAGCAAGCAAAATCACTTTGGCTGAAGCCTCCCAAACATATTCAGCCTGAGACAGATACCCAGCACAGAAAACGTCAGCTAAGCAGCAAGCTGAAATGCAGGGGCTGTAGGCAAAGCAACGTTTGGTCCTACAACAAGAAACACTGGGCAGCCTTAAGAACAGGCAGAGGCACGGAAGCCACCGATCACATGCAATTTAAGCAGAGCTGCTGCCGAGCCAGGAGTGCTGAGCAGCACGAGGTGCAGCGGCTGTGCTCCATGCAGGGAGACCACGTATATGCTTTCATGCAAAAAAATCCAACAAAATATCAGGCCTCCGCACTCCTTTCTGCTGCCCAGCCCCTTCCTGCCTTTCTTCTACCATTCTCTCTCTCTTCTCTCCCCTCCCATTTCACACCCGTTTCCATCCACTGGGGCAGGAGTACCCACAGAATCAAGGCACGGGCTGCAGCAAAGGCCTCGCCAGGCCCAGCCAGCGGCCTGTGCCCCTTCCTCCCCCTGAGGAGTTCACACGGTTCTGTGGGCAAGCTTCCTGCCTCCTGCCCCGTCAGCTCGCTATTCATAGGCAAACTGCACTCCTCTGTTTGGCTCCCAGAGAAGAATGAGTATAAAAAGCTCTGAAAGTCTTGCTGCTGAGCCAGCAGGAAACTCAAACTGCTCTGAGCATGGGAACCAAGAGAATCGCTACAGCCAGCACAACAGGTATTGTTTGGGAGGAAATCCCTGCAGCAGACACAGCTGCCTACACACACACACACACACATATACATAATACATGTACGTGTGTGCGTAGTGAGGGGATGGAAAAGGGAAAGGCTGGGGAAGCTGTATCCAAGAAAGAACAAGAGAGCTGCTCAGCCAAGCCAAACAGCTGCGTTTCTGTCCAAATAACTGATCTGTTTGCTTCACATCTGTACCACGTGGGACCCCAAGGCAAGGTGATGTCTCTGGGCTTGGTCTCTTGACCTTGGTTCTTGACAGCTCTTGCTATGGGCCTGCTTTTGGTTGCATCAGGAGAGAGCGCATGGAGCAAATCTCCCAGTGGTGCCCATTTGCTGTGTTTCGATTTACACCAGGGAGTGATTTTTTTACCTGGATTCCTCTTGAATGAAGTGAAAGCAGAAGGTGGACTCCAGGAGAGCACCTCCTGCACTCCAGCCACTGATGAGCACCCAGCTCCTGGGAACAGCTACAGGTACGTGATAGAAATCCCCCAAACATCAAGTCCTCAGCACCAGACATCTACCTCTACGGATCAGCTCCCACTGCACCGTGCCAACGGCTAACATAGACACGGTCTACCTGCAAATACGTCCAAATTGAGTGCAAAAAGAGAGAAGGAAGAAGGAGAAGCTTAAATTAAAGAACTTCATTTTTCACCAAAAAGGGAATAAAAGCTGTGGTAAGACAGCTCACAAGCCCACATTCAAAAGGAGTTACAACATTTGAGTTTAACAAGACTATGGAGATCTACAGAGCTATCTCACTATAGATCTATAGAGATACTGATAAGAAAATAAATCTGAGAGCAGCAGGTCTTCCCATCCAGCTCAGCACCCCTTGCAGCCATTTATAGGAGCAGCAGCTGCGAAAAACTCCAATCTTGTGACCATAAGAAGGTGGCTAGAAGAGCAACACACAGCTTGGAAAGCAAGAAAGCAAGCAGAACAAAAGGGCCAAGCTTCATGTCAACACTAAAACACACAAGTGACAGAACGCCTGTCTGGCATTGATCTTTGTTTCCCAAATACTCCACACTGAATTGCATTACGAGCACCACCAGCCAGACTCCCAGCATTTATGCACAGCCACACATCTGAAGTGCCTTAAAGCTTTCTGCATCAGGATTTCACTCGCTTCACAGAGAGGAGTCAGCTGTGAAAGTCAGATCTGGACTGAGGTCCAATGTCCTCACACGGCTGCTTTTGGGGGAGAAGAAGGGAGCTGGTCTGTGGCCGTGTCCTAGCCCTGCTCTCATTGTAGGACCTGGTGGAGGAGCACCCCTGCAACTGAGGGCATTCCTGTCATTCAGTTCGCAGTTCTGGGGTAGGAAAGCTCGATGCAGTCTTATTTTGGATGAACACCAAAAAGCAGTCTGGGAACCTGGCCGAAACGAGCTGACTCCCCAAAGTCCGTAACACCAGTGGAAAATGTGCTGAGAGCTTACCTCTGCTCTTTGTAGCTTTCCCATAATAGCTTTTTCCTGTGCTGCATGGGAGCTCTGAGAGCCAGCAGAGGCACTCGCTCCTCTCCTTGCCCATTTCCACTCAAGGAGAGGGAATTAAAGTGCAGCACCACACTCCTGCACAGCACTCGGGTCACATCTTGGTCCCGCTCCAGGCTGTGCTGCCTGCATGGCGCATCGGTCACAGCCTTCCAGGTCTCTGCAGGATGGGCACAGAGCAGGCAGTGCCACCACACATGCACTGCTGTGGGCTCAGGGAGAGCGGGGATGGGCGGCAGCCCCCTGGCAGCAGCTCTCACATAATGTCAACGCCACATCTCAGCCCCAACCAGAAAAACTGGCCGTGGTTGCACAGAGCCCCACTTGGTTTCCCAGGGCCATTCAGCACTTTGCTGGCAGTGGATTGCCAGCAGCGTGGACAGCCACGAGCAGGCATCGTGCGCACTGCACGGCTGGAACCCCTGCATGTGTTACACGAGGAAGGGAACAGAACTGCAGAGCAAGACAATACTTCTAATTTGAAAGGGAACATTTCTTCCTCCATTAATTATTTCCCGTGCTATTCCTGGCAGTGACCTTCGCTGGGAAGGAAAAAAAAAATCCCATTTGTTTTCTATCTTTCATCCAACTTCCTATTCTAAAGCCTCTGGCTAGAATGAGTCACATTTCTATCAGCTATCACATTACATTACGCTGTATCAGTGTTGCTACCTGTCTTCTCTTCCTCACCATTAGGGTTTGTTAGCATTAAAACAGGCAATTTGCAGCTGCATTTAAAGATTACCTGCCTCAGCGGCAGCGCCCATAACACCCTTGTTTCTTCTGTGGAAGCAATACCACGAGGATTACATTTGAGACTGCTGGCAACCTGCCCCAGCTCGGAGGGAAATCATCCTGGTTCGGCGCAGGGACGTGTCCGCCTGTTGCAGAGCGGGTGCCCCTCTGTCACAAAGCAGCATCTTCCACATGGAAGGGGCACTTGCAAGCGAATCAGCTCCCAGGCATATTTCATCTTTTTTCAAATGCGCATTTGGACGGTGGCAACGGTCAAAGTCTCCTGTCAGAACCGAACATGTACCAATCCTGAAGATGCAAAAACGCCCAGGAAGCCCTCAGCTACATCTAGCCTAAAAGGGAAGCTGTCAAAAGGCTAAAAGAAAATAAGACGTTGCAACATAATGCAGTGCCTGAAAAAGAGCTTGATCTTCATCCTACAGAATCTTTTTGTCTCCCACATGAATGCTGTTGCAATGCTCCCTTCATTGCTGATAGACCCGTGACCCACAGCACGCTGATAGGATAAGAGCTGGTTGCTAGCAGGGCTGAGAATCCATCCATTCCTGATGCTTCTGGCATCCCAGGTGGGCCTGTGCAGAACACACAAACCGCTTTTTTTTTAAGCAAAACAGCATCATGCACCTTGGTGTGGCAGCAAGTAGTTTGAGGCAAGTTGCACAAAGCGTGACAAACAGCAGGAGGGAAGGCAGGCTCGAGGGCACTTTATAAAAGTATGTTTGTTCTGCTGGCACCCACAGAAGAGGTCATGGTCTGGAAAGGGCAAAACGTTTCCAGCAGTCATTGTTATTGCTTGTGCAGGTCTACTTGCTTTTCCTAAGACTAATCAGCGTGCTCGAGGTTGTATCGTAGGACTTCAGTTTAAAAAACAAAAACAAATGGGAGAGCCACTTTCAATGTATATATACTCAGGTCTCAAATAAACCAATACGACACATGAAAATAAATAAGATTTTTCCTTTAAATTTAGTGCTGCTTCCATTACACCATCAGCAATAGGCATGGAATATTTTCAGTAGCGTTTTTCTTAACTCTACCTTCTGTTGCAAAACCGTCTCTTGACATTTGTAAGCTTTGTTGATAGAGGAAAGGAGACACACAGGACCTCCCGAGCAAGATCTTATTCACAGGTACGAAGCTTCATTCAGTGATGAATGAATCCTTTCAGAAATGTTAATATCAGCACTTGCACAAGGTGGCCAAAGTAAACAGCAAACGGCTGGTTCATTATTCTTTTCGGATCCTTTGCCAATTCACAGTTCTTCAGCATTGGTGTTGAAATAGACAGTGTTTTGTTGGAAAAGAATGGAAACACATTTCTGAACTAAAATCTACTGATGGGAACAGATGATGCACCAGTCCCAAGAGAGGGCTTCCCTGTGAACCCAACCAGTGCTGAGAGAGGAGGAGGAGCAGTGAGGAGATGGAGCATTTTGATAACTTGGATCATATCTGACTACTTGCATTCCCCCAGGAGATTTACTACCACTTCTGAAAGCTGCAGCCAAAAATATGCTTTGATGTATCTTTTATCTAAGGCTATCTAAATACCATCCTGATAAATTATGTTTGTGCAGTTGAAGCACTGAACCAGAGGGGGCTTTTGTTCCCCCTTCTACCATAGGCTCTCAGTGTGCCCTTGGAGAAGCAACAGGGATTCACGTGCCTCGTGAGTCCTGATCAACTGGAAGCTGGCAAATGTTGTCCCAGTTTTCAAGAAGGGTAAGAAAGAAGATGCTGGTAATTACAAGCCTGTCAGTCTCTCTTCAGTGCCTGGTACAATTATGGGGCTACATCAGGCCGGTGGCCGGTCACTAAAGGGGTTCCCCAAGGTTTCGTTTTAGAGTCAGTTCTCTTCAATGTTTTTATAAATGGTCTGGACACAGGACCCGAATGCATAGTAAGTTTGCAGGTGACGCTGAATCAGAATAGAAATGCAGAATCATACAGTATCCTGAGATGGAAGGGCCCCACAAGGATCATGGAGTCCAACTCTCGGCTCTACACAGGACTACTCAAAATTCAAATCATATTTCTGAGAGCGCTCTCTGAGAGCATCTTGAACTCTGGCATGGACCGCTGTAGGCTCCTTGAAGTGCAGAGAGGCCTTGCAGACAGATCTCAACAAATTAGAGGGCTGGGAAAACACTGACTGCATGAAGTTTAACAAGAGTACTAAGAAAAGGTTCTTCACCAGCGGGCATTGGGGTCCTGGAACAGGCTCCCAGGGCAGCGGTCACGGCCTCAACCTGCTGGAGTTCAGGGAGCGTTTGGACAATGCTCTATCACATAGGGTTTGATTTTAGGTGGTCCTGTGTGGAGTCAGGAGCTGGACTCAATGATCCTCACAAGTCCTTTCCAGCTTGGAATATTCTAGGATTCACCTGGACTCCTCTCAATCAAGTTGAGGAGAGACCACTTACCTGCAGAGCTGGATGGGAAGGAAGCTCTGTGCATCATGAGATGGACAGGGCCTGTAACACTGGGTCCTCCTGAAACCAGTGAAAACAAATTGACACTAGTCAGATGTAAGCCGCCCTGAAATTAATCATATGATTCACTTGGAAACAAATTCTTTAGTTCAAAACTTAACAGCAACAGCCATCTCTCCTGGGCCCACTGCTCCCATAAATGAGCCAAATAAAAGACCCTTTGAAAGCTCACTCGTTGTAATGTAAAGCAACCAGCTTTGCTTTGACTGCAGGGGAATGTGACTTAAATTAGGCTGGCTGACTTTATGCTGAAGAGGATTACAGTTTCTCACATCTCCTGTAGCACAGCCCAACTGTGCACAGTGACCTCTCTGGCTAAAACCATGGGAGGACATTTGACCCTGCCCCTGGGTATTTGCCCCCATATGAAGAGAAAATAGATGGAAATGGAGTTGCCAGAAGAAACCATTGAGGGCAGAAACAAGATTCCAGCAAAAGAACAAACTTCCTCAGATCAAAGAGGAAAATTATTTTCCATTCCTCTCCCTCCTCTGCCCCCAGGTAACTGAGTGCTGCAGGACTCAGCTGGGGGAGAAGGGGGGATGAAGGAGTAAGAAGTAATACTTTTGGTGAGGGAACATGTACAGTAAATAACAGCTGCAAAGGCTCCCCAGGGTATTGAAGACATTATAATTTGGGGGGTTTCTTCCCCAAAGCAGACTTTAACGGGAAGCAAGTTTTACCCTTTCTAAAGGAGCACTCTACAACAAGCTTGTTAAGCTTGGAAAGTGCTTTGGGAGCCCCTGGGATGAAAGGCGCTCGAGGAATGAAAGCTGATATTTATGATTATTGCTTGAAAGGAACAGTGAGGAACACTAATGTAAAATATGAATGGCTGCTGGTGCTAAAAAACGTGTTGTTGACTTGGTGCTAAGGAAGATATTCCCAGCTCTCAAAGCTGGATGGCAAGGATGTAGAAGGTGCAAGAGGTGGAAGAGACTCCTGTAAATAACGGCAAACACCAACCTGATACGTAGGGCAAATGGGTGCCTTGCGAGTTTTCCTTTTCTTCCCCATAAAGTGCAGGCCATGTGATCTCTCTCACCCTAACTCTGCCAGCCAAAACAAGCACCCATTAACCACAGCAAGTACTGCTGGTCTGCGCTCCTTTTAAAGGAGGAGCCCACCGATCCCTTAGGACAGGAGGGGAGAGGCATATCCTTTGTAAGTGATCAGATGTAACGGGTTGGCCTGAGTAGATTCATATCTAATCTCACTCAAGCTTCTAAGAAGCAGAATCAACCCCAGGCTAATGTAAATTAAACTTCCCTATTTTAGAAAGCTATGAGAGAAGGGAATCAGGCTAACAGACTCTGCTCCTGCGAACATGACCTGCATACTCTCAGCTTGCATAAATCTCTTCTGTTGATTTTACAGTGGGTATCTGGCCCCCTGATGCAGCACTCTGCAGCTCCCAGGGAGGATGTTTTTCCATCCAGAACCGGTACTGAGAAATCTTCACCTTAGTCTGTCAGTCTTCCACTTTTTCCCTGCGAAAAGCTAAAAGAAAATCCTTAGAGAGAATGAATTCTGCTTCCTCAGTTCTTCAAAAACAAGCTCAAAAGTGACTCTAGTGCAGAAGAAACCTTCACAGCAAAAACCCACAGGATCTCAACAAGTGACTTTTTTTTAAATATAGCAGAGAAGAACACAGCATGCGCCAGAGGCTGAAAGCTAATGCCATACAGATTTAAATTAGATAGAAGGTGCAATTATTTTTTTTAACAAGTGAGCGTGATTAACCACGGCAATGAATTATCAGGAAGGGCTCTCTACTCCAGTTCTCGGGCTCCAAATGAAGATGGAAGCCTTCCAGAGGCACGCTTCGAGCAGACATATGTTACTGGGCTAGAAGAGGGGAATGGCTCCAGGACAGGAAGCCCATGGATTAGCACCCTACCCAGGCTAGCAACCCACTGCGTCACTTTGGGCAAGTCTTTCAACCTCGCTGGGCACCACCTTCACATTTTCTAATGTGGCTATGCCACTTGCCAGCCAGAACACTGTGACCGCTCGCTGTGTCAGTGAAGCCTTGCCTCCCACTCCAGAGAAGCGCACCTTTCCCCAGACCAGCACCAACAGGACTGGTTGTACCAGCAGTCCCTTTCTGGTGCACAGCCACTGTGCTGGCACGGTGTAAGGGAGCAATGGGACAAACTCCTGAGAGCCCCTCGCAAACGCATGCTGCTGCTCACAGCTGCTCACAGCCCACCAGGGACTGGGGTGCAGGGCAGCTCCTTTCCCTTCTTGTTGCTCCCGTTTTAGGCACAGCCTAATGCTGACGGGTCTGTATTAGTAACAGAAAGTCCTTGGCCTTTTTTTATTTTCCTTTCCTTTTCCCTTTGGCTATTTAGGCCAACTCCAGCTAATCATGCTTTCTAACTTAGACTCAGTCACTGCCATGGCAACCATTTCAACACGAGCTCACAGACTGCCTCTGAGCAGTACAGCCCCTCCGAGAAACATGCACACCTTGATGCTCCGTGAGAGGCATTCAGAGAGGAGCACTCTCATCTGCTACAGTGACACATTTTTCTACCGTCTTACCTTTGGCAGCACGAATTTCTGCGTTCAGCTCTGAATAGCTCATCACTTCTTATGTCCCCATTCCCTCCCCCAAAAACAGGCTCTTTAAAAACCGGCACAGATTTACGAAGATGAAAGAGAAAGGTGTAGGAAGGGAAATGCATTTGGAAATTCCACTCTCTGGCATTTGAATTCACCCTCGCAAGAATGCAGCAAAGCCTGTCCTGTTACTGCTTTGAAGGAAATTCTGTTTTGCTCCATTGTGTAACCATGGAAAAGGAGAAAGCTTCTGGGGCTTGCTTTCGGTTTTTCTCGTATCCCAGGGGAGAGATGGCAGCCAAGGAGTAGCATGGGCACTGATCTTCCTCCCTTGCAAAACGCCTCCTGTTTGGAAACACAGCTGCTTTGCAACATGCAAAGCCAGATCTGTGTTTCTCCATGCGCAGAGTAAGACACAGACGGCACTGGAAAGGGATCTGTCTGGAACATTCAGGTGCATTTTCAGGTGGACTAGATGACCTTTAAAGGTCCCTTCCAACTCAAATGATTCCATGATTCTGTGATTTTCCCAGCTGTCAGCTCTGAGGATTGTGCTCACAATCCAGTGACAAGTTTTGCCTTTGACTGCTCATGATGGCTGGTCTGGGCACCTGGCTGGCACAGGAAGGTGCTGCAGTGAGGGGCTGTGCCTGTGCTGGCCATGCTGGCCACCAACAGTTCTGCTCACACTTAACACACTCTTCTCCCCAGAGCAGTTGGAGAGGAGGCTCTGGCTGCCAGCACCACAGTATAAAAAATTCTTATCCATTTCTGTATGTAAGTGTGGCTGCCCCATGGAAGAACCTGATGCCACATCTTGAATGTTTTCTTTTATGTGTTTATGTGTGTAGGTTTCAAATACGTATGTAGACAGCACATGTGGTGTCATGCTGATCCTGACCAGCTGTAATTACACCATCCATTCCTGCATTTATTACATTCCACCAGTTATTACTCCATCTTTTCCTGCATTTACATCCACGTCCACTGACAGCTGGCCAGCAGCCACAAGGGAGACCTGCCCCCACCTCTACCTCTTCCTTGTCATTAATGAGAAAAACACTTCTGCTGCTGACCAAGGGAGAGGAGAAATTTGTTTGCACCTGCAAACAAACATAAGTCCTCGCACCCAAAATAACCTGGGTGAAACGTGTGATTTCGGTGTGAACGTACCACGCAGCCCACCAACACTGGCCAGAGGAGAGCACCCTCAGACACGATCCTTCACACCGGTACTTTCCCTAGGAACGAATTCAAGAGACCAGAGCCAGCAGTCCCTAAGGCAGGCAGATAAATCTGAGCCAGTAGGTAAATAATATATTGCAGTTGCCTTTGCCCTGTTATTTTGATGCATGCACATGCAGGCACACACGTGTTTCATAAGCCCTGCATATGCACTTCTCAATCAAGTACCGTTTATATATACCATCTTCCACTGAAATCAAACCTCCGAGACTGCTTAAGTTAGGAAACATGCTGTGTGCTCAGAAAGACACATCATGCAGAGTCCAGCAAATCTCTGGGTCTTCTTGAATGCATACAGACTGCCTGGGGGAACCCAGAGCCTCAGCTGTCCCTTCTAATCTGCAACCTAGAGTCAAGATCAAGGCTGGCAGGAGGAAAATATAGGACACGAGCTTTTAGCCAACATATTTTAATGTTAATGCATTTCTGCAACTATAATAAGCAAGGACAAAATTATGAAGCTCTATGAGACTGGGAATCCCATCTTCATGGCATGCATATGCTGTTGGCCTGATACTTCACTGAGTTAAATTTCTACTGAAATGGCTTTTCCACACTTTGCTTTCCCAGTCTCTCCCCTTCTGGCAGCCCCTCGCTCCTGCATACATAAGGAAGCTCCCCTACCCTCTTGTCAGAGAGGGCACAGAGGGACGATGGCTAGAAATGAAGCTGCAAGAAAGAGTCTTCACTTTTTCATGCCCCACTTTAGGTAACTTGCCTAACAAAGACAGACTGGCAGCATCTAGAGCAGAAAATCAAAGTAGTGAACCAGGGCACAGGCGGAGGAACACAGCCCTCCCCACCTCCAACACGCAGTGCAGCCCAGGACACAGCTTTTGCCCAGGCCACCCAGTGCTCTCCCACACCATTCCCAAGGAGTTCGCACGGGTCAGGGACTGTTCCCAGCAGGTAGCGTGTACATGGCCACGTGGAGTTGGAGGGCAAAGGGTGTTTATCTGTCCCACCATGGCCAGTGTCCTTCAGCCAGAGAGTGCACCCCAGTCCCTGCCCACTTGAGGAGCACAAACACAGCCGTTATACCCATGGGCCACCTCAGGCTCGTGCCTCAGGCTTCAGCCAGCAATCAAATTGACCTGCCTCTGCTTTGATGCAATCAGGAGGTGTCCCTGAGGCAGCCACACAAACCCTCTCCTCCACTTTGTCCCAGGGCAAAGTCCAACAAGCCAGCTCCAGCCGGCAGCGGCTCAGACCAGCACACCTGCTGCTGGAGAGGCGGAGCAGACAAGCGCTGAGCATCGCACCCTGCTTTGCTCCACCAGCACACAGCCACCAGGTCAGCTTAACCCCTGGCAGCTCCCGGGCCTATACGAGCTGCAGACAGAGGGGCAGACGGTGCTGTGCTTCCTGAGGCCCAGGCCCACCCTTCCTTTTACCTTTCAGTGGCAGGAGGGCAGCAACATTCACTTATTTTGTCTTCATTTGATCAAAACGAAAAGACAGGGGTGCCTGTGGAGCTACCTGCTGCGTTCTGCCTGCATTAGCGGCGCAGCCAGGACAGCCCCACGGGGCAGCAGGGCCCCGGCCACCACTCAGCGGGTCACCCCCCCTCAGAGGCAGCACTCCCCGCTTCTGCCCAGCACTCTGGGCAGCACGGTGCCTTTCCTTCACGGCACTGAGCTGAGGAGAGCTGTGCAGAAACCTGCACAGAGCACTCTTTCCACTTGCTTTGGAATCCAGTGTTAGTAGTGGTCACATATGGGGATATGTGAGAGGCAAGGAAGAAGTTTAAAGGCTGTTTCTTACATCTGCTTAAGAATGCGCCCTGTTATGTTCTAAGGGAGGGCGCTGGCATGGGAAAGAGAGTAGGGCTGTTCCCAAGCAGGTCAGGAGAGATTGCAGACAAAAGCAAACATTGCAAAAATCTGTTTGAGTGAAAGCAGAGAAACTGCTTGAATGTGTTTTTAACCCTTTTTCTTCTTCCTAACAACAAGCACTTTCTTTTTTGCAAGCATGCTCCTGGAATGAGAAGTCTCATAGTTTAGGGACACGTTCACACTGGGAACATTCACGTGACCTTTCAGATCACATTCCTCCTATTTATAAGAGCATTAGTCACCCCCTCAGAGAGCAGCACCAAGACCATGTTTGTTAAATGACTAAATGTGCGCTATGAATAACCAGCGGTGGGTATTTAAAACCACAGTTAGATCCAAGAGCACACAGAGCATCCACAGCCAGCACACGCTCAGACAAAGCACAAATAACACCGCACGTAGCATACATCTGACAGGCAGTCTGGAGACAGCTCCCTCACAGGAAACAAGGGCTAAATTCATTGGACAGGTTGTTTTCCAGAGATAGCTCACCTAGTTATTTAGCCATACAGGAGAGCTGGCAACGGAGCGTGACAGCTGCAGACTTAAATGTGAGCAAAGTCCAGGCAGAACGTCACGGAGCAGCAGGTAGAGCACAATTCCCCCATGCTGGAGCTTCTCCACAACACTGCACAGAAAATATCGGGAGAGTGCTACTACAAGTTTGCAACTTTGTCACTGGGAAACCAGCTCCGAGTAATGCCCAACTTGCTAACTAACACACTGCTCAGCTCAGCTCAAGCAAAAGCACAGTACAAACCACGTGTGCTATTAGCCCCAACATGTTTGTGAGTCCCAGCCAACATGAGCAAATTTTCCATGTCCCAAACCTCAGCAGTGCCCGCAGCAAACTGCCACAGGCAGTATCAGTTCCTGGGTCCTGGACATGGCACTGCTTCCTGGCACCTGGGACCTCCTTGCTCCCCGCGTGCAGCCTGGGAAGCCTTTCGCAGGACAAGATAAGTGCATCCAGCGCACTCGGACCACTCTGGTGAAACCATCTGAGTGCAGGTGTCTGGCAGGAGAAAATCTGGAGGAGAGGAGAGAGGAAGAGTGAAGGACAAAGAGGTGGGAGGAAGAAGAAGAAGGAAAGTATAGACAGCAGCACGAGAAATGAAGAGAGGCAGCAGGCTCTGTGCCTCTCCCTGAAGGAAACAAGCACGCTGGGCTGTGCGAGCTCCAGGTTCCTGACAGTGGGATAAGTGGAAGTGGGGACACCGGTGTAAGGGATTTAGGAGAATTTTAAAGAATTATGTGCTGGAACATGGAGAACTGAAGGACTCTGAGTTCCCATCAGCCCCTCAGTTTAGTGCTAATGTCCAATGAGGCACTTCCACGCTGCATGGGATGGCCTCGCAGGGACACTGGGCCCCTGGGTGCATAGCACTTTTAGCCAAACCTTCCTAGGGTGAGGATGGACACTGTCTGCAAAAGGCACGAGGCTGCAGCCACAGTGCAGCCAGGCAGCTGCCCCTGCAGCAAGCCTTCGTGGTGTCAGCCTGGCCAGAGCAGGGTAAGTGTTGTGCCAGAGGCAGTGGCAGAAAGGTTCAGTGAGAACGTGGCAGCTAAAGGTGCAAATATCACTTTCTTATTGCAGCCTCTGTGAGCAGCCGTGCCTTGCAATACAGAGGATGTTTTGAATGGCAGAGCCCAGGCAGTGAATCATCTTATAATCACAGCTGGTGTGTCCCAGCCTCCGTGTATCATCAAGCCCTCCTCTGGGTCAAGTAATCATCGGAGGGTGAATCACTGCCGCACAGGTTTCTCCCAGCACAGGTGGACATGGCAGCGAGCAGAGCTGCCTGCAGTCTGTGTCAGCCAGGCCGACCGAGCTCTCACCGCCTTGCAGGGCAGCTACCCACAGCACGGCCAGACGGATCCTGGCGGCTGGGAGAGCCCTGCAGACGATGTGGCCTGCCGGGCTCCACGCAAACTGTTGACCATCCAAACTATCACCATTTCCTCAAAATCTCCTCATGGGTCATTAAGTTCCTACTTCTCCAGGTTGGAACCATGTCCCAATCCCAGAATAATTGAGACTGGGAGGGACCTCAGGAGGCCATCTGCTCCAGGACCCCACTCAAAGACAGGCTGTGAGCTCCTGCCCTTGTCCCTGGAGTCTGAGCCACCAACACAGAGGAAAAGGAAATCCCATGCAAGCAAAGGGTGCTCTTCCATCTGTGGGACTCAGCTGAGATCAACAGGTGAGGAGAGAGTATGAAGGGGAAAAACTGCAACATCAGGTAGTACCAGGTGGCCACAGGAGGGGCTGAATAAGCTGAGGGAAAGAGCAGCAAATCCAGTGGGGGCAGACAGACAGAACATGTGCTTCCTCTGAAGACAAGATGGAGGCTGCAGGGGTGATGTGTGGACATTTCTGTTTTCTCTGAGTTTGCCACACATGCCCCAGAGCTCCTGCTGCACAAAGGAGCCACCTCCCGGCATCAGACCCCAGCCAGGCCCGGCTCCATGCCACCTGCCCAAGCCTTGCAAGGCTGGAGGCAAGGGGCAACCCTCATTCTTGTCTAGGCCAGGTAGGGGAAGGACTCACCAGGCCTCACCCCCACCCTGTTGCTAATATCAAGTAATAACAGTATTTAGTACTTCCATAACTACCTTTGCACTCTGGTATCACAGGCACAGGTGAATTGGAAGTCATTAAGATCATTATAATGAGCTTCAGCGGATCCTTTCAATCGGAGGCGTTATTTAGCCAGCCCTCATTTTCATGGTTCTTTCTGAATAAGCACCATGCATTGAGGTGAGGTTCACAGATGAGACACTCTGGCATAAAGGCAGTCTCCTACTTGCAAAAGCAGAGCAAGTGTCATCACGCATCATGTTTCACCAGACTTCAAAATGCCACAGAAGGTAAGTCAGGTTATAACCAGCTCCACCTACAACTTCTAAGAGCTGCAAGACTCTTCCCATGGACTGGCACTTGGGAAAGGTCTGCCATGATCACAAACAGCAGTCCTCTCTCAGCAGCTGCCATTCTAGAGGCTTTCACCGGTCAGTGCAAACAGCCCCCAGAAGCAGATGTCAGCCCATCTCAATTCCTCTCTTGGTAGAGAGGAAGGGGCAGGAGGCCAGCAGCCCTGGGAGAACCTTGACTAGGAAACAGGAGAACTCTGCTGACCTAGTGAAGGTGCTGGCAGAGACCTGGGCTGCTGGCCTGAGCTCAGATTCAGGGATACGTGGACACGAGGCTGTGCTGGCCTGGGCGCCGCTGGGGCTGGGGAGCATGTGTTCAGAGCACTCTGGAGAGGAGAGACCTGCTGATCCTGGGTGTGTTCCTAGCCATGCTTCTTTGTACGGCCTTTAAATAAGAATAAGGAATTAAGTGCCCCTTTAGTTGTGGGTACCTCAGTTCCCTGCTCATAAATGCAAATAAAGGTATTTAACTTCTCCCATTTTTGTCCATCATTTGTGCTTGGGCTCTGCATCCCTTGGGAAAACATCAAGGGTTTCTAGGTGTATCTGTCTTATTAATAATAAAAGTAATGCGCTGTTTTTGTCATCAGAGTAGGAGGAAATGTTAGCACACGGAACAAACACTTGCACTGCATTTCTTATGTTTAGAAAAAGAACAAAAAGATAACAGAGCGTGAGACTTTGACCGAGAGCAAAGGTAAAATCACGGCAGCTGACTCAGTGCAACAGAAAGGACTTAACACAGCTGGCAACATTTCAGCCTTCTCAGGAACTGGAACATGGGAATATGTTAAAAGCAGCACAACACATCCACAATACTGCCAGCATAAAGAAAAAAAAGTAACTGTTGGGCAAAGGCATTATTTTCAGTGGCATGAAAGTTCTAGCCAAGCACAAGCACAAACTTGTGTTTATTTGTTGGTGTTCAGCTACTGTCAACGTTGCAAATAAGTACAACCAAGTCAGAGAGTCCAACCTTGCAGTGCTGCCCCCAAATTCAGAGAAAATGTTACTTGCTCTCCGAATGTCCCTGTGATTTAACTGCTCAATCCGTTCCCCAGAAACAGGTTAAAACACAAGACTTGGACAAGACCAAAACAAATTTTGGTGCAGTTTAGAAGTGCAGATGAGACACAAAGCTGCAGCTCTACTTGAAGACAAGCTAGCTGTTACAAAAAACATTGGGAAGCAATGGTATTTCCTGAGGTCTGGCTGCATCTACAGTGTAAAGGAGCTTCCCGTGCAGTTTCCTTAATTAGCACAAATATGCTGACAACCTTCTCCATGCTGAAATCAAGCCATAGGCCAATAAAAAGTTTATCTACCTACGCATCCAAATCTACCACATGCTGAACCGACATGTTCCAGTGCCGTAATCAGCACTCAGATTATAACACGGCTTTGTCATGCATCCAGTTGCTGAAATAGATTTTGATGTCCCAATATGAAACCTATTTGTCCTGCTGTCAGCAAATATGAAAAGCGCCAATACATTCACTCACTGTTTTGCAAGTGCTGGGACTGTCCGCTGGCATTTATTGGATCATGTTGACCACCGCATGAATTTATAAATATGACCCAGTTGAATTAGAGGAATAACACGATTGGAAGGCCAGATTCTAATCTTGTTTAATCTGAAATAAGCACGGAATAACTCATTTGGCATCCAGTAATTCACTCGGTTTCACCGTGGAGTGATCAAGGCCACAGTTATCTCTTTACACAGTGTGACCCGAGCTTAGTCCTGTCAACAGGACACGTTATAACACAATCATGCAACAGTAAAACAGAAAAGACAGCATGCCAATACAGCAAATATTGTAGTACCAGCTCTAGGGAAAAGTTTAGCAACATTATGACAGGTGAGGTTTAAGTGTGTGAACCCCGAGCCTTGTTCCTGAGACAATTCTTGTGTTGTTGGTAATGCAGCTGGCAGGACTAAGTCTAAAAGCAATTTATGCCTGGCCAGCTCATAGCTGATTCTGAGTGAAAGCCGTGACAGCTAATGCTGTTTCCTCACAGCCGAGGCAGCCAATTTGCTGTGGCTGGCTCAGTAAGGTTGCTGCCTGCTGCGTGGACAGGGCACTGCAATGCGCTGCCGTGGCTGGTCTGAACCCTTCTCCCACATTTCGGTTGTCCCTACAGCAGCACACCCCTTGTCCCTGCACCGCGGCTTCCAGGAATCCACCTCCGCTGCCGCTGGTCTGTGGTGTCGCTGCCCAGATTTTCCCAGAACCACTTGGCACAGACGTGGCAGGTAGCCCTGCCAACATAGCTGCCGCTTGGAAAATCTGCCCCATGGACGTAAGCTGAGCGCCTTGCCCATTACCCGCTGTGACTCTTTTAGCTGGATACAAGGTCACAGTTGTGAGAGTGACATGAATGTCTCTTTGATGACATTGACATACATTACCCATAGTTTCTTGCCAAAAAGAAGAATGCCAGAAAGTGATGCCCCATGAAGAACAAATTAGATCTCATTTCGTGTTCCTTCACCCTCAGAGAATGGCTTTGAATGCCACTGAATTCTGAGCCGAGACTGTCACCCAGCCCACAACGAAGGCGACGAGGGTGGCAGCCACCTTCAGAGCCTGCCTGTTGAAGGAGCTCTTTTCTCAATTATATTTCAGGCCATTTAATCATCCATTTTAATAGTTGTTCCTCAGTACCACAGAGCAGCTTTAGGACACAAACGCACTGTCACTGGGCACCGTGAGCTTTCCTCAGGCACTGTCAACAGAATCATGTCCTGCAGACCTGTCACGACTGGATGGGGCTCCTCCTGAGCTGCTGGGGCCTGAGGAGAAACTAAACTAAGGGCCAGTCCCACCAGGTCCCAGGCACTTGCCTCTGCTTCCCCTGAGGCACAGGCCGCTGAGCCCTGCAGGGGCAGGCAGGAGGTCTCCAGCCAGCCCAGATCGTTATGTGGGGAGCGGAGACAGCTGATCCTGCCTGCTCGCACAGGAAGGGCAGGAAAGGCAAAGGCTCTTCCTCCTGCTAGGGCTGCATCCGTAACTCCTGCTGCCATTAAACCACCTCACTGTTCCAGAGAAAAGGGGAGGGGTGGAGTGAAAGTGACCCTGATCTTCCTTGAAGAATGGACTTCTTGATGCCGCACTGGGCTGACATCTGAAACCACCGAAAGCGTGGGCCTACGCAGAGAGAATTACCAAGCCGAGCCAGGCATGATTCAGTAATGCAAACTAAGCCGAGCAGAGTTTCCTGTTCCTAACCTCATTCCTTCTCTCTGAAAGACAGTTTATATGTTTTAACCAAATGGAAGCTGCAACCAAGACAAAAAGAGAGCTTGCCGACTGGGCTGTGTGTCAGCACGAGCCAGAGGGCTGTAAATCAGACATGGTGTAGTCAGCTCCTTCGGGAAGGCTTCCCTGAGGATCCCCATTGTGCTAAAGCAGCAGCAAAAAACATTCACCTCAAGACTGACGCACCTTTGCCTCCCACGGAACTCAATACAAATCACAATTGCTCATATTTAGAGAACAGAACCCTGCAAGCCTAATCGCATTTACACCAGTTCTACATGGGTTTCTTTGCCTTCTTTGGAAATATCTCATCTTTATATAGGTGTTGCCAAGATCAAACCTGACTTGGTCACTGCCTCTGAGCACTACTAAGGTCTGGGTCTTTCTTCACTGACAAAACATTGCCCTTCACATGGTTAGAAAGCTGCTTTCCTCTCCCTCAGCTACTTCCCAACAAAGTTTGAGAAGCCCATAACAGGAGCGTAGAGGCAGCTTGGATCCTGCAGGCCATTCCAGTTCCTGCAGAACATGAGCACATAACATGCAAATTCACCTCACAGCCCCACTGGTGGGCATGACCAGGAGGTGCCACCACGCAAGGAAAAGCTTTCCCAGTCCTCTTCCTCTGGAGGGCTGCCGCTGCACTGCCATGGCTGGGCTGCTGGTTTGGGATGTCGAGGCCTTCCCCTCTGGAAATGAGGCAAGTCCATAAGCACCACTCAGCACATACTGCACTGGAGCTGGCATCCTGTTTTCCAGCCCCTGCCACCGCAGCTTTAAAAAGTCTCAGCCCAAGCCTTGTTTACAAACTCAGCTCAGAAAAACATCAGGCTTTAGTTTGCTGGCAGAAGGCCAACCCTGATCAGTAGCTGTACAGGCTGTGCACTAAAAAATTTCAGAACTAAGAGAAAATACAGAAGACCGATGGCGTGAGAGGAGATAACACTGTGACCAGTGAATCCACCACGCCATGCCACACAGAGGAGATCTTCTTCCCCGCCGATGTACAGCACAGTGCCGTGGTACACACCTGGAGCAGGGACATACTGTAGAAGCCCCAGATAGCTTTGGAGGCAGGATCGCTCATTTATTTATCACAAAACTCAGGTGAAGCGCTATTTACATTGCTATAGAGCAAGGAGGGGAGACAGACAGACAGACCGTTTACATTTCCAGGAAACTTGCTTTAGCAACTGATGACATCTGGGAACAGCATTCTCCTTATTCTCCAAATTTTCTTTAGCTCAAGAATATGAAATCCTATTTCCTCACATACCACTAGCTCTCCAGCCACCATTCCTGAATCTAGTCAGGCACTACGTAAAGCCCCAGGCCCCAAGTGCTTCTTGGCTAATTCCGAGCCTTGCCCTCTGCCCTCCCCCAGGGAACAAGACCCAAACTTTGGGAAATCATTTTCCGTTGAAGCTGTCTGAGCTGGCTCTGCTCTTCCCCCAGAGACTGCAGCTTATGCAGGCAAAAATGGATACAGTGGAAATAAATGGCAGCCAAATAGGAGAGGAGTTTCTGTGCGCTGTTTTTGCTCATGTCTACTAGCCCACAGGTGCCCTACAAGCTAAAGATACTTCAGCTGACTTGTTTTTTCATGCCACCCTCGCATGTTTCTAAAAGCATCTTTCCTTTTGATCACATGGCAGCAGGTACTGACTTGCTTGCACAGAGCAGTTACAGTGACTGCGCTGAACACACGTTGTGCTGGTGAGCCCTGCAATGCTGTCTGTGGACACAGAGCCACCGCCCTGCCCACCCGGTCACGTTTTCCTCAGCGTTACCCCCGGTATGGCCCTGCGCAACGCCCAGCCACTTTCAGACAAGAGCCTGCATTCCCTCTCCCCTGCCCCTCCAAGCTCAGTGATCAGGAATACAGGGGAGAACTTGTGGCCACGTAAGCTCAGGATGAGCAAACAGCCAGCCCACACGCTGTCTGGCAGCACCAACGCTGGGTTACACGGGGATGTGCCAGCGGAGCCTGCATGCTGCTGCTGGGTCCTCAGCGCTTCAGAGCCAACTGACTCTGCTCGGGAGACCAAAATATAAACAGTACTTTTCTGGGAGGGGCGGCTGGCATCCAAACATTCCCCCATCTTAGTCACAGGTTGAAATAAATAAATAAAGCCCTACTAATCTCGCAGCTGGCCCACTTGCAGCCGTGTGACTGGCGTCAGCTTTCGTCCCGAGGTGAAATATGGGCCTGAGGGCTGGCTCCTGGCTTTGGGCTCTCCAATGGTGCAGGCGGGATGCGAGGCAGCCCCTAACTGGGACAGCACGGGCCATGGCTCGCAGCACAAGGGAACACCCACCTGGCAGAAAGCAGGGCTCAGCTGCACGCCACCTGCTCCACGGCACTTGCATCAGGGAGATACCGAGGAGGGCCAGGACGTGTTCAACCCAGAAATCCTCCCGTGACCACGTGGACACAAAGTGAAGCAGAGCAGCCCTGGGTCTGCTCTCCACCCTGCACAAAGCAAAGGACCAGAAGGATGTGGGTGATGGCTGCCTCCTTCCCCACCCCTCAGTGGGAGCCAGGAAGGCACCCGGGGGCAGCACCAGCCTGGGCCTGCTCTGCTTCCTGTCCCTCCGCTGCTGGCTCCCCATGGGTGGGATGGAGAGCTGGGCACTGGGTCTGGCACAGCACAGCCGCTCTCACCGCGCTGCCCTGTGAGCTGAGAGCCTGGCCAAAGCTCCCTGATGCATATGAGAGACAATCCCAGCACTAAATGCATTCCCTCTCTTACTCCAAACTAGAAACGGCTCCTCAGCCCACAGCATCACCAGAACACCTAAGTATAACCAGGAATGCAGCTGGACATGTAAGCGTGGGGCAAGCAACCACGAGCATATATTTTTATAGGAGCTATCCTAATGGGCTCTGATAGCTAAGTACAGTGTATCTGCCTGTTGCTAATTATATTTACTGTGGGGTGTTTTTTTTCAAGCTGAAGATGAGTCAGAAAAAGAAAAAAGTCCTTTATTGTTGTGGAAGCAGAAGGACGTCTCCTGAGGGTGTATGTAATGCACTACTGTCACGGCATGACAATGGAAAAACTGACTGCTGAGCCAACCAAACCCCCATAAATACCTAATGATATCTCTTCTGGCCCAGATTTCCTACAAGTCGGTGCCTGAACTGCATACGGAATGACAATCAATATGAAAGGATCTCTCTTCTCAACAGAGCCAGAATTTAAGAGCCCAGCTGAGCATTGTATTCCCGTTCACACAAAGAGATCCTTTCACAAGTCTGTCACAATAACCTCAAGGTGTTGATCCAGCAGGAGCGCTACTGGGCCTCTCCTCACCCTCTCCCCAGTGCCTCACAGCATTAGCACAAAGAATGGCTGGCTTTAATGAGCGGGCGTCGTTATTAATTGCAATATTGTTATGCGAAGAAAACATGCATAGATACACATAGGGCTTGCACTCACATGGGACAAGAGCAAAATTTTCTTCCTTTTTCTCCGTCCTCTTCTTCTTCTGGCTGGGTAATGCCACCACCTTGCTTCACCAGCTCGGAAGGTGGCTGTGCCAAGCACCTGACCCAGTTACAGGTATGTGTGCAGGGACAGCAAGCCCATTGTGAGAAAACCCGGCCTTAGCACATTTCTCTGGCTGCCCGCCAGCCTCTGCACGTTGGGCAAGTGACTCTGCCCGGCCACCGCGGTTACATCAGTCACCACCACCTCCCTGGATGTCATGGCACAGGAAGCGGCTGCCAGCAGAGAGAGAGGCAGCCACGGGGTTTTGCAACTGGCTTTCCAAAAACATTACAACACTTTTGCCGATTTCCAGTGGGTTTGCTCAGTTCCTCCCTGAAGACCACACAGATGTTGGATGGGCGCTTTGCCCTGCCATCAGAAGGTGGTCTTCGGGGCCCGGCTCTTCCCGCAGCTGCTCTGCAGAAGACCCATTCCACTGACTTCCACCAGTTTACACCAACGGCCTGAACTGAATTCATAAGCTGCTATCTCGGGAAAATAAAACACAATTTTTTTTTTTCCTGGAGAGGCTGAGTCCCCATGGTGCTCCATCCTCACACAACTGGGAGGCAGCACTGGAAGGAGTGAGTGGCTATAAGGGCCCTCCAGGCCCCTTCCCCTTGCCCCGCTCCCACCCTGCCTGCCAGCTCGCTCGGCCGTGGCCCAGCAGCTCCCCACAGGCAGCTGATGGGAGCCCACCAGGCCGTAGGGTCACAGGCTGGGGCGGCAGCACCAGGGGTGCGCGTGCTGCCTTGGACAAGGCTGGCTGGAGCGCTACCGCTGGCAGAGCCCACAGCCAGTTCCAACCTCGGCTGTTGCCCAAGTGTAAATTTAGAGCAGTTCCCCTCAGCAGCAGTGACCCAGGACTTGTCCTTGGGGAGGGAGCAGAGCAGAATCTGGACAGAGAGATGGTGCTTCAGGACAACCACTCAGGGCTCGGGCGTGAGCACAATCACCTTATAAGAGAGCAAAACTGGAAAATGAAAATATTGCTCCTGGCATGTGAGTGCTTCCATATTGATTCAACGCTTAGAAATGCACCCAAGTGAGGATGCCCTTCCTTCAAATCCTCCAGCAATTCACTTTTGCTCTTGGCACTCCCTCTTCTCTTCTCAGCTCATTTGCCCTGATGGCAACAGCTCCTACCTCCGCCAGCTTCCCAGCACTTCACTGCTGGACCCCACTGGCCTCCACGCTGCCTCCTCTCACTCCCTCTTCTGCCTCACCTCCTGCTTAAAGTGCTTCCAGAGGAGGAGCTGAAGCTTCCCTGCTTCCAAACTGACTGCTCTGCAGTGTGATCCACCACGGGCCCAGGATCATCCCAGTAAAAGAAGGGAGAAGTTCTTGGTGAGGCCAAGGGTTCCCCTTGGCTTGGGAGGGCTGCGTGGCCGTGCCTCATGCTGCTCCCCAGCCCTGGGACTGGAGCCCCTGGAGGTCTGCAAGCCCGGGTGGCTGTTCTCAAGCCAGAGGCTCCACAAGGATTATTTGGCTGCAACATATCATATGACTTTGTTCTTAGAGTTACATTTTAACTGAGAAAGTTTAACAAGTATGACTTATGGGCTTCTAAAATTGGCAGCAGAAAAATGAGCTGAGGAAGTCATGGAAAAAAACCACAAGCGAGGCCATTCCATGTTATGCACAATTTCTGGGCTCTTTTTCCAATCTTCTGTTTTTTTGGATGGTGGAAAATATTTTCCAGCTACACAGGCCTGGCCTCACTGAGTACGTATTTATGCCAAGTTTATAAAAAGCAGCTGCAGACAGGGTTGAATGAAAGGATTACACTGCTGTCTGTCTTCCAGAAGGTGCTTCAGTTCACACCCTGTCCCACAGAGCGAGGCTCATTTCTCAAATCTCCATGAATTTATGTAAAGAGGGATCAAATTCGAGCCTCATAACACAAACAAGTATGGCTGTGCATGTGAATGGGCACGGGTGCGTGCACATCCACTGATTTAGCTTTCAGTATGAGAAGTTCATCACCACTCCTCTGACCTCTCCACACCCTGCAGCCCTGTCCATCTTGCATGGATACAGCGACGGGGAGAGGGCTTTCAGGGTCAGGACCCTGGTTTCAGCGTACAGCTGCTGCCTGCTTCACACATACCTGCTCTCAAGCTGTTCCCTCTGAAATTCAGGCTCCGCCAGCCTCACGTACACCAAGGCTGCCAGGTTCTGAGTCCAAAGGGATCGCTGTAATCTTGCAGCCTGACCTCCTCCACAGCACACTGCCACAGAATTTCAATCTGGAGCCTGCACAGTGGAGGCATAACCTTAATTTTCAGCCGTGTCTCGTTGCAGCCTTGGCCTGATACACCAGTCACAAGAGGAGAGTCACAAATAATCCCTCACTCTCCTAAGCAGAACACTACGGGGGGTGTGGGGAGGACACAAACCGAAAGTAAATGGATATAAAAAGGAAAGGTAGGTGGTAAACTGCAGACCGTACATTCCAGCTCTGTACCCTGCTGTTTTTGCAGTCAAGTATCTTAGAATAACAGTACTGAGAACGACAGCGTTACATCGGGAATATCGGTCAAGACAATATTTCCTGGCAATTGTTAGAGAAATGCTTTTCTCACAGCTAATTGCTCCCAAGAGGCTGTGTTTTCTCTGTTTTTAGAAGGAGAGGGATTCAGAAAGAAGGTTTTTAAACCTCTGCACCCTGCTGCGGGACAAAGAACTGGGGGGGGAAGGAAAAAAGAAAGAAAAGAAAAAGGCACAACAGCTGTAATGTTCTATGAAATGATCTTGTTCTGTTCTCTTGCCGGGGTGGTGGGTGCAATCATCAGTTTGGCAGAGATAAATACAGAAAAAGCAAGAATTTTACAGGAACGAAAACGGGAGTCCTAGCTCCAGGAGTACCACATTGCCATCTAGTGGCACGGGCAGCGGCAAGCCACACACGCGGGGCTCTGCGAGCTTCCCCACTCACCTCCCGAGGTGAAAATGGGGCCGAGTTTCCTTCCACTCTTTTACAAGCAAGCTTGAACACTGCACACCTGCTTGGTCTGAGGAGAAGGGGAAAATGTCCCCAAAAGGATGTTTAAGAGAAACTTGGCTTTGCTGTGAAGTCCTGGTGTTTGCACCGAGGCCTGCAGGCTCCCGCCCGCCATTGCCACCACACACACCACTACAGCAGCCTTGTCACGCTGACTGGTGATGGGCTGGGAGGAACAGGGAGCACTGCCCTGTCCCGAGCTGATGGGCATGGATCTCGAGCTGATGCCTCCCTCCCAACCACGTGAGACCAAATACCTCAGCATCTGTGTGCTCTGATGCCAGCCTTTAAAATTAAACTCCATTAGGCGCCTCAAGTGATGACGTTCCATTTGTGTGCTGAGAAGAACCTTTTACCACTGAAAAAAGAAAAATCAAAATACAGTTTCCTTCCAACAGCAGAATGAAGGCACTCCAGCTTTGGAAGACACCCAGCAAAGGACAGCAAATTGATTATTCTGTATGACCTTTACGTGGTGAGTTAGAAAGAAAGAGTTTGGTGCATGTGAATTCTGATGTTCACCGAGAGATATCAAATTGGAAAGTTCAGTCAGAAAACAACAGTCCTTGTGCCTAAACTCCACCAAAAGAAATCACCATTTGGGGGAGCAACAGAAGCAGCTTTGCGTCAGGCATCCAAGACTGCCTGCAAAACTCTGCCTCTTGGCAAAGGCCTTCCCACTCTTGTACTTCCCACTGGAAACACATGACCATTCCCACACCTGGCAGGCAACGGAAGTGTTTAGGAGCAGACTGCATTTGAGCCCTGTGCAAAGAATGGTCTGTCTAGCTAATCATTAGCTTTGGTCCCTGGATCCTGGGAGGCTTCCCAAGAGCACAGCTGTTCTGTTTATGCCCTGAATAGCCATGTCAACGAGAGTGATACTCCCTGATAGTCGCAAAAATAACTTGCTTTTCCAAGAAAGAAAAACACAGTCAATTTTCCCAAAACAAAGATAACCTATGCTGCTCCAGTAAATCAGTCTTACAGCAGCCTTTCTGCGAAAGCCCACAGAAACGATATGAATCCTTTGATGACCTATGAATCCTTTGCCGAGTATTTACAAAGTCCTTGCTGAATCGATCAACAACAAAGGTTATGTTGTCACTCTGAGACCAAGCATACAACACCTGGAATACTACCAGGAGTCGGGGAGGCAGAATTTGAAGAGTAAATTGAAAAAAAGAAAAGGTCATGAAGTGTCCTGAGCCTGAGCCACTGCTGGTTGTGGCAGACCACAATCCATTTTCTTAAAACTTTTGTTTAAAACCAGGGAGACACGACCGCTTTTATTGAAAATGTGTTACCCCAAATAGGAGACATCGACCTGTGAGAAGATCTATAGTGCGATGACAGATATTAACAGGCCTGCTGAAAACTTCTGAGGGCAAGCCAGCAGAGAACACTGCCCCTGACTGACCTTGGCAGAGTCTCATAACAAACACCATCCTAGAAACAAGCAAAATGAAGGGAGGGATTCTATACAAGCCAGTTGTTTTCCCTGTTTCACGTTTTACGACAAAAAGCATGGGAAGAACACCGCTCTAATATCAACAAAATCCATCCCAGGGTCTCTGTGTGCTTTGGAAAATCAATTTAAATTATCAGCGCTTACTTCTGTGGTTGCCCAGAGAAGCTGAGGCACTGAAGCACTCAGCCCAAGCTCTCACAAAGAACCAGCCAGCCTGTTGGCTCATGAAGGCGGCAGGCTGCACCCACCCAACCATCCAGCCTTCTGCATGCATGGCTATCACATAGCCAGCTCCTGTCAGGCATATGCTCCTCTCCTTTCCAAGTGTCATCTCAAAAGCAGAAAAAGGAGGGCACAGCCATCCTGGTCAACAGATAACACCTGCTCTAACCATGAGGCGTTTAAGCATCAGTAGCAAGCTTTAGAAAGCTGCATTATTTTTAAGGATGGGTCAGATGGCCAACACTGTGATAAAAATTTCTTGCAGTAAAACACTTCTTCATTTTTCAACCATTTTATCAGGCCCTCATGTATTCAGTCTGCAATCCAACATATAGGATGGACGCTGACTCACTGCATTGCCTTCTGAGCTGTTTCCTTAATTTATGCCTGCTTAATACCTATGTCCCAGCAACTCCATTTGCATGATGGGGTCACCAAATTTAAGGCACTACGGCATTCAGAGGGCTGGAGCACCTCCCCTACGAGGACAGGCTGAGAGAGTTAGGACTCTTCAGCCTGGAGAAGAGAAGGCTGCGGGGGGACCTGATAGCAGCCTTCCAGTACCTGAAGGGGGCCTACAGGAAAGCTGGGGAGGGGCTTTTTACAAGGATAGATAATGACAGGACAAGGGGTAATGGTTATAAACTGGAAGAGGGTAGATTTAGACTAGATATAAGGAGGAAATTCTTCACTGTGAGAGTGGTGAGACACTGGAACAGGTTGCCCAGAGAAGTCGTTGATGCCCCCTCCCTGAAAGTATTCAAAGCCAGGCTGGATGGGGCTTTGGGCAACCTGGTCTAGTGGGAGGTGTCCTTGCCCATGGCAGGGGGGTTGGAACAAGATGATCTCTAAGGTCCCTTCCAACCTGAACCATTCTATGATTCTATGATTCTATAGTGCTCGATTTTTTTAAGGAATGTTTGACAGAACAGCTAGAGTTCCTTTTAAAGTTGCTATCAAACAGCAAGTCAAATTTTGAGATCGCTTCTTACATTTGCAATGCAGAAGCCACTTATGAAATGCAGGACTGCCAGCAGAGTAATTAACTCAGTGCTGACAGACCACAGTATTTGATTTCAGCTTGGGAGGTGGCGGGTGTTGTGCTTCAAATCTTTTCAGCAATAAAGACTATTATTAATGTTTTGGAGTTTTTTGGTAGGTTTCACGATTTATAACCAAGTCAACAGTCAGCTGAGGTCTGATTTTTCCTGATGGCAGTAGTAAGTGGTACTGATTACTCAACCAATCTAAAAATAATGTGATGCAGAAAAGGAGCAATTTTTAGGGCTATACACATGAATCAGATCAACAAAACACCCACCCAATAAATACCAAACCAATCAGACTATCCTAAACCTTACCTTCTCCCTTCCTGTGTCACTCTCCCAATGTCCTGATCTTGATTGCTTAGGTTTCCATGAGGAATGGACCATGAAGAGTAAGTTACAGGATCAGGACCGCAGACTGTGAGCTTGCAGAAGGCACAGACCTCCTCTTGACAGATTCTTCAGAGTATCACACACATCTCTGCTGACACAGAAGTAATAATAATATTTTCATGCTAAGAATTCTGCCAGTGCCAATGACCAGTAGATGACATCCCTACAGAGAAGTAAAAAAGGGCCCTTAGCTGTGTCAGACAACTTCTAGCATAAGCCAAGGGGCCTGGTGTTAAAGCTCAGAACTTTAGATGGAGAGATAAAAGCACACGAAATGGGAGACAAATAGCAATCCCCCACGGTTACACAAATTCAGCTGAGTGTCATTACAGCAAACACCCAAACTGGAAGAACTCGATAAACATGGAGGCTGCAAGCTGGGGACACTTGGGGCTTCTCTTCTTTATACATACAAAAACTTCCATCTCCTTAATCCTAGGAGCTGGCAGTCTTCACTTACAGGACCAAGCAATCACATAACACTGGGTCAATGTGCAGTGAAAGGAAATTTCCATCAAAACCAAACACCATTCCCACCAATAACGAGATATGGCTAGGAATTGATTAGGCATGTACTATCAATTAAAAACACCAGAGGAGACTTTCTCAAAGAACGTGCTTGCTCAGGAATCCCTTTTCTCCATTTCTCCATTTAATTAGTCATTGCATTATAATTAACAAATTCATGCAATAATCATTGTCAGTTTAATCATCACAGCGGAAAGTACATTAGTTCTAATTAAACAGTTTTAAATACAACAAAAGGTGCTAATCAGGTTGTTTCAGAGCTCCAGGAAACGCTCTTTTACATATACGCCGAAGCGGGCAAAGATTGGTTTGTTACAGCAAATTTCTCTATCTTCCAGGCTATCTCAGAGGGCGGAACACATCCAGATTGACCTAAGGAGACAAAAGCCTGCTTTGCAGAGACAGTATTTTTATTAAACAGCTCTCTTTCTCTAGGTACTTGCTATGTTTTAAGCAGACTCCAAAGTATTTAAACGTCTAGAAAAACGCTGACTGACAGATACAGAGGCTGAAAACTTCCATTTACATGTACAGAACCAACACACACTTTCCCCTGCAAACACACCCCAAGAAGCACAGAGAAACCACTTCAGAAGCGCGGGAGTGGCTGAGATTTCATCTCAAGCCAGGGTGCCACCATGCTACAAATAGCTGCCTCCCAGGCACCCGACAGCCCACCAGCTCACTTAGGTCAGCTACAGGATTGCAGCAAAACAGCATCCTGTTACCAACATTTTGCTTTTATTTTTTTTTTTTATTTTATTTTTTTGTTGTGGGGCGGGGGGGAGGGAAATGTTAACCCTTCCTCACACAGCCCATCACACACAGCCCAACTCCAGGCTTAAACTGTAGGTTCCTCTTCCACAGTTAACAGGAGCTCTCCTTTCACTCAGGCTAACAAAGCTTATCCAGAAAAATCACATCTGGGCAGGGGGAACCCTTCTCTGTGCCAGAGACACACTTGCATTTTATTGCAGGGTTACAGTTGCACAATGTGGCTTCCCTGTATACCTAGTTTGTGTTGAGAGATGGAGGGCAAGGGAAATATTTGTAATCATGTAACTACAACAAACCACACAGGATTTAAAGGGCCAAATTTAGGCGCCAGTGGAAACACAGGGCACTGCTGCCCCACTGGCTCTGTCTCATACACTGTACCAAATTTGTCTGAAGAAAATGCTGCATTGCATCACCCCACTAGACATGAAGATTCTGAAAACCAGGATTTAGCAGGATGAGCTTGCACAAAACATGTGCAAAACTGCCCTCTGCTGTTTAGATTAAGACCTGCTCAAACAAATGATAGCGTGACCAGAACGGTTTTCCACAGTTGTAAGGGTCCAAGTCATGAAAAGAGGCAGGGCTATCTAGCAGCAGCTGCTTTCTGTCTCCACACAGAGTAGAAATTTCATACTTGAAAGTCACTCACAGGCTGTACTGCAGCAACACCCCACTCAGCAACCATCCCAGAGCAGCGAGCACCAACGCACACCCTCCCATCCCGAAGGAGCCAAGAACATCCTCAGGGTGCAAGGGAAATGATGGTAACTGTGAGCAACGGCTGCAAGACGTGTCTATCAATCAACCCATTAAATCAAGACTTGACCTTTACAAAACAGGAACAGGAACTATACCTCTAGAGATAAAAGCTTACAGCAGATAGGCCTTTAGGAATTCACAATTATTAGGTTACAGCAGTGATCAGAAAACACAGAGGGCAGTCACCTCACCAAATGGTAGACAGCAAATAATCTGCAAAGCTAGCACCTGTAGGCTCCTGCTGCAGGGAAATCAGTGAGAACCCCGACTTGCTTTTTACGCACAAATGGAAAGTACTGTACTTGGAAAAAAACTTGCCTGTTATCTAGTTCCAGTAAGCTGAACAGTTTGTAACAGAAATATCACAGAAGGGCCAGCTGCTTTCTGTGGCTGCACTCACACATTCACACAGGGCACGGCAAATTCTGCCCTGAGAGAACAGCTCTGTATGTCCATATCCTCCTAGGGAAGCTCTGTTTTGGTACAACTGCAGACAGCACACCCAGCTACCTGCACCAGCACCTCAGTCTCCACAGTGCCTAAAAGCTACTCCAGTCCTTACGAATAAAGCACATTTCATCTCTGCAAGACACTTCTGGTCAGCTATGACTGCTATGCACACCGGTGGTTTTTTTTAGTCCTTCCCCATAATCTATACCCATCAGTGTAAGCATACAAATTGAAAACCAAATCAAGATAAGCGTGCAACAGAAGCCTTGAAGCAATTATTTTCTTCACATCAACCTTTTTCGTATCTGCATATTTAAAAACTCAGAAGCTTGGCTGTACAGTTCAAGATGAAACACACTAAAAGCACTCAGCGACCACTTCAAGACTCCCTTGAAGTTTAACTCATATTAACTTTAACATAATGGTCACATAGGGCCGGTGTTGAGCCTAAGGGACTTTAAAGACACCATCAACAGATGTACAAATGAAATTTTACTAAAACTCTTCTGGGTGCATAAATAGCTTGAGCTTTACTTTGATGATGGCTGGCTGCCCTCCTCCAACAGCAGGGCAAGTGCTGGGACTTCTCCATTTTTCAAGTTAAGGGCAACAACAATATTCTGTCATGCCCTAGGGTAAGGAAATTAGTGCCAAATGATTCAGTGCATGCCTTATCACTCTGGTTTTGGATTTGATCCCATTATCTAAAAAACTTAATGGTGAGACCTCAAAGAATGGTACTTCTGCATGATCATCAAACTAGCTGTTGGTTTGGGGTTCTCTCTCTCTTTTTTTTTTTTTCCAGCTATAAAAGCTGTCCAAGAAGATTGTAACTGGTGACAGGAGACTTCCTAACATAAAACGAGAAATTGTCAAAGTGGTCACAGACGCCAAAACCAAGTGCCTTGTTCCTGGAGCACCAGAGAACGGAGGATGCTGAGAGAGAAACAGCAGCTTTACCTGCAGCAAAGCAAGATTACAGACATTATTCACCAGCAGCTGTGAGCCCAACAGCAGCAAACCCACAACTGAATGTTTCACTTCCACCTTTTTTTTAATTTGCACAGGTAAAAAAAAAAAAATACAGTATCATGCACAGCTAATGCAATAGCACTGATATTACCGATGCAGTTACATCCATCACCACCACTGCACTTCCAATGACCTGCACCTTTGCTCATGTCTGAAACCAGTTTTAAGTTGGAGTGCCCTGCATCTGTGGGCTTCTACACCAGTGGAAGCCTGCCATTGTTGGAGCAACAGCAAATTCCCATTCAAGACACTACTTCAAGTTTTCATAGTTAACTGTTAAGGTTTAGCTTTGTCAGTTTTGGGGAAAGAAAGTAATAAAATTTATTAAAAGGATTCCCCATTCCCACCCTATTAGCCAAGGCACTCAAATCAGGTATCGGAGCTTGTACAAGCATACTAACCAGGTACTTTTGGATTATAACACTTGTGAATACATCTGTACTTCTTAAGCCTTCATTTAAATCCACATTGTCTAAAAATTTTGTTTGCATCTAGCTTTTCAGGATCAAGAAAACTAAAAAGGTTGAGAGTAATACAGGTAGCTATAACAACTATTAAAGCAATGAACATTTGTAGACACAGTCAGACTACCGCAAGCCTTCCATCACAGGAACTGACATCCAAATTTGCTAACATACTTAGTTCAGGAAAGCACTGCTGCAAGCTAAACTCTGAATCCAAACTGGCAGCATTGTACCAAAGAGCACAGAAAGCTATTCAGTTTTGAAGGAAGGATGCCATGAAGGAAGGGTGTCTTATGCTGTCTGAGTTTTAAGGCAACCTGATTTACCTTAAGAGGTTAAAAGATGAACCAAAAACATCTTAGAGTGAAATCATCACCACCGCCAAGGACAGCAGGTAAATTTGGAGCAGTTCTGTCAGCATAATCTATTAATTTTTCCTAACCTTTAAAATTAAAAAGTAAAAGTCCTCCAAGAAGTCCAACTGCACTGTGTAAGCACAGAACCTCCTGCAATTTCATCATATTTTTATCAAACATTTCATGTGCAGAATAACTCTATCTCTAAAACAAATTAAAAGAGGAAAACAGTCACTGTCACCTGAAGATTATGGCTACTAAGTTTTATTTCCGTCTTATGTTACCGGAACAACAAAAAGATAAATTATAGTCAGCTGTTCAAGAAATTTTGTTCGTACCAGCCATTAACTTCAGTACATTACAGAAAGATTCAACAGCACCTTAAACTTTGGGAAATTGGATTTTCAAGGGATTATTGGGGAAATATCTCCTTCATAGCAAACAGAATTGTCCAAGCTGATGGATTCAGCAAGAGCCATTTGTACTCCCAACCTCTGGTATACAACTACTGGTGACCACGAGTCACCAGTCCACTCAACCTCTCAAAAACTCTGTGCTAGAAAATTTCTGAAACTTTGAGGCCTCCTTTAGAAGAATCTGCCTTTACAGAAACTTGCAGCAGGCCAAAATGAGACAAAGATAAATGGGAATGTCAGCCAGAACGCATTCAGAATATCTCACTTCTCCTACTTGGACTATGCCATCTAGTACCTTACTGCACATAATGGCACCACCAACCCAAAGCATTCTTCTTTCTTTTAACCATGCCAAAAATATAAAGTTACATTCTTAACTGTTTCTTCTGCCACTTGGTTGGCCTTAGCACAAAAGCAGAAAATGGTGGAAACCAGTCCGTTTTAATTTGAAATTTTGAATATCCCATCCATGGAAAACAAGTATTTTTCTGAAAACATATTCAAGCCTATATATTTGCCTCATTTTCATTGCATACTGAAATTATACATCTTTCTAACTCCAGCAGCTTTAGCTAGTTTAGCCTGGGGATGTCATCATTTTACCTTTGTAACTTGAATCAGCATAAAAAATCTAAAGGCAAATGCCAAGGACTGCTAAATATTTTCTATGGTCTTGAAAACCAGAGACTGAAATGCTGATTATGTTACAAAAAGGCTAAAAGGCTTCAAAAAACAATCTTTGTGCTCTTAAAATATGTCCAAGATTCTACTCCAAACAGCTTTACTTCAGACACCTGCTTTAACAGAGCTTCCCTGTTTGGCAGATATGGTTTTGACTTGTGTCACTACAGGTGTTATCATTCCTGACAAATAAGTTTGCCATTCTTTCTGCAGCTAATCATCTATCACCATTCTCATTTGCATCTTTTTAACGTGACTGATTACTGTTTAAACGACAACATGCCTATTTTCTCAGGAAATTACACAAGGTTTTGAATTAATTAAAAGCATTGGAAGACCAGCCATAACATTAAAAATATTTTTTTAATGTTAAGTTAGATCATTTGTTCAATAGATCAATGTTAGCTCATTTGCTCTGACACCCAAATGTTCTGAAATTAAAGCAGTACTATAGGGACACACAAGTGCGGATAAATCTTTATTGCCATAACTTTGTTGTTTTCTTTTCTTTTCTTTTTTTTCCAAAAAATGAGCATTGAGTTTTCAATAGGCTGTAGTTTTATGTCTTTGTATGTACAACATTACAACTGCGTATTTTAATAATCATGAAGTTAGTGATACTTTGATAACTCAACACAGTGTATTTATAAAATGAATTTTTATCAAAATACACTTTTCACTGGGATAATAAATAAAATCCTGCGAAACCCACCTACACAAAGTTAATTTTAACTCTGGTAGAACCCGATGTGGTATACAGTCCATTAACTACTATGTTTGCCCCTTTATCCCCCTACTGATGCTCATCTTCTGGGGTAAGAAAACACTTTTTCCCCCTGTTGTGGTGTGACCTCATTCAACATCATCTTCAGCCAAGCATTGTGCACTTACAATTCTCTGTAAGAAGGAGAAAAACTCATTCACAATTACATAAAATTGACAGCAGGCAACTGATTATCAAGCAATGTCATTTTACACTGTTTGACACAAGGTTTTGAAGCCAGTTCTGTGGAAATTATATACTATGCAATAACTATCAAAGCTGAAGACTGATAAATAACATCCTAACAGCCTCAAGTGACGACCTCTGTGTGGTTTTTGGCTCTGTGTTCTATAATGAAACATTTTTGTTTCATTGCTTCCTTTACATCTTGTTTTTCTGACATTTTTCAGAGCTTTTATTAACAATATGAACCTTACAATGACATGTAACCAAGCCTGAGCTGTAATGACAGCTGACTGATAAACAGCACCAAGCATCTAGGTCATGTGAGATAACAACCGGAGGGAGTTTCCTTGCATTTCCAAAAGGTAAAACTTCTATTATTTATTGTAGGACAGACTCACTTGTGAGTGCACAGGACTCAGTCTAAAAAGGAGCTCATTCTAAACACATAGCTACCAGCACTTCTATCACTGGGAAAAGCCCTAAGCTTCCAAAACTGACACATTTTACAGTGTTAATTATCATTCCATGCTGATAGCTAGCCCAGAAGCAATAGGCTAGCAAAACCAACAAATTCTGATGGACTTCTATAGAACTTACAGATACTTACATGTAATTTAAAAAGCTAAGGATCAAGACCAAGTGCAAGGAAGTTATTCCTTTTCTGACACTCAACTTGTATCTGGGAAACTGGATCTGCTTATACACTAAGATGCCTGCAGGTGTCTCTGCTTTGGAAGAGCTCACCGTACTCTATGCGTAAGAGAAATTTTGTATTCCTATTTTAACCTGTGCTCTCACTGCCACATAATATTTTTCATACGTACTTTTTAATGTCTCAGGTGAAAGATGTTTTTATCTAACTGATCATATAAGAAAACCATACTATAAAAACCAGTACCCAAGGCTAACACAGTAGATGACAGAAGTTCAAATACTTTCCACCTCCACAACACGGAGCATTTCACATACCTGGCTTATTGTAGGGAGCTTAGTTAGAAGCATTTGGAACACTGGCGGTGGCAGAGTCTGCTGTAGAACTTGCAGTAGCTGCTGCGGCTGTCCACACACAGCAATGGCGTTGGTCAAGTGATCAACACCTTTCTCATATTCACCTGTACGACAAATCAGCATGTTTTGAAAACAAACTTCTTCCACAGTATGAAATATTTACATAAAACATCCACCAACAGTGCATTAAACTACTCAGAATCAATACACGTCTCTTTTCTCCTCCCTTGTTGAATCTTCTAAACACAGAAAGTTAGAAATGAGCAACCAAACCTTCTCAGGTGAATTTGACTCCCAAATGATAGAAATCACTTTCTAGCAAAAGGAAAAAGAAATATTATTTTTACAACTTACCCTTCAAAAAGACTTATGCTATTACCTTGAGCTAGTAGCTCCTCGCCAAGTTGGATCTCCTCAAGAAAAAACTTCTGAACAGCTTCAGCATCTTTCAGATCAGGCAACTGTAACACACACAGTAAAATTGAAGCTGGCCCTTAAACATTAGTTAATAATTCAGCAGAAAACTTTCTCAGCCAAAACCAAACAACCCTATTTTTACACTGAAGCTTGCAAAAAATTTACAAGTATCACCACTAAGTTAACATACGCAGACATTTCTGAAAATCAGACTCAAGTCTCAAACCGTTGCATCACACATCCACAGAGGGACAGAGTTGGAAATACCTCTACTCAGTCTATTAAGTGTACAACTTCGTAACAAGTATAAATTGCAAAGTGTGTTACATTCATCGCAGACCTTAGAATCTGTTACTTTATTTCTTCTTAAAGGAAACGTTGTCAATAAGAGAGCTGACAAGGGAATTGAATTCTGACAGCAAAAAACCTCCCAAGTTTAGCTATAGGTGTATCCCATCAATATTTTTAAATCTGAAAAGTATTTTTGGACATACTACGAAGAGGAAAGCATCTTCAATTCATATAGGAAATGTTATAATTTCTACTACAAGGCTTCCATTTGACTTGAAAAAAAGAGCAACTATTTCACATGGTTATTTTTGAAAGCTTAAAAGAAATCTGAAGACTGCATATTTACAAAAGTGTTTGTAATGTAGGAACCAAAACAGACAAGTCACTCTTCAAACAAATCTCACAAACAAACCTGGTACAAATGGAACATCTTTCAAAACAGCATTGCATTACTGAACACAGTATTACCTTGGAAAGCCCCGCTCTCTCTTTGGCAAGCTTCTGTTTCTTTCTTCCTATATGAAGAAAAACAAACATTTTTTAGTTTGCAGTTCATAGAGCCTTCAGATTATAGTTCTAAACAGTCCAAGTTAGTTTCCAAAACAAGAAACTGGTAATATATTCCATATACGGAAGACCGAACACGAGATTGCACCCCACTCTCCGCAACAGAGCATCATTTAGAGGTCTAATGAGAGCTGGCAGTGGCACATGGACTCAAAATGGCAATTCCTCTCCCGCTGGCTATTGCAAACACCAACTGTGCAGGGCCTGTAGCAGAGCATACCCCATGCACTACACAAGCACTGAGAAGTAAAGAGAATTAGACTGATAGAGGATTTTTCTACATGGATTTCTAGCAATTACAAGCCACAGAAGAACTGTCTCCAGATCACAGCTATCCAGCGTCAAGGACTCATTCTGAAATACCCCAGTGCCCCACCAACAGAACCCGGCAGCTGCTTTGCTAGAGCAAAGGCTTGGGAACCAGTTCAACAGGTAGCAGGATCTCACCATCCCGTAGCAAAAGCTTTACTGAAGCATACATTCCTGAAATGAAATAAGTGAGGAGAGCAAATGTTTAGAGATGGACCAAACATTTACGGGCTTAATCATTTAACCTGAAGGCAACAGGTTGATCTGTAACAGCAAATGGCAGCAATTCCTTCACTTGATCGTTCATCAATTGAAACAGCTGCAACAGTAGGATGGGATGTAACTCAGTACTGCCCATGGTTAAGTAACAACACTCTCCCTCTCTGTCCTCAGAGCCTGCTCAGGGAACAGCTACGCTGAACAGCTACCACACCACCCTGGTCTGTCTTTTGAGACAGTTTTACATGCTGGAAGCACTTCCAAACAATATGACTAGGAGCTTTAACGGCCATGAGTCAAGAATTTGAGATTGTCCAAGCGGTGAAGACACTCAGGAGACCACTTCCTAGCAGTGACAAAGTAACATGAAATCTATGGACAAGACCAAGCGCTCTTTTTATAACGGGAACTCACATTCTAACTCCATGGATTACCATTTTACTTTCCTTGATACCTTCATAACCCCTAGCACTTGAATTCCTACAACATACTGACCTGTCTATAACATTTAACACTACACAAAGAAAATCAACTCCTAAAGACCACAGCAACTATCTGCCACCAGGCTGAGCATCCAGAAAGAAAGAACAAGAAAAACTGACATCGGCAACTATGAATTTTTCATAAAAGCTTTTGGCCACTGATCACGAATGTATGAAATTGTGCGCTTTAACTGAAGACTGATGAAGGAATGTCAAGAATCACTAAGATTTAAAAGTGTAATATTGCTCTAAAGAATGTCTGAGGTCTGAGTACTATGCATTTTTTTTTATTTTTCTTAAATGTTTCACAGGGCTCTTTATGAGTTCACGAGCTAAATCAATCACAAAAAAAAATAGCTCTGAAGGCTTTTCAGGAATTTCTCTGATGCCAGCTTGCAAAACTAAATTTAAAATAGCTTTAGAGTAACGTTCAAAATTTATGTTTAAAATATCACAAGAAAAAGCAATTGCTGGGGATGGGGGTGCAGTTTTTTTGTTTTCCCTTGAGGAGCTGCAAGACAACGAAGAACCTTCCTCTTCTCTAAAGACACCACCACATTTTAAAAAGGGGAGGGGCAAAGCCTTAGCAACCTTTACCAGAAAGAATTTTAGGTACAGGAGGCCGCCGTGTGCAGCCATGCAAATCCGGCTCTCGCTCTGCACATAGCCTGCAGGTTTTTCAGGCACAACTCCTGCATAGGGAAATAAAGTCACATATGCAAACCAGCGGGTAGCCTGATCCTTGGGCACTGCTCACAGAGCTCCCTGCGCTGCCCCAGAGACCCTTCGTCCCTTCAGCTCCCACCACCTGTACAGAAACTAAGAACACTGTGCCTACTAAATAAATAAGATTAAGACACAGGGAAAAGCAAAGTCCAGGAGTTCTCAGAGACTCTCACGAAACCGGTTTTTCTCCTGAAATCTGAACCTGGCCGCTTCATTTTTACTACGGACCTTCGCAACGCAGACTTTGGCCCTCACGCAGCTTAAGCAAAGGGATGGAAAATACAACCGGGATGGCAAAAGCATTATCAGTTCTGTGTTTGCCAGCCGGTATTTGACCCCACACAGCAGGCAGTCCACTGGCACACAGGATCCCCTGTCCCTCCCAAAGGCTGCTGACATTGCACGACAGAGGCTGAAAAATAATCTTATCCTAAGAACATCTGCAGAGGTGATCTGCTGTAAAGCGTGCTGAGAAGCAGCACACCCTCATCCAGGGAGCTGCAACACGGCTGCTGCGCCGGGCCCTGCTTATGCCAAACGTTTTACAGACCATGCTTCAGCATCCAGCAGAAAAATGCCGCAGTGATCACCGGGTCACCAGCAGCACTTCGGAAACACCTATACTAAAGAAAAGGTTACAGCATTAAAAAAAAGAAAAAGAAAGAAAGAAAGCAAAAAGCTCTGAATGCTTTCTAAAGCCCTCCAAGAGAAAGCAGCACAGCACATTGTGTAACCACAGATCCCACTCTGCCAGCTGTGCCTGCCAAACAACCACCGCTCCCGATCAAGCCCCAATGGGCTTTTTCCACTTCTACAGCAAACGTAATTTCTTAGCCCCAGCAAGTTCTGCAGCAGAATTTTCAGCAGAAGCGTAAGGTTTGTTCAGCGTTTCACTTGATGAAAACTCAGACAATGAGAACAGGATACAGAAATCACCCTCAGTGCTTGTGCACAAACCCTAGGAAATCCAGCACCCATGCAACTGACTGCACTGCCAAAACCACGCTCCTTGTGTCAAGCAAACACACCCCAGATCATGGGGCTAAGAACTGCCAGCGGGTGACTTGCAGCACGGAGCAAAAAGCACGTGGAGGACACACAGGATCTGAGCCTTTGCGAGCCCAGAGCACGGGCAATGAGGGCTCTTCCCCCAGCAGGGCGGCTGGCTGAGCCGTCGTTCCTACTGGGGACATTCACCCCGGGAGCCTCCTCTGCCCCCCGCTGCTCAAACGCTGAAATGTTGAAGACGTGAAATAACGAGGAGCCACGGGAGCGGGGCTCCGCGTTTTGGATAAATCAGCGGTTTGCTCTGGCATTCATTCTTACCCTGGGGGCTCCGGCCAAGCCGCCAGGAGGGTTTAGAATGCGGCGGGTGACCCCTGCGGGGGCTGCCCCCCCGCCCTCCCT